>JAMXBD010001111.1:0-480651 GCA_024138025.1 Combretum micranthum | reverse complement strand
AAATCCACCACAAAATCTCAAGTTAGAAAAGATTAAAAGAGAAATAAAAGATGAAAATCAAGATGGAAGTTGGACATCATGCAACAAATGGTATAAAAGTCTAAAGAAAAGTAGTAATGTTAGAGTTTTGGATGTTGAAGCTTTTCTAAACCAAGTATGCTGTTTTTCTTTGTTAAAATTGTTATAATGTTGTTCATGATAGAGTGATGTTAAATGAAATGGGTTTGTGATAAAACTTATGAATGAAGAAGATATGAGCATGAAAGTTAAAAACCTAAGTAGAATATGTATATGTGAAGTTGGGAAGTGATGATGTAGTTTGGAGATGTTTTGAAGGAGTGAATTGAATACAGAAGTGTTAAAAGTTGTAAATATAAGTTGTATATTGTTTATATGATGTTTGGTGTGAAGTAAGATGTGTATAACTTGACAAAATTATGTAAAAGAAATAGAGGAGTGCGTAACAAGGGAAATCATAAGAGTCACGGGCATGATTTTGCCCTGATTGGGCTTGGGATGTGAAAATTTTGTAAATCACGGGCGTGACTTGGCCCTTACAAGGCTCTCATCATGTTATTCTGAAAATCATGGCCGTGACTAAGGCCTTACTAGCCTTGGGTCTAGTTTTCCCTACAACGACATCATTTTGTATGTTGATCATAACTTTTTAATCTGAATTCGGATTGAAGAGATTCAAAAGGTTGCAGAAAAATTAAAAAGAGATCTACAAGTTTCATGTTTTAGGTTTTTACGAATTCTAAAAGTATTAAAGCCTAAATTTTGATTGATTCCAGTTGCTACATATTTCAAACAAAGTTAAAAACTTGTGTTTGCTTGTTAAATATATGTAGTTAAGTATAAAATAAACTAGCTAATAAACCTAGGTTTAACTTGACTAAATGAACTTGATTTAATTAGATTGGTTATTTGATCAACTTGGTTAAGATTAAGTCAACATAGACTTAAGTTAACATGAATCTTAGATATAGAATGAACTTAGTTAATCAATTTAGGTTCAACTTGACTAAATAAACTTTAGTAAGCTAAAATGAATTAGATTGATTAAGTTTAATCAAAGTGACTTAGTAATTAGATTAAATGATTAATTATAATAAATTTGGTTAGGATTAAGTTAAAATGGGTTAATAGCTAATAATTGGATTAAAATGAAATGTTGGGATAACCATAATTTATATGGAGAATATGTTGTTTCAAATTGTATTTGCTTAGGAAATGAATGCTTTTGTATATGAATGCTTTGTTGATGCTTTATTGATGCTTTTGTAATAATAAATTATAAAAACAAGAGAAAAGAAATACTTTGATAAATAATAGAGAATTGTCTGTATCTTGGCAGAACGATCTTCACAACCATGGCGGGGTTCTTACTTAGTGTTGGATCAAATAGGATCTTAAAATGAGTTTAAGTTCATGGATAGATGTTTACTTTTGTTATTTATTCTCTATAGTATCCTTAGTCAATCTTCTATTTTTGTTTAGATTTCAATATAAAAGGATGATGATGATTTGATGCTGATGATGAAGTTGATGATGACGTAATGTTGATGATGGTTGGAATGATGGATGGGGATAATGCTTTGGTTTTCCTATAGGGATTTTATGGCTTAACCTAGATGCTAGGGGGATAACAACAATCTCTTCACCTTGCTTATGCTTGTAATCTAGTTGCATTGGAAATAATATAAGTCTAATTGATTGTGCATGGGGTTTAGGAATCCGTTTGCTACTTGATGATTGCATTTGATTAATAACTCACTAAACCATAAGCGAAAACAATTGTGTGTTTAAACGAATCGATCATGTGTTACATCACATAACATTTGCATTGGTAAGGGTTCACGACACGTATTAATATTCCAATTCTATAGTAGTGCTTAATTGGGACCAGTGGGTCTGCATGGAGGCTACTAGTAGGGTTGTCAACTTCTCAAGAATTAAGCAGGCATCGAAAGACGTCGCTCGTATTAGAGTCGGCTTTAGGGATTAATACTTAAGGAGGTTGTGTGTTTCTAAGAGAAGTGGGGGGTTGGTTGACGGAGTAAATGTTTTGATATATGCACAAAATGTGTTCAAAAGGAAATCCTCCCTCTTCAGCTAAGTCTAAGGGGAAGTTGGAGGTTATTTTTTAATAAAAAGTATTCAAAATGAAATCCTTCCTCCTTGGCTATATCCAAGGGGTAGTTGATGGTTATATCTATGGTATAAAAGAAATGGTTTTTGTACTAAGAAGAATATGAGCTAAAGGCTCAAAGTTGAGAATGTACCCTCTTCTTTAGTTCGCAATTCTCCTAGAAGTGAATGGCCTGTATCTAGTCCTTCAACCCCTCAAAAGAGGGCGTAAATCTCCATTGGTTTGGATTCCAGTCATCCAAACTATGCATATCATATGGATGAGTCAGCATTGCATATGTTTCTTAAATAAAAACTTGCTTGACACTTGCTTGTAGTGTAATTTTGTTTTGTTATCCACTGAGCTATGATTGAGCTCACACCCCTATAGTGTTGTTGCAGGAATAACTAAAGCATCGGTTTTAGGGATGGGTTTGCATGGAGAAGAATCCTTGAAGATAGAAGATGAGTTTGATATGAGAAACAGACAGATAATATAGTTTATTTAAGTTTCAATTCTTGTAAAAGGAGTTTAGATTATGGATTAGATTTGTAATGTTGTAGTTTTAAGTTTGTAAAACGTAGATGATTTATTCTATTTTACCAATTAGTAGGGATTATCGATTCTCTGCGGTTCTAATGGACTATAGGAAATCAGATTTCCTTTATTTATCACAAATGTAATTTCATATTAGATGTTTGTAAAGTAATTATTCAAGTAAAGCCTTGCAAGTTCTGACTTGCAACACGGTTCTCATATTACGGGTGCACATGTGATATGATGACCTCAGGTTATCCTTCTAGACCAGTTTTCAGGATGTGATAGATAATTAATGATTAGAAAGCTAGTAGTTGAAATTCATGTTAATGAGATGAACAAATCTGATTGTTAATATTGTATTTTGTTATTGTGTTGTGTTAAATGATATAACTTAGTATAATTTCTAGTACTAGATTAGTTACTAATTCATCTATTCTTTTAAATCAATTTGCTTGATAATAGGAGAACTACAAAGAATTAGTGCTTGAAACTATTCCCAGTACAGATGATCCTATACTTTACTCTATAATACTAAAACAATAGGTATACTTGCCTATAAAGATTGAGTTAAAGCAGAAGATTAGGTTTATAAATTTCAAAACTCGGTAGCTGTAAAAAGAGACCATTAGTCGCAAACAAATCTAGAAAATCAAGGAAGAGAAGGCTGGCTTACCATCAAGAGTAACAACAAACAATAATATAAGAAATAGTCAAGTGCACATGGGTACTCTAAGAGGGGAAAACCTCTAGTCCCATAACAAATGATATTAGAGTCAAATTCCCAGCTCCATTAAACCAATTAAATGCTATCCATAGTACTTAGTGAGTGGGTAGTTCTTGTTATTGATGCGGTTTGTATGGGTGAAACTCAAGCAGAGTGGCCACCATAGGAAGACATTGTTGCTAATGAGCAGCTATGTATTGAGTTGTGGAGACAAGAATTTTCGTAAATCTTGTTATCAATTTATCTCATGTGGATGAACCTTAAATAGAGCAACCGCCACAGGGAGGACATCATTGCCAGAGGATTGTTGTGTCGTAAGTTGGGGTTAAAGCAAGAAATTGTGCTAAGCCTACCGTTGGGCAACTCAATAATAAGAGATCTTGGAGGATGAAGGAAAGGGTGAGTACAAGAGAAATTCCTATGGATTCCTAAAGTGCTAGTGATGTGCCCTAGGCCCATATGAATTCTATGTCATTTGAATCTTTGCTATCTTTATAATATAAGTCTTTTCCTTTATCAAAATTATTATTGGCCTTTTTACTTTAATGAAATGGTTCCATGAATAAATTAGTTATTTCTTATGTCATTAAAGTATATGACTTTAATAGTAAAACCATAGGGTGAGAAATAACTTTATTTTAAATTATCTCTAATCGTTCATTATATAGAATAATAATAAATTAAGACTAGTATGTTGACTGAATGATGATCATATTTTACAGATCATGGATATCGATATCGATTCAGCACATAGATACATGTAAGAGCACATTGTATTGGAATGACTAAATATAACAGCACTATATGGATCAATATGATAAGTATTTCTCATTACAGTATTGTTTTAGTCCTTGGACCTGATGACGCCATGGATTCCTACATAGTAAGTTATGTGTTTTAATTCAGTTCTTCATCATCTTTAATCAATTGATTGTAGGACTGTACTTAGACATGGAATATGATATGTGGAGGAATGTGAGTGTTCATAAAGGAATTTGTTCCTTTCATTAATTTGAGAGAGATGTCTTTTAAGTCTCTTGATGTGTAAGACTGAGAAATGCATGGCCATGCTCAAATAAACTGATAAGGAGTTATCAAAATCATTCGTTTAAGTCAATTAAACTATGGATTCAAGAAATATGTGATTAAACAATATAAGAGTGTATTGATTTACACCTTATGTTTAATCATAAGATATCATATAACAAAGGGACTAAATAACTGACCGTTTAATGAGTAAATTCGGATCACCGTTCTTCACTTAATTTGGATAGGTATAATGTCTTGCTAGAGACTAATTATGTGTTGTAGGTCTTAAAAGTATTTAGGGCCTACTGTTAATATTAGGTGAACCTACAAGGTTGCACACAAAAAAAAAAAAGAACAAAAATAGGTTACGTATGGAGATAAGAATAATGTATGCTCTATGATGCTTGAATATGTGATAAGCTTTAATATAAGAAGTGATAACAAACTTCTTGTTGCTGATGTGAAATGAGTCTTGATGGTTATCTAAACATTGCTTAGCCATCGATAATATGACATAAGGCTTATCCAACCCTTAATTCAAAATGGACATGCATTGTACTATAACATTTTGTATCCATGTCATGTGTTGATATTTCGATTATACGACGATGCCTTGTCACGCTAGGAGAGTCCAGTGGGGTTATTTAGGGTTATCGATCGTATAGGAACTATACAGGCATTGAAGAGCGTCACCCGAGCTAGAATCAACTTTAGGGTATTAGCACTTAAGGAGATTCTGGTAATACTAAGAATGTTGAGAATTACGTTGAATATGTATATAAGTATATACGTATATATACTAAGTAAGTTTGGAAAAGCTTCTCCTCTCTTAGCTTTCAGTCTTTCCCGGGTATGGGCTACTTGGCTGGTCCCTTCAACCCCAAAGGAGGGTGTAAATCTCCATTGGCTTGGATTCTGGTCATCAGAACTATGCATTTCATATGATTGAGTGTGGCTTTGCATATGATTGTAGTTAAAACTTGTTTGGCATCTATTTGAAGTGTGGTATGATTGGTTTTCCATTGAGCCGTGATAGGATCACACTCCTACAAACTTTATGTGCTTTCAGGATCTCTAGAGTAGATCTAAGTTTGAGGTAAGGGGATGTAGTAGATCTCAAGGGGAAAATCCAAGGCCTTAGTGAAAGTAGAGATAGTTTCTTTTGTATAGATTCCTTATGTTTGTTCCTTTTAAGTTGTAAGTTTGTTAAGAGATGATCTTAAGTTGTATGTAAGGGAGTTGTTGTAAAGATCTTATATGTATGCGAAATTTCTTATCTTGATAACCTCACGATCCTATTTTAAAACATCCACCCCATGGAGTATCCTAATAGTTTGATGCCCACGAGTTTTCGTGAATGGCCTTTGTTGGCTTATTTTTAATTCACGACTCTCCAAGTTGTCATAAGGGCATCAATGTTACCAGGGTGCCCTATAGGGGTTGTGATAAACTCGACGCATTATGTTAATATCCTAGTTATGCTTTATGGATTATCCCCATTTAAAAGTAATATGAGAACCTTTTTGCCCCTTATTTATAATAAAGGTGCTAAAATTATATTAACTTAGTCTTACAACGAAGGTGATTTCATTTCCAAGGATTTTGCAAACCCAAGGAATCAAGGCTTGTTTCCATACCTATGAGATAGATGCATTTCTACGTTGAAGTTATAGGAAGTTCATTGTCATATAAAGATTGAAATTTATGCTCTTTTTTCCTTTTTCTTTTTTTTTTTTTTTTTTGTAAGAAGGGAAGGGAAGAGTAAAAAGAAGTATAGCAAGAAGAGGAAAAAGTAATCAATTTTTTTTTAAATTTTTTTTGTTTTTTTCTTTTTCCCCCTTAATTTTCAAGAATTTTTTCATTTTTTAATTCATTTTTTTAAATTGAGTTAATTAATACTATGAATATTAAAAATATGCCACGTGTCCTTCTTTTATAATTAGTACAAGGCCATTAAATCTGAGTCATGTTATTGTAAAAAAACAAAACTCAGGTCACCTTATTGCACATGATCAAAAATACTGATCATATTTTTGTAATTTACCTAAATATTTAAATAGGGGTATAATGACATTTTTAGTTATATTTCTATTTTAAAGTTTACAATTGATAAGTTAAAGTAAATAATATAATATAGATCCTAGGCAATAAGACTTAAACAAAGTAAACACCGATAAAACTATTTTTAAGGTATAACTTTTCTAATTCTTCTCTATTCCCTATGTCCAAATAAATGGGTGATAAGACTTCAACATACTTTCATGCTCCTTTACCCTTTAGTCTATTTGGATGGACTGCAACGATGTGTTGTTACTTCCGACAAACTTTTATTTTCCCTTACCCTTTAGTTTATTTAGATGGACCACAACGATATGTTATTCAGTAGAATAGTAAAGTTAAATTTCTTATGACCAAATTTGATTGAGAACAAATGAAAATTAATTTTACTTTTAGTATTTACACATGGTGAATCTATTAGAATTCTCTAATTAAGGATTAAGTTAAGTCAAATATTGATGGTTCCATATATACATCATCTAACAACTTACAAAATATGGAGACTATTTATATTTAAATTGGTTCAATTCAATTCATTAATGAATTGAATTGTTTTTAATAGTGTAGGCTTTTAAACCAAACCATTTCAAATGTAGTTTAGTTCGGTTTGAATTGCCTTTTAAAATACCTTTTAATTGATTGTCCTGGTCATGATAACCTACCATGAATGCTTGCTGCTTCCACTCAAATAAACACTCACAAAGCATATTGTAGACAACATACTTGATATTGAAAACATCCACTTAGTTGATTTAGTGACATTTCAAAAGTAGTCTTAATAGACACTATGTCTAGCTCAAAGACATTATATTTAGCAATGCAAATCTAAGTACAACTATTGAGAAGTTTAATATGTAAAAGATAAGAAAAGGCTGTAACTAGTTCTACTCTCCCTTATAAAGATTTCCAAGATCCTAAAATTAGTTAAGCTTATTAGAGTGATTTGTTTAGGCGGATTGCAAACCTGTGTCTTGATATACTTACAAGACAAATTACACCATAGGGGAATGAGCAAAACTGAGCTTAATGAAATATGAGCATAAATTCCTTATCACTACTCAACTAGCAATTTCAAGCAAGTTATCAATCATATGTAACGCATGAATAGACATATGCAATGCAATAATCGCATGTGATATTTCTATAACCAATGTGAAGTTTAGGGTATAAAAAGCAAGTTATCAATCATATTTATTATCTAATAGTTGTTAATAGATTCATGGGTGATCAATCGATATATAATTCAATCCAGAAAAGGTCCTAAAGTGAAACAAAATTCACATACAAAAGCATGATCAAGCCATTTGATCTTAAGCACCAAACATGACATTGGTTGTTATTTCTCTAAGTTAGCGGTAACTTTAGTGAATATAAAAAGAACATTATTAACAATTCTATTCACCATCAAAACACCTTTCATTATACACTATGTAACTTGGGTACATTTCTTTAAAACCTAATTATTGTACTTTGTCAATACCAATATTATTATATGTTGTTTGGCATTTTGATTACTAGAATATTCTACCACTTGAATCATGCTTTAGCGATTATTCGTTTTAGCTTGATTGAAATATTTATTTTAATTCTTTTTATTTAGAAAACTTAGATTAAATTGACTAGAGGGAGGAATAGGTCAAGTGTCAACAAAAATATGCTAGTTAGATTATATTGCTAGTCTAAAATTGGACTAGCTGAATACGGGTTAGATAGTAGGATTCTTCTTCATAAGTCTTTCTCCTTGTTTTTCGGCTTCCGCATCTATTTGGACATGATAACTTTTTATTTTCACAACATCAAAATATCAACATGATTCAACCATCGAATGTTAAATAAACAGTAATACAATAGGAAAGAGTAATAAACCATTGAAATTCTCACTCATCACGGCCTCTTATCGTGTTGGTCAAAGTAGTTTGATGGTTGATTCAAGCAATAAAAGTTTTCATCTTAAACACATAAGAAAACATTTTTCTAAGTCTATGGAATATAGCTATATAAGTTTAAACTAAACGTCCACGTAAAATTCTCAAGAACAAATTAGTTTTATGCTCTTGTTGAATTATTCGATGTCTACATTCATACGAAGCTAAAATCTAGCAAAACAGTATTAAGCTTAATCTTATTTTTCAGAATGCAATCTCAATGTAGCTTATAGTTTGAAAATGGTTGAAGATTGGAAAAGTTATGAGTTTTGGAAGATCAAGGAGTTGTAGAGATCGTCGATTAAGATTTTATAGGCAATGAGTGTTCAAAGAATTAGCAAAGTGAATGAAAGCTAGTAGATAGTGCAACAGACAAAATTTAATGGTTTTCGTGGCTAATTTGATCTGTTTGGGCCATGGCAACAATGAATAATTTCCATTGCTTAAGTTCAATTAGTACATGGAGTAGTGACCTATTATAATGACTCATCTTGTAATATTTTTAAGTGAAAATATATATGCTTGCTAAATTAATTGGGGTAAATTACATTGAAAAGTATTAACATATGGGTGTAGGTTCATTTAAAGTATCAACATTTTAAGTGATTCAAAAAAGAAATCAACTTTTGAGGAATAATTCATTTAAGGTATCAATGTTTCAAGTGGTTAAATGAGGCATCAAAGTTTTACAATGTGAGTCAAATAAGGTATTATAATTGATCAATAATGAAAATTTAGGAAACTTAATTGAAATATAATTAAAACATTGATATCTTAATTGATCACTTTGTGAAACGTTGATACCTCATTTGATCACTTTGTGAAACGATGATCTCATTTTAACCACTTGAAACATTAATATCTTAAATGAATTTACCCTCAAATGTTGATACCTTCGGATGTAATTTACCCAAATTAATTATCCTGAACATTATTGTATACTTAGAATTTCTAATTGAAGGGTTCATGTTTCTAGTTTTATTATATGTTATAGTTTATCATTATTTTAGAGTTTAAGGGTTAAATAATTATGGTTTTAATTTTTAAGGCCTAATTATGTATTAAGCTACCTTTAAATTTCCTAATTGTATACTCCTAGACATCGGCACGGTTCGGGACCCGAACCGGAACCGCCGGTTCACGGTTCCATATTTCGTGGAATCGGAACCGGAACCGCCAGAGCCGGGGCGGTTCCCGGTTCCAAGGAACCGCCGGTTCTGGCGGTTCCGGTTCCGGTTCCACGTGAACCATTTTTTTTTTCGGTTCGCTCCGTATGTTTTGGTTTTTTTTCTCTTTTATTTCATTATGTTATGTTTTTTTTTCGGTTCGTTCGTTATGTTTTGTTTTTTTTTCTCTTTTATTTCATTATAGCCCTATTTTTCCCCGGGGACTTCAACGGGTCTTACAAAGCTCATAAAATGGCAATTCTTCACGTTTTCTTCAGACAGTGGGAATGTATTATGTTTCTTGATTGACATTGAAAGATATGTGTCCCACATAGAACAAGCAATATGCCGATATGCTTGATGTACCAGCCAAGCCCAGGAAGAGGAGGAAAATGCCCGGAGGCACGTCACGTACTGCTTACCTAGGATAAGGAAGACAGGGGGAAGAGTCCTTGGAGCGACTTTATGAGAAATTGGAGGACCTGCAAAGGGGCGGAGTCAAATCCTCGACCTTTCGCGAATTAAAAGGGAAGGTGCCCCTGCGAATTGATTCGGATGAGAGCTCCTCCGCCTGTACAACAACCTTAACCGCACAAGCCGGGACTGGGCCTACCTTCTTTCCTTTTCCTCTCCGGTTTTGTTTTTTTTTTTTTTTTTGGTGGGTTGGAACCGCCGGTTCCGGGTCCGGAATAGCGGTTCCGGACCCGGTGGAACCGCCGGTAACGGTTTGGGGAGGTTCGCGGTTCGGAACCGCCCCGTGGTGACGTCTATATACTCCAGTAGTTGTAAAATTGTGGGGTTTCACAATGATACTCTTAATGAATCTTGGAGTTTTCAATTATATTTTTTCAAATTAGTAATACTGTGTAAGATAAAGTCATATATATATATTATATTACAATATATTGCATCTTAAGTGATAGTGAAGATATACAGGTTCACTTAAGAGATAAGAGATGGAAGTGAACAAAAAGGAGTAAACTAAAGAAGTGAAGAGTGAAATGAGAGTACATAAAAAGGAAAAAGGTAAATTGGGTATGATAAAATGTTTATAAGCTTAAAACCAAAAATTATCATCTAATTTTTATATTTCAGTTGAAAACGGTTCAATGCGATTTGATGGAGAGTCCTACTTTGACGCCTAAAGCATTACATCTTCCATGATAACCTCAGCCTAATGCTCTCAAAACCAGCATATAATAAATCCTTATATGCAGAAACTGCTATTACCTGGTATGATGGGAAGTGAAATTAGAATTTTAAAACAATTGCTACTCTTTTTGATTCATGATTGATGGGGGTACATCCGATGATTTATGTCTCATCTTGAAGGGCATCTTGTTTCTATACATAACGAAGATTACTAGATGGTCGCCATTTTATTGAACAATTCTTAAGAGAATTTTAGTTAGAGGGTGTTCTAAAAAATCTTTCACTATTTTATATTCAAGCTAATGCTTTTAGGTTAGTTGGGAAAAAAAAATGCTTTTAAGTTGGACGAATTATGGGTGTTTAGTGTTTTCCCATTTTGATAAATTAAGTTCAAACTATGAGTAAAGTGGCCCAAAAAAAAAAAAAAGTTCAGACTACGAGTAAAAACACCAATTAAATTCCGACCTTAAATTCATTCTTTGAGATTAGACATTATGTGCCGACAAAGTCCATTCAGTTCTAAAGTTAAGTTTTGAGGAATGGGGCTCGCTACCATGTGAAGTTCTACCAAGAAGCATGTGAGGCAAAATGGGAAACCGGAGGCAAGAAAGAACACAGGGAAAAGAGAATGCTTATTTTGTTCGGTTTAATCAAGCATTTAAATTTTCCTAAACTTCTCTCCAATTTTCAACCTGTGTTGTTACAACTTCTAAAGTTTCATTCTCAGCATATCATCATAGTATACAAGTGACTTAACTCTAATCCATTTTTTGTATTCTAATATTAAGTAAAGGAAAGCTTAAAAATATAAAAATAAGGCTTGGAATTAAATTAGATATTTGCTTAATATCCAGCCTGCTGTATCCAAGAATCAATGCTACCAACTTTGAATCAAATTAATTTATATGGATTGGAGACAATACAACATGAAATTCAATGTCTGAGAGATGGCAGTGCAGTGCATGATTTTGTTGTGTCTGTGTTTTCTCCTATGAAGTTGATGGATTCCTACCCGAATTGGACCTACTTGTGCAAGTCTTAAGTTTGTGGTTGTGTATGATATGTTGGGCGATCACGTCCATTTGGTCATGGCAAGAATACACATGTGACCTGCTTTGCTTGAAAATGGAATATGTTATATTGATTCTGCCCCCTTCAACACCAAAATAGCACATTATTTCCTTTTAAAAACATTAATACGGTGAAAATTTTTTATGCCGTGCACTATGAAATTTAATTTTTATTTTATATTAATATACAATTACAATATTTCTTGAAAAGTTGAAGGATGATTACAAGGTTGAATGAGAGATTGCCTGAGGAAGATTACAAGGGAGATAGAGAGTGTTTGGGTACAAGAGTAGTGAGAGTGTTTGTGCATTCAAGCACTATTGGATCATGTCTTATTCATTACATGATAAAGGTTTATATAGAATCCTAATGGGCATATAGCCCTATTCAAGATTTTTTTACAAGGGCAAATTTGTAAAGTAAAAAGCAGTAAAAATCTACACTAAAAAGAGTTATCCTTTTGCTAAGGATCTTATCTTTTTATATATGTAGTCTAATGCTGAAATTCTTATCTTGTTTATCTTTACACTAATGTCTAATGATTGAAATTATTATGGTTATCTGTAATGGTTAGTTGTCTTGGCATCTTGCATTGGATGTGTTATCCTTGTATTTAAAATGTAAATATTTAGTTTAAAAAATCATTATAGTTTTAATACAAAATTTTAATTTGCACATACTAAAAAACTTTTGTCGAGTATGCATTATCTTTATCTAACATTTGCCAGAAAAATTATGGTTATTTTTATGGTATTGTTAAATTGTAAACATTTTAGTTTCTTAATGAATACAAATATATATATATATATATAAATAATCTTGAAGTAAGGTTTGAAAAAAAGATATAACAAAGAGATGTTTATTGTTTTGGAGAGGGAAGTTTTGTTAGAATTACTAGATGAAGTTATGTAAATAGAGCAAGACTTTGAGTTTAAGCAGGATTTTAAGTCAGAAAAAAAGTTAACGGGGAGATATTGAGATCATAGGAGAACAAACACATGTATCTGAAAATGCTATGATGGATAACAATGAAGATACAGAGTCAAGGACAATCCTCTCTATAGTAACACATATAGGACATAACATGTGGGAAGGAATCTCAAGCAAATGACCTTATACTCATTATGTTGAAGAGAACTAGGTGAAATGATACATAAAGGAAAAAGAATGCCATTTGAAACACTAGATAAAAGGAACTTGCTAGACAATGGAAGAATCCTCAACATAAGTGCACATGATTTGTAAAGTTGGGGATCCTTAGTTGATAATTGGACACAAATGGTTGTCAATGCATGGGGAGATAGTTCTTTAACAGAAGATACAGATCAGATGTACATATATTTATACGTGTGTGATATAACTTTGGAAATTTTTATCTCTTGTAAATCTTTATTTGTGGATTTTCTTAACTAATACCCTTTCAACCGGGTGAAACTCATGTCTATCTTTATTTATTAAAAAATTAGATATAGAAAAACTAATATGATAATAATTCAACTTGCATTGTATTTATGAAGTGTGACATACTAAGAAAATTAGTATCGAATTTGGAACCTGCAATACTAAGTTCTTGTATGTGTAATTAATTTTACTTAATTAATTGGTAGATCATGAAATAGAAAATTATCTCCCTTTTAACCATTATTAATCCTTTTATTCATTTATGCATCTAGAATATGTTTCTTATATAAAATATAGTAATTACTGAACTCTCTACAACTCAAAAGATAATAAAACTGTTACTATGTAATGTAGTGATGCTTTTGCATGATTGTCATTTAAAATTATTCTCAGAATATGTTAAATCAAATCAGCCTATTGCAAGGGTTAAATAGTTTATCATATAATTCGAGAAAGACAGTTGATATTTGGACATAGTTAACTATATTTATAGTGACAAGTCTAACCTAGTTTCTTATTTGTTGGTATCCGATCCCGATTTCCAACCTCCATAGACCAGAATTAATTGTACCTAACGATGCTAAAACTAAAGCAATTGCTTTAGAGGGCCACTCTCTACAATATTTTTATCTATTTGCTGATCAATGCCTGTAGAATTAGAAACTTCCCCTATGGCTCAAGTGCCCATCTCTTGGGCAAGAGCGATTTTAGGCCACGGCGCTCATTCTTAGTATCCATGCAGCGTGTCATCTCTACCCCATTAAGTCCAGTCTAATTTTCTGTGTTCCGCAACTTAAAATTAATTTTAATTAAAGTTGGAGCAAATTGCAAATAATAATTTCTCTTTTTTTTTTTCTTTTTTCAAAGCAATCATAGTTTCTTAGAAACTTGTAGGGATCAATAGAGTTCAAAAATGGAAAGGAGCACAGAATTTTTTTAATTTTTGTGTTTGGTATCATTTTCTAAATTGAGCTTTTAAAATCTACATCCTGAGGTTTTGTTTGGCATAATGGAATGAATTAGGAGAAAAAGACTATGGAAGGAAGGAAAGTGGAGGGAATGGATTGTTAAGAATTTGAATCATTTTATGTATTTGGATAATGAAGGAAAGGAAAATGGGTGGAGTATGAATTATTATAAAAGACAAAATAAGATATAATGATAAGTTATGTATAGACTTCTAAAAGATAATAAGTCATTTGAAAAGAAGACTACAAGGGTAATTTCAAATATTTTTTTTCATTTCCCTCTTTATTCTCTTCATTTTGGGGGAACAAAAAGATGGTGGGACCTAGAAAAATATTTTATCTATTTTCATTTACCTTATCTTTGCTTTTCAAAACAAACAAGAGAATAAAATTTAATCCCTCTCATTTCCTCTCCCTCCTAGTCATCCATTCCTAATTCTCTCATACCAAACACAAGCTAAAGAACTCATATGGGATCATTTTTATTCTTAGTAAAAATGATAAAGAAAATAATATTGCTAATAAAATTCTCATTATGAAAACAAAGACAAAGGGCTAACAATATCTCTATATGACCAAAAGAAAGTATATTCTATCATCTTCTAAACTGCTCACTTGTGCTTTCATCAGTGCAAATAACCCTAATGAATCCCAATGTTATGTTAAAACCCATGAGAGTGTTCCCATAAGCATGTACATTTGATAATTTAGAGGGTTTTATATGAGCAGCTATGGTAAACACAATGCAGGTATCACAGTGATGATGCTATGGATGGTGAGATCAAAGGTTAGTCACAACCAAATAATGCTTAAGTGCTGGAGGTGCTCAAGGGTTTAACTGATGTCGAATTGTCTCTAAGACTGAAACTCTAAACCAAATAGCTATCCTAATCCTAGCTCCCTTACACATTATGTTGATACTGTAACTTTAGATCATATAGCGATTCTACATCAATTTAAATCTTAAAACCAATAACGAATTGTTTAACAACCATTTGCTATCCCTTGCGTTATTTAATATTTCATCTCCTAACATAGTTATCTCAATCTATTTAAAGAGGACATACCACACGTAAATGTATTATGGGTCCTATATATGATGAGGATCTAAGATCACTCTAAGAGTTCTCATAATTTGTTTTTGATTTAGGGGTTTGCTAATGCAAAAGGGTATATTTTCGGGTTTTAATGAGTGGAAAGATAAATAATATGAATGAGATCAATATTTGTATGACTCGTGAATATTAAGCTAAGCTCGGTTGCAGGTGAATCACAAATAAATATGCTCACTACTTGTCAAACTTTTATGGATATAAAAAGGAAAAAAAAAAAAAAAGACCTATTGTAAACATGGATTCAATTACAAGTTCTTCCCAAGCTAAATATAAACTGATTGGAATTCACCCACATAAATAAAGAGATTAATAATAATTATCAATATTTACTAATTAGACTTACAATTCTTTCAATGTATCAAAAATATAAAACACAAAGGAAAAATGGTCTATTTAATGAGATAGGCTCACAACTTAAAACCTAGGATATTAAAATAAAACCGGAAACTAATAAAATAACATTAAATAAAGACATCTAATAACTAAGATAACCCGAATAAACTAAAAAGGTAAATTACACTAGAAGGTATCAATGTCTAGAGATAAATTCATTTAAGATATCAACGTTTTGAATGATTAAAAAAAGATATCAAGATTTTGCAAAATTCATTTAAAGTATTGACATCTGGATTAGTTTTTAATTAAATATATTTAATTTTCCATCAATGGTTGATTAATAATACTTCATTTTATTGACTTTATTAAATGTTGATATCTCTTTTTAACCACTTAAAACGTTGATAGCTTAAATGAACTCAATTCCAAATCCTTGATACCTTTAAATAAACTTACCCCTAACATCGATACCTTTTGGTGTAATTCACCTTTAACTAAATATAACGTAAATTGAAATAACTAAACCCATGTAAACCTAATCAACCTAGTTGAAGTTGGTTTTTATGTTACTCCAAATGACCAATTAGTTGACCGCTCCAATCAATTGCTTCCCACTCCAAATCTGACTAACCTCTTGATTGGCCTCACTTTGGGTAGCCTAGTTTACTTGTCCTCTGGACATTTGGTTAATTCACATAAACCTGTGAATTCCATTTGAGTTTTTTGCACTTGTCATATATCCTTAGTCTTACTCCTCAACGCATTATTCCCCTTTCTTTTGAGAAATTCATCCTCAAATCTTACCTCTTCCTATCATGTAGGTATCTGCTTCTTTTTATAAAAGATCTCCTTGGCATATGAACATGCTTCTCTATCCTTTAATATTCTTTAAAAACCTGAATTTCTCTTGTTGGACCTCTACAAGGGCCATGAGAAGCAACATAAGAATTGGAAATTACATTAAATTTCCTAAAATTAACTGAAATAAATTTGATATTACCATACCAAAATTAATTAAAATAGTTCTAGAATTAGGAATTAAGGTCAACTTTAATGAATTATAGTAATATAATTATCAAACAAGATAAGTGACTAGATTACAAGCTATTAATGCCTTAAGATTTATAAAAATGGGACTTTAAGACCTTAGATATCAATTTAGGCTAGCCATCTGTCAAAAACAGGGAAACAAAACAAAACTAGCTCAAGTCAAGATCAACCATTCAACCAACTAACGTAACATCAACCAATTTTAGGTACCATTAACCACCTGAGGTGCCATTTGACTATAATCTAGGTACTCAACAATATACCTAATTTAATTGAGCTTCAATCTAAAAACTACTAGAATCACATAATTTTAACGTGAATAATTTATTTGCATTTGTTAATTGATTAAGTGTCCTATAAATCTAAGAGTTATCTAGGATAAGATCTTAAGACATTAGTGTTGGTCAAGTGACTTGCAAGTAAGTGTTTGTTATACCTTAATGTTATTATTCACCCAAAGTTGACATTATGTATTGTTTGTGATTGACATAAGTCATGGATTGGGAATTCGATACATATTATGGGTAGAATTCTTCAAAGTGAAATGACGTATTTTGAGTGCCAATGCAAACCTTAATTGTGGACAATTAAGTCAATGTTATGGCAAAATTGTTTTGAATACATGTCTAGATATCCAAAGAGGAGCTCTCTGTATGAATTATTTATGGAATGAGATGCAGCTACATACATAAATAGTGGACTAAACTAAAGATTGAGGCAATGAACCAAGTATGAGGTAAATAATATGACTTTAATAATCAGATATGAATATTAGAGCCAGCCTTGGGTCACTAGGAATGTTTTTGTTTTTGTTTGCAAATTTTTCCTTAATCAAGTTAACATGAATTATTAGAAACTATAAAGATGGATTTTATTGTTCCACTTTCATTTTATATGTTTGTTTGTATGTAGTCTAGAATCTTATTCGATAATTAAGTAGTGCCATTACTTATTGAGCTTCGGTGTTATTGTGGGACTTGTTTACGAATGCTTCAATTATGCAATGCTTGACATAAGAAGACAAAGTAGTATAGGTTTTCAAAGCTCTTGCAAGTGCTTATTAGGATATACAAATGTGATAGTTTATGCACAATTTTTCATTTTCTTATCCATTTCTTTTTTCTTCCAATTTTTGTCTTAACAAAATAACAATCAATTTTAATTTTAGATTAATATGAATCAAGAAAAAGTGACAAAAATTAATGGAAAGTTCATACATGAAATGTGAAAATGAAAATGAAAATGAAAATTGCCGGTGTCATATTCTCATCAATGGTCTTCTAAGCTTGGCCAAAAGGATCCTCTAATGTTTTGGGTAGAATAAGCCTACACAAGTTACAAACCTAAGCTATGAGGCTCTAGGATTGGACCTATTGCAAACACCGCAATGCTTCAGTCAATGTATGTAGGTGGAATGATATACTATGATCTCTTCGGCTTTGCACATGACATAAGTTTATAAGTAGAGGTGGACTAATGTTACTAATGGTACGTAGTGGGGAGCATATCTTGAAAGGAGGATTATAATAAAGGGTGAGTTCATGTGTAACACCACTTGCCATGATAGCTTATCAATGACAATAAATTAAATCAAAGAAAAATGAATAAAAATATATCTGCTTTTAATTACAAATGGTTTCTCTTTAAAGTTAATAAGAAATTAGTAGAAATGGACGAAACTATAACTTTATAAAAATGCTTAGAAAGATAATGCTAAATAATAATAAGGGACATTTTAGTTTATAGGTATGCATCAATTTTTTTTTCTTTTCATGGTACAAGATTATAATGGTATTAACATTTGCATCAAGTCTTTGGATTTCTTTATTATCTTATGAAAGAAAATTAATAAATAAATATTTCTTTTCATTTCTTTTTGCCATAAGCAAAAGGAAGTTTCTTTTTTTTTTTTTCCTTTTTTTCCTTTTTTTCCATCCATTTCTAGCTTTTCCTACTTTCCAAGTTAGGACTAGAGATAAGCATATGAATTGCGGCTCACAGATCATCCCATTTACCAACTTCAAAAAACAGGCAGTGACCATTTTTTTTTTTTTACTTGTATAAAATCAAAGTTAACCCGGCCCATTTAACCTGTGAGCTAACACCCGCAAGCCAAATCATAAAAATTATTTTTAAAAATTTAAGATCTAAGATTTGGAGAATGTTGGTCAATGTAGCCATGGCACCTGCAAATCATTCGGTATGGAACTCCAAAGTTCAATCCTAAATAGCCATTTTTTTCTATTATTTATTCCAATAGGTTATCCCAAGTTCAATCCTAGGATTCTTAGCATTGCTCTGGCTGTCGTATTGAATAATGCAATCACTAGCAGATCTTAGGAAATTATAATATTTATAACTTCAGTTAAATCCACATGGATTTATACATTTCTAAGTGTGTTCGTCGTTTAAACTAATTAGTGGACACAAAGATGGAAGCAAACCGAGACTCTGACTAATTTTTTAAAACTTATCATATGAGGACAAGCTTTTCAATTAATGGGCTTTAAGTTGTGGAAAACCTTAGTTTCAGCACGTCCACTGTTTATGCCAAAAAGTATGAATTTATTTTTTCAAAGAAAACGGATCATCCCTTGATTAGTCAAGAAATGAAAAACTTAAAAAAAAATATATATAGATTTGATCTGAAACATAGGTTTGAAAGAAATCTTTTGAACCCTTTAAACTTTTCATAAGCTTTAAAAGTCTTCCTAGATTTTCTTATAAGTTTTAGGTATATCATTGATATATGTGAAACTATAAAATACATAAATGTTTCAATTTTTTACACAAATTAACATAAAAAATTAATTCATTTGGTCCACGAGCCAGCCTGTGCCAAGAAATTCTGGCCCGCTGCCAAATTAGTCTGACCAGTTTTGCCCATGGGTCAAAGCAAGCCGTCACGGTCCGACCCACCAGGCCCGTATGCCCACCTCTAGCTAGAACTATAAACAAGTTTAGTCGTTCATGAACAACTCAAGCTTGGTCAACAATAATTTACTATCGCACTCAAAATAAAACTCATTTATAGAAACAAGTCAAGCTTGAGCTATGATTAAGACTCATGAATTTGTTTGTGAATAGGCTTATTTACAATTTGGAATAAGCCCACTAATAGGCTCACAAACATACCCGTAAGCTTTATGTTAATAATATATTAAATATAAATATGCAAATAAAAAATCTAATTTTTTACTTAATATGCATATATGATTGGATAAACATATTTCGCAGTTTTTATTCGTTATTTTTAGGTTCAAGAAAAGTTAAGATATAAAAGGCTTAAGTGGAAAACGAGCTAAATTTGAGCTCAAAATAAAGCTCATTTAGTTAATTGGGCCAAATGTTAAAATAAAAATTTGCATTTTTATGAGTTAGGCAGTGGATCATTGTCCTTCCAAGTGAAGAAATTAAAGTTACACGTACATAAAGTTACAGCCATTCATTATCCAATGGATATTACCTAGCAAAGGACAGCTCATTCTTATCTTATAGCTTATTGTATTTGACAGATATTATGTTTATCTTTAAACACTGATATTATTCATATTGCACCTAACATATTTTTGGTATCAGAACTAAACCCCTTCAATATACAGATACATAAACACTAAAACACTATATAAATAAACCCTAACCATGGCATTAACAAGCAAAAATGTTGCCTTTAATTTTTTCCAGTAAAATATTCTCTTGTTTATCGGTAAAAAAATATGATATATGAAGTACTATGATGAGAACATTATTTATCTTACAAGATTTGTTAGGATATTGTTGATAAAGGTTATAAAACCACTATCATCAATCCAGAGATTAAAGCAGCCTAGATAGTATCTCGATGAAGAGAGCATAAAGAAAATATCATTAAAGACACCAAAGCATTGTCTCTCATACAACAAGGGATTAGTCAATCAATTCTACAACGCATTATGAGTGCAACCATGTCACATGACAATTAGGAAAATATTAAGGAAGCAATATGAGGACATAACAAATTTATATCAGTCAAAGTCCAAAATCTTCTGAAAGAGTTTGATAATTTATTCATGAAAGATAATGAGGACGTGTAAGAGTTCTTCTTTAGAGCTACAATTATCATTAATCATATTAGAGGTTATTGTGATGCTTATGGATCTTAGAATCCCATGAAAAAACACATGAGCAGATTTTCTACTCAAAATCTAGAGCAAGCCTTCCATTCGAAAGGTTAACATCAATAGGCAACGAAGTAGCCAGCAAAATAAAAATGAAAATAGTGTTGATAATTCCTTTAATTTTACTCATTAACACAGTAGATATTAGAGTTCTTGAGGTCATATTAGAGGAAGAGAATCTAATTTGAGAAATAATCTATCTCAATGTAGAATATGCAAGAAATATGGGTACGATTCCAAGTATTGTTGTTTTTTATCCAAAAGATGTAGAAATCCTAATCATTCTAATAGGGATTGTTATTATAAAGATCGAGAAGAAGGCAAAAATGCAAATTTTTTAAAGAAAATCAAGAGAGATAGGTATTTTATTCTTGTGTGAATACTAAGCAATCATTTGAGAATATTTGGTATGTTGATGCAATAATCACATGACTAGGAATAAAGAGCTATTATTTAAGTTCAATAATAAATTTAAATCTAAAGTGAAGCTTGAAAATGTCAAAACTCATGAAATGTCTAGACAAGGAGCCATTACGATTAACTTAAATCAAGCTAACTCTAAACTAATTTATGATGTTCATTATGTCCATAAATTGACTCAGAATTTGTTGAGTATTGGATAGTTATTACAAAGAGTTTATATGGTGAATTTTGATAATGATGAATGCATTATTATTGATAAGAAGAAGAATTGCAATGTTAACAAAGTCAAGATAAGTATAAATAAAGTTTTTTCTTTACAGATACCTCTTAATGAAGAATATACTTTACAAAGTGTGAAAAATGATAAATTACGCTTATGGCATTTAAGATATGGCCATTTGAATTTAAGGACTTCATTTTTTAAAGAAGAAAAATATGGTTATTAGGTTGCCAAATATTTTATCTCCCAAGAATGTATATGAAGTAAGTATATATGGAAAAAGGCATTGGTTGTCATTCCTAAACATGTCATATAGAGCTAAAGCTCCATTGGAGTTGGTTCATACTAATATATTTGGACCAATAAGAACATCATCCTTAAATTGGAATTAGTACTTTGTTTTATTTGTTGTTGATCATATAAGGATGATGTAGGTATATTTCCTAAAGTAAAGATTTTCCACTTTTCTTAAATTTAAAGCTATGGTAGAAAGGCAAAGTGGATATAAGTTGAAAATTCCAAGAATTGATCATGGAAGTGAATATACTATACATCCAATGAATTCCAAAAGTATTGTAAAGATGTTGGAATCAAAAGGCAACTGACTATGTGACATCCTCTATAGTAAAATGGCGCTACTGAATGGAAGAATCATACTGTAGTAGAGATGGCTAAGGGCATGCTAACATAGAAAGGTCTTATAAATAGTTATTGGGTTTAAGCAATTAATATTGTAGTCTACATATTAAATAAATCACCTACAAAAGCAATCATCAATAAAACTCCTTATCATGCTTGGTATAAGAGAAGACCACAAATTAATCATGTGAAAATTTTTGGATGTTTGGCATATTCTCCCATCCTACCATAGAAGAAGAAAAATTTTGATAAAAAAGGAGAAAAGTATGTTTTCACTAGTTATAGTGATGAATCTAAAGGATATCTCTTTCAATCCAAAGAAAAATGAGTTGATTATTTTAAGAGATGTCATAGATAATGAAGATAGATCACGGGATTGGAATGAGAAATCTCCTATTATTGCAAGAATTTTCTCTCTAGGATCTAATGCTATATAGCCATATCCTCAATCAAGTTCAAGACCAAGTTTTCCTGATGCTGTAAGTACATCAGCACCAGTAAACACATAAGAATTTTATCTAGAATCAAAAAGTCCAACTAAAAAGATCTTTACGTGATATTTATAAATCTTATAAGTTTGCATTTTTCACTTGTGAACCACAAAAGTATGAATAAATTGCAAAAGAAGAAATTTTGATAAAAGCCATGAATGGTGAGATGGCAGCTATTGAGAAAAATCATACTTGGGAGCTTGTTGAACTTCCAAAAGATAAGGAAGTTATTCGATTAAAATGGGTTTATAAGTCTGAATACAAAGAATAGGGCTCCATCTAGAAGCATAAAGCACATCTTGCTGTAAAGGGATATTCTCAACAACTAGGTATTGATTTCAATAAAACATTTGCAGCAGTTGTATACATGGAGACTATAAGAATTATTCTTGCTTTAGCAGCTCAATTGGAATTACCATTACATCAATTGGATATCAAATTAACATTCTTAAATGGAGAGCTGCAAGAGAAGGTATATGTAAATAACCTAAAGGATATATTATCAAGTTAAAAGAAGATAAAATTTATTGCTTACTCAAGGCATTATATGGATTGAAATAGACACCATGGGCATGAAATAGTAAAGTTGATAGTTATTTCTAGAGAAATGGTTTTCAAAGGAGTCAAAGCGAGCCTTCACTTTATATTAAAGAGAAGATACTAAAGATTTCCTTATTGTATGTTTGTATGTGAATGACTTGATCTATACACATACAAGTCTATCCACGTTGGATGAATTTCATGTGGTTATGATGAAAGAATACGAGATAATTGATTTAAGTCTTATGAAATATTTTCTTACACTTCAAGTTCATCAATTTAAAGGACAAATATTTATCTCTCAAGAAAAATTTCTACATGATTTGTTGAAAAGATATCAAATGAGTGATAGCAAGTTGATTGCTATTCCACTTGCAGTAAATGAGAAATTACAATTAGAAGATATATCACTAAAGTTAATGGGAAGATCTACAAAAGTTTGGTTAGTCATTGATTTACCTAACAAACATAGGGCCGGAAATTGTTTATATATTTTGCTTAATCTCCAAATTTATGTAGAATCCAAGGAGGCTACATTATGCAGCAGCTAAAAGGATGTTGCATATTTGCAAAGAACAAAAAATTGTGGTATTCATTGTGTGAAAGAAAAAGATTTCAAGTTTATTGGATATACAAATAGTAACTGGGCTAGATCTATTGATGATCGTAAAAGTATATCAGGATATGTACTTGCAATGGAATCAAATATTATATCTTAGTTTTCAAAGAAGCAAAAGACGGTATGATTATCTTCATGTGAAGTAGAATATATATATTCTAAAAATAATTAAAACTATATTTTAAACATAATTATTTATATATGCATATATATATATATATATATTAATTTAGTTTAAAGATAGATTTGTAGCGGAATTTGAAAAGATAAAAAACGGTGATAAAATATTATATTTCTTACCAAAATCAGAGACAAATTTGCAATTGAAAAAGTTTTATCGCAAATCAAATTATAATCTATTACAAAAGCACATAAAAATTGTAAAATTATTCATAATTTATGTTATTAGAAATCTTCGCAAATTTGTCTCTAATTCATTTTTTTTAGTAACAGAAATTTTTTGACGCAAAATTTCTATCTATAAAAGCTAGTTTTCTAGTAGTGTATATAACAGCCATAGATGCAACATGTGAAGCAATATGGTTAATAAAATTTTATCAAATTTAAATCAACGCCAAGGAGCCCCCACAATTATCTATTATAAATTTATAATAATATATCAACAATTGCCATGAGAAAAAATCCAGTTTTTCATAAGCATATGTGGTTATGACATCACTATATAAGGACTTATGTATAAGAAGATGAAATTCGACTTGAATTTATCAATACAAAGGAGCAATTAAGACATATATTTACTAAAGCAATGATTGTAGAAAAATTTGAACAATTTAGAAAATGTTTTACAATTGCAAAATAAAAGGAGGGTGTTAAAATAATAATTTGCAATTTTATGAGTTAAGTGGTGGATCATTGTCCTTCCAAGTGAAGAAATTACAGTTAAATACACGTATATTAAGTTATAGCCATTCGTTATCCAATAGATATTACAAAACAAAGGACAACTCATTGTTAGAAATAATTTTCTATTTAGGGTTCTCATAAATAATAATTACCCAAATAAGGTCAAATTAAAAATAATTACTAAAATATAGTTGCAAAATTGCAATTTATATATGGGATATACAAAAATTATACATCAAATATAAATCACGATTAAAAAAACGTGATACTCATACGTAAAATTGTGTGAATATCGCTTTTAATAAACGCGTTAATCCTTCAAAGCAAAATCACAAAATAGAAAAGTGTAAAAAAAAGGAGAAGGGAGAAGAGCGGAGAGAGAGGAGAGAGGAGAAAAAAAGAAAAAAGTGAATGGAGAAGTCAAACTGTCAAAAGGGGAGGGGGGAGAGAGAGAGAGGAGACAGATCTTAGTGGTGCTAGTAAAAAAAAATATGAACAGTGCTGCCCCTATATTGCAAATTTAAATCGCAATTTACATGCAAAAGTTTATATCTTGTTTAATAATCGTGATTTAAGTGTAGTATTCAAACATGATATAGTGTTTTTAAAAACGTGATTTACATATAAATTCTACATATATTGATTAGTTTATGAGATTTTGCGAAGTATTTCCGTATTTATTTTCAAATCAACTATATCTTGGGAATTATTTTTTACAAAAGCCTTAGACATATTTTTCACTCTCATTGTTATTTTATAGTTTATTATATCTAACAAATCATTACAACTGGCTTTTAGGAAAGATAGCTTACCTTTTAAGCATTTCTTGAGCTACAAATATCTTTTTTGTTTTGCTTTTTTTCACCACCTTATTTCAACCGGCATTTAGCTATATGATATGAGATTTCAACTGGCTTAACTCTGAGTCCTTCACTTTTTGTATGATCAATTTTCTATATATGAAATAAACCATCAACAAGTGTTCCATTTCACTTTCATCTTCTTATGTTTATCTTTAAACATTAATTATTCATATTGCACCCAAACCGAACTCGAGATTGAATATTAGATTTAATAAAAAGCTTGATTTGTGAATAACTTGAGCTGAGTTTACAATAAAGCTCATTTATCAAAATAGGGTAAGCTCAAATCTAAATTTTAGATTAGATAAAGAAGTTAACTCAAGTTCAAGTTTGATAATTTTGACAAGAAAAGCTCAAGCCTTCAAAGGTCCACTCACTTTAACTGGGTTCGCCTCATTTGTAGCACCATTCCAAACAAATTATAAATCTTGTCTTAATGCCAATCTTAAAAGCCAATATGAGATCATATGCACATTTGATGCATCGATCTTTTCTTCATTCCTTTTTATATGCACATACAATTCATATATTGTTGAAAGTCAAACTATCAATTCTAGTTACATGGTTAAACATAGCTAATGCACTCATGGCCCGCTAAGATTCATTAGGGATTGATTCCAATAAAATTATTTTATATTTGTGATATGAACCATGCCAATCTATTGACGAAACCCAATTTCAATCCGTTTGATTTCAATTCCCAAGACCGTCTGTGTTTGTATGGAGACCGCAACCTGTTGTCTATAAGGAGACAAGAACCTTAGTATAAAGCGAAGATGCCACAATTGAAAGATGGAAATCTCGATTGATAAGTCGGAAACGAACGCCATGGATCAGATCTGATAAGTTCAAAGTTAGTTCCATCAAGAACCAAAGAGAAATTCTCTTAATTTTCATAAAATATATTATGATCTTGTTCATACAACCTAAACGAGTTTTATATAACCATATGAAGGAAAACCAAAAGACAAATAATAAAAAAAAAAACCGTTACATAATAAAAGTTGGCGGCCTTAAATTGGAATTAAAATTCGATAGTAACTTCTAGTTTATGCTGGCATAAAGGCCAGCGGCTTAAGTCCCTATGCCAGCGACATAAGCTTCAAGGCCGACGGCGTCGAGTAATTCAGCATAAGCCATTTGAATTTGACGTTTTCTAAGTCGTCTTCAATCAAGTAGGCCAGCGGTGTAAAGTCTAGCTTTGCTCCAATTTGCTTGATTCATGATTTGGTTCATTCCCAAGCTTGTCTTGATGATATTGATTAGTTTAGGATCATCCAGGATGGTGTGCAACTCCTCCAGAAATGTTCGAACTAAACTGTTGAGTGCTTCTTTGAATTGCTTGGCCCGAGTCCTTGAAGCGGGTCCAGGTGGCATCACAAGCGGGTCTATTCTTAATCTACGAGTCATGTTCTCATCATTCCCTTCCTCATGAAAAGGATTTATCCTCAAATCTTCATCACCTGCATCAAAAGGACTCAGATTAGAAACATTAAATGTATCACTTACAGAATACTCACTTGGTAGATCAAGCTTGTAAACGTTGTCATTGATGCGTTCTAGGACCTGAAAAAGGACCATCACCTCAAAGCAACTTGGAACGTCTTTCCTCAGGAAATCATTCCTTTCGCATATTTATCCAAACCCAATCACCAGGTTCAAATACCATCTGAAGTCATCCCTTGTTAGCTTGCTTAGCATACTGTTCAGTACGTCTTTCAATGTTAATTCGAGCCTTTTCATGAATCTACTTAAAAAACTCAGCTTTCTTTTTACCATCTAAATTAACAAATTCAGAAACAGGTAAAGGCAATAAATCCAATGGAGTCAATGGATTAAAACCATACACAATCTCAAATAGTGAATACTTAATAGCAGAATGAATGGTACAGTCATAAGCAAACTTAACATGTGGTAAACACTCCTCCTAAAGTTTGATGTTCTTCTTTATAATAGCCCTTAACAATGTCGATAAATTCCTATTTACTACTTCAGTTTGACCATCAGATTGTGGATGGCAAGTAGTAGAAAACAATAATTTAGTTCCTAAGTTACACCACAAGATCTTCCAAAAATAGCTTAAAAACTTTGTATCCCTATCAGAAACAATTATCCTAGGCATACCATGCAAATGAACAATTTCTCGAAAGAACAAATCAACAACATGAGAAGCATTATCAGTTTTGTGACATGGAATAAAGTGTGTCATTTTAGAAAATCGGTCCACAACCACAAAGATAGAATCTTTACTGCTTTTAGACCTGGGCAATCCTAACACAAAATCCATCGAAATATCAACCCAAAGCTCAATAGGAATAAGCAATGGCATGTACAAACAATGTAGTTGTACTTTGGATTTAGCTTGCTTACAAATGATACACTTCTCACAAATCCTCTCAACATCGCTTTTCATCTGGAGCCAATAAAAATGTTCCAGCAAAACAGATAAAGTTTTTGCTACCCCAAAATGTCCCATCAAACCACCACTATGACTTTCTCTCACCAGCAACTCCCTGATTGAACAATCTGAAACATAAAATTTTCCTTCTCTAAACAAATAACCATCATGTTAAAAGAATTTTCCATAGGCAATCCTTTCACATTTAGCATAATCTTCAGCAAAATCTTGGTCTACAGCATACAAATCTTTAATATGTTCAAAACCAAACAACTTAGCATCAAGTGTGGAAATCAAAACATACCTACGATAAAGCGCATCAGCAACAATGTTTTCCTTACCCTGCTTGTAACGAATGACATAAGGAAATATCTCAATGTACTCCATCCAACGTGCATGTCTTTCGTTCAATTTTTGTTGGCTCTTCAAATGCTTCAAAGATTCATGATTTGTATAAATCACAAATTCCTTCAGCTACAGGTAATGCTGCCAGGTTTCCAAGGCTCTAACCAATGCATATTGTTCCTTATCATAAGTAGGATACTTCAAGGCTACCCCACTTAGCTTTTCACTAAAATATGCAATGGGTCGGCTTTCTTGCATCAACACTGCTCCAATCCCTAAACCTGAAGCATCATATTCAATTTCAAAAGTTTTAGTAAAATCAGGCAAAGCAAGTAAAGAAGCATGTGTAAGCTTATCCTTTATTAACTTGAAAACTTTCTCCTGATCTTCCCCCCATTTGAAGCCCACATTCTTTTCGATAACTTCAGTGATTGGTGTGGCAATACTACTGAAGTCCTTCACAGATCTCCTGTAGAAGCTAGCTAATCCATGAAAACTTCTCACTTGATTCACGTTTGTTAGACTAGGCCACTCCTAGATAGCACGAACCTTCTCTTCATCTACCTGTATTCCCTGTGCACTAACAACAAAACCAAGAAATACAAACTTATCTGTGCAAAAAGTGCACTTCTTAAGGTTAGCAAAAAATCTCTCCTTTCAATGCACATCAAGAACAGATTTCAAATGTTTCACATGGTCTTCCAAGTTCATGCTATAAATTAGAATATCATCGAAGTAAACAGCCACAAACTTTCCAATGAAAGCACGCAAAATATGGTTAATCAATCTCATGAAAGTGCTTGGTGCATTAGTTAAACCAAAGGACATAACTAACCATTCATATAAACCATACTTTGTTTTGAATGCGGTTTTCCACTCATCTCCTTCCTTCTAATATGATGATATTCTCTTTTTAAATCAATTTTAGAAAACACACATGAGCCATGCAATTCATCCAACATATAATCTAAGCAAGGAATGGGATGACAATACTTTACCGTGATATTGTTGATGGCTTGGCAATCAACACACATCCTCCATGATCCATCCTTCTTAGGCATAAGAACCACCGGTACTGCACATGGACTCATGCTCTCTCTCACGTACCCTTTTTCCATCAGCTCTTGAACCTGCCTTTGAAGCTCCTTAGTCTCCTCAGGATTGCTCTCATAAGCCAGTTTATTTGGAATTGCAGCTCCGGGTACAAAGTTGATCTGGTGCACTATTCCATGGATTGGAGGTAATCCTCTAGGGATTTCCTTAGGAAAGACATCCTCATAAACCTACAAAAGATGCAACAGTACTAAGCAAAGTGTCAGGTAACTCGTTAATATTCAAACAAGTTTCTTTGTAAATCATCAACAGCATAGGCTGTTTCATTACCAATGGTCGCCTCACAACACTCACTCTAGTCATACAACTCTCCTTTTGCAAGGTTGCACTCTCCTTTTCGCTCACCACCAAAGTCGATCCCCTTTCGACTTGGCCTCTCTCACTCATTCCAGCTTTCCTCTCCTTTTTATTTTCTTTTTCTTTTATGCTCTCCTTTTCTTTTTGCCTCTCACTCTCTTGGTGTTTCCCACAAGATTGTTGCAATTGCATTTGATCTTCATAAATTTGTTTAGGAGTCATTGGTTTGAGACTATAGTTTTACCATGATGAATAAGTGCATATTTATTTGAAAAGCCATTATGAATCACCTTTTTTTATCAAATTGCCATGGCCTTCCTGATAATATATGACAAGCTTGCATTGGTATAACTTCATACAACACTTTATCTTCATACATTTCAATACGAAAAGCAATCTTAGGATGTCTAGTCACCTTGGTTTCTCCACTATCATTCAACCATTGTAATTTGTAAGGACTCATATGTTTAGTAGTTTTAAGCCCCAACTTATCTACAATGAAAGAACTAACAGTATTTGTGCAGCTACCACCATCAATAATCAAACTGCAAAGACTATCACCAATAAAACACCGAGTGTGGAAAATATTTTCCCTTTGTACATCAGTCTCTTCTTTCACCTGTGCACTCAAAGCACGCTTCACCACAACCACTAGTTTACCTTCAACAGCTTCCTCATCGCTAATATCCTCTAAATGTGGCATTTCATCAGCCTCAATTTCTCCTTCAGTTTCATACTCCCCATCATGTATGATCATGACACGTCTATTTGGATATTGACTAGCAATATGACCCCTGCATTGACATTTAAAACATTTTGTATCTCGATTTCTTTGAGTAGATGAATCAGATTTACCTTGAGTTCCAGAGCTGGTCATGTCATGTTTATACTCAGATTTTGGCTTTGAAATGGGTTGCTTCTCCTCCTTCTTCCAGTATTTTGATTTGTAACTGGATGAACCTGCATTAGAATCAAATCGAGATGCACCACTACCTTTCTTCTTGAGTTGGTTCTCAATTTTAATGGCCATGACACCCTTAATCAATTGAACAACTATTTGTGACAAATCTCTCAAGAATTTCAATCTACCAAAATTCTCTTTTTTTTTTTAATCACAACTATGACTATCAAGATGGAATCTTTGATTCAATCAAGATCTGACAAAAACTCAAAGAACATACCTTTGAAAACCTTAAAGATTGAATCTTTAATCAAAGGAAAGGATAGGTAAACCTCAAAGAAACCTAGGCTCTGATACCAAACTGATATGAACCACGTCAATCTATCAATGAAACCCGATATCAATTCGTTTGATTTCAATTCCCAAGACCGTCTGTGTTTGTATGGAGACCGCGACCCATTGTCTATAAAAAGATAGGAACCTTGGTATAAAGTGAAGACGCTACAATCGAAAAATGAAAATCTCGATTGATAAGTCGGAAGCGAACGCCACGGATCAGATCCGATAAGTTCAGAGTTAGTTCTGCCAAGAACCAAAGAGAAATTTTCTCAATTTTCATAAAATGTATTATGATCTTGTTCATACAACCCAAAAGAGTTTATATAACCATATGAAGGAAAACCAAAAGAAAAACAATAAAACCAAAACCATTACACAATAAAAGCTAGTGGCCATAAATACAAAGCTGGCAACCTTAAATTGGAATTAAAATCCAAGAGCAACTTCTAGTCTACGTCAGCATAAAGGCTGGCGGCTTAAATCCCTATGCCGGCGGCGTAAATTTCAAGGTCGGCGGCATTGAGTAATCCAGCATAAGTCGCTCGAATTTGATGTTTTCTAAGTCGTCTTCAATCAAGTAGGCCAGCAGTGTAAAGTCCAGCTTTACCCTAATTTGCTTAATTTGTGATTTGGTTCATTCCCGAGCTTGTCTTGATGATATTGATTAGTTTAGGATCATCCGAGATGGTGTGCAACTCCTCCAGAACTGTTCGAACCAAACCGTTGAGTGCTTCTTTGAATCGCTTAGCCAGAATCCTTGAAGCGGGTCCAGGTAGCATCATAAGCGGGTCTATTCTTGATTTACGAGCCACGTTCTCATCAATTTGCATGTTCAAATTATGATCGTAATTATCTTAAAACTAACTTTTTCATTACCAATCAATAGCCTTATAATAATAGTTTTAATATTGGTCTCTCAAATAGAACATAATATATTTAAATTTCTCTTTTGCCCTTGTAATGGCAAAATAAATTACTATCTTACCATACATATCAAAGTTTTATTACTACTTATGTGTCATGTGTCTTAACGATTATTTTTTCCCATATAGCATCTATTGTTCGGCTGGTTAGAACAATTTCTAAATCCCCTACCAACGGCAAACTATATTTCCATGTTCTATTTACTAGCTTTCTTATCGTATATATTTGAGATAATCAAATCTCCAAAAAATATATGGTTGTTTCCATTACCAATTCTATTTTTACATGTAAATTAAACGTGTTTCTTTCAATGTACGAACAGTATTTTTATATCATACAAGCGTAAGCTTTTACGCATTAGATTATAAAATTTAAGCGAAGAGTACGGAATTACGGATCATGTATGGAATCGAAACATCTCAAAATTGACTCGATCATTAAAAAATAAATAAATAACACATATATGGGGGCATGATAAACCAGACAAATATAATGATTTTTAAAGTACTTATGTACAAAATCAATCAACCTTGTTCCTAAAAAAATTGCAGCATTTATGTAATGCTGTCTACTAATACTTGTTTTTCTACTCTAAATAACTCAACTCTACCGCTTCCTTCAAACACTCGTTTATGTTCCCTAAAAGCATTGATACTCAATTATGTATTGGAGGTTTCCTCTTGGCGGGAGAGTAGTCCATTCCAGCTATATCCAGTAGATCCGGATACTGCTTGCCGGTGGTGGCGGCCTCGGACTCGGCCTCGTGCTTTATCGTTTCCGCCATAGAAATGCTGTCTCTCTTACCACCGGCAGGTTGTACTTGTACATCGGATTTTCCCTCCATTGCGGGTCTTGTTTGTTCATTTTCTCCATTCTTCTCCAACTGTACCAGAAAAGGTGGCGAGATAATTAGCAATAGTCAACCAATATTATTTAATATATAATTTAAATTAACCCATTCTTTCTCTTCCAAAAACGTATACCCTCCTTGTGATAGGATACAATGTCTTACCATTGAGTTGGATATTGCGGAGCTAAAGGTTGTAGAAAAAAATTTTCTGCTTTTACCTGCAGAAAAATGAAGCCAACTTGTTCAATCTCAACATTATTTTATGCTGGTAATAAAGTCTGCTATATTAAATTTATTTATTTAAATAAGTGATGAACAGATGAAAATTTTATTTATTTAAATTTTAAGGAATCGTTTGTCGGATGTTCATTAAAATTTTTCTAATAAAATGTGATTCTTTTATCAGAAGTTCCAATGGAGTGTACGTACTTAATAAAGGGAAGAAAGGTTTTTTCAAGTACCTTTGCAGAGGCCGCCACTCTTGCAACGAGGTAATAATGCTTCGCCACCAGCGCTGTCGTCGCTGCCCTTTCCTCCATTGTCGAAGGCGTTCTGGGAAAGCACTCGGTCCTGAAAACCGGATCATATAACTCATTCAGTAAAGATGTGCTAACAATAAGCAATTTTGCGATCCATTAATAGGAAATGATATGAATACGGACATGAATCTTAAGTTGCTGGGAAGAAGATGAGAGGTAGCTAGTATCTCCAAGTCGACGAATCCCTTCAGAAGATACAAACCAAGTTCAAAATTAGTTTGCATGGAATATATACTAATAATGTTGTAATGCAAATAAAATGACATGTTGAAACTTATAATTGGAATACAAACGTTATCTAAGTCCCAGTTTTCTTACAATATGCAAATGAAATAACATGTTGAAACTTATAATTGGAATAGAATAATGTGTATGGTTATAGTACCTTCAGCTTCACAAAGTAGTAGTGAAAGTATCAGAATATGGAGCACATAATAAAATGGCTTCATCCTGTGCAACAATAAACTTCTGATTGGTATAAACTAGTTAATTGTAAATAGGAAGAACCAAAAGCGCCAAAGGTCTGAACTGGTTTTGGGTACTTTCTTTAGGTCTCTCTTGCTCTATGATCTCTTCAGAAAAATTTGAGTTTGTTATGGAACTTTTCTAGGAGGTAGACAATCTGAAGAGGGGTTGGGTCATTGTGTGATGCTTGTGCACGTATTTATATATATAGAGAGAGAGCCTATATAATAGCTACGCAGGGACCACATTAGGTTTAGAAGGAACTTTTGGATGTGATTTATTCTTTGTTTACTTTTTCCCCAAAAAAGTGCTTCAAAGACTACCTAATCTCTTTTTGGGGTAAATCTTAAATTTTAGTCAAATCCAATTGTTATTTTAATGTCGTTGGTTTTTTTATCAGAGAAGGTATTATGGTCCGAATATTATGGAATTATTGTTGTCTCCTGTGGAGACGTATTTGCTATCTTCAACTTGCTTGCTTTATTATATATGTTCCTGCTAATAAATATCTAACACGTGTTTATAAATTAAAAATCCTTAAAATAAAGAAAGTATATTTTGACACGTGTTAAATATTGATTTAGAGAGACATAATGGAGACAGCAAACTGAGAACAATAAATTTTTTTCCATCTTTGAGAAATCCTATATTGGACGATTTCCAATATGTTTGACTTTCCGTTTAGACAATAGCCCAAACATCATTGAAATGGTGCTGGAAAGACTCACACTCACCGTCGGGTTGACGCCACTCATTGCAATTTCAAATGCTTATATATGTATCATATGGTCCAATAGCATTTTTCTCTCTGATTGTTTCGATAGCACCTTGAAACCCTAAACACGAAGCTTAAACCCTAAGGAAGAGAAGGATGATATGTGTCTACCGTTTAAACTGCAGCTAATCCATCATCCACTTAGTAGAGTTTCTTTTTATAAAGGACGCCCATTTTCTGCATTTTGAACGATAATTGCTTTGCTTTCACTGACGGGTTCTCTCCTTTTGGATGCGTATAGGGTAGATTAAGCTTTGGTTAGTTTTTGATCGCTTCGAATATTTTGAGGTCTTCTATACTGTTAAAAGGGCCAAGACACTAAGTATATATATACGCTATCGTTTTGCAAGTTTAAAGATTTGGGTTTTGTAAAACTTGAACAGTTATCTTCTAAACTCGAGTCTATGTTCATATTAATGATGCATGTCTATTTCTTCTGTGTTTCTATTGCATTATGTGATTATAAATGTGGTTTATATTAGTTAACTATGCAAAAATCCAAATTTCTAATTAGATTACTTGGTTTACAAGAACTAAGTATTTAGTGGATCCTATAGGAAATAAGATGTTATTGCTACAAAGAGAATTTTTTCACCTGTGATTGGGGATGGTCTTAGAGGGTTTGGTCATAAATCATATAATTAATATTCAACACACATGGAATCTATGAATGATATGGTTTCTCAAAGGATAAAGCGTTGTAACCCCATTTTTCTGTGTTCTAATTACTTTAAAAGCACTCTTAGCTTTGTTTAGTTGTCTTGTAATTATTTTAATTCAAAACTCAATTTGATTAACTGATATTAGAATATGAGATGTACTCTAGTACTTAGCCTTTCTTTTCCCATTGATTCAACTCTCTATGTTGACTCAACTTGGTTCTCACCAATTTATCTTACTTGTGTTCTAGCGAATTGGTTAGTTAAGTATGCTATTTTGAAAATTCAAGATTATTCTCATTGTACTTAAGCATACTTTAATAAGATATTCATTCAGGGGTAAAAATGTAGATGATTGTAAAAGGAATTTGTAAGGGTTTTTCTTTTTGGCTTTACTCCTAGTAAGGCAGTGATAACTTAGGTTTGACTCAGAAAACTAGTGGTAAAGTTTAGGGAATTAGGTCCATTTAACACGGGGATGATTTAATTAAGGAGATTTGTTGGAGTGGGCTTAAATAAAGATTATTAGATTAGTTTGTCCACTCTTTACCTTTTTAAGACTAACTCATGTACTTAAAGAATCTTCCATACACTTGGTTTTAAGAGGATCACATGAAGGGATTTGGTAAATGAGGAGTCATTTAACTTACATTCTAAAACTCATTTAATACTTTGAATTCTTAAGATTACTTATTCCTCCTATCTCTCTCTCCAAGACATGCCTGTACTCGCCATCATTCAATGCCATGAGACATTGAACACATGTAGGCGATTATCATTGTTGTATCTATACGTTGGAATCACTTGAGACAATTGGTTGAGTTTTTTTCCTCCCTCTTTCGAGCATAAGGATATAAATTGTAAATACACCACATTATATTTTTACTTTGTGCATTTAGCAATCTTATCTTTAAAGTTGAACCTTTACAATCCGAAATCATTTCATATAGTGTGTTTTTATACCCTATATCATTATTGTATCTTTCAATAAAATAATTAATAAATAATAAAATAAAAAGATCTTACATAAAATCAAAGAAAAAATATAACCCTGATTTTCTTTTTAACTCATTTAGTTTTGAATGTTTTATTATACTTACTTTTTATTTTGTTAGTTTTAAAGGAAATATGATGAATGCATCGATTGATGCTTTTCTAAAGATTCGAGTATTTGATTACTGGATTTAAAGATATAAAAACTGAAGTAATATTAGACAAAGTTTATATAACGGCATATTTATAATTTGCTCTCGGCATAACTACGACACTATCGTTGGGCAGTCTTAAATCGACAAATTATAAGTTGCCTAAATCGAGTTTATCTTGGTATGGCATTTGTTGTGCAGTCGTTCGTGTAGGCGACATATTAATTAGGTTTTCTTTAGACACATGGACCCAACTGCTTTCGTCGGTCTCGTCTAATTCTCATATTCTTCTAATTTGCGATAACCACCACTAATTATATAGGCAATAATTTGTTTATGGCAAAAGTTTTATTGATAACGATTGATGGGTTAAAAATGGCGAGACACATTTGTCATTCACCTTAAGTACGTGTTAGGTAAAAGCTAATTCATGAAATAGTATAAATAAAAATATATATATATATACAAGTGCCACGAAAAGGTTAAAAGTACAAATTGTAAATAAGCCTTACAAATTTCAATGTTTGTGTAAATATATCTCTATACTTTCAAATTAGAAGTAATCCTTCTAAAGTTTGATAAATTGATAACATAAATAATGTATACTTTCTTAGTTAGAAAAAAAAGAAAAAAAAAAAAAGAACTTATTGACGTATGTAACCTAATGGATGTTAAAATATATTTTAATAAGTTCAAGAAGGTATTCTACAATAAAAGTTTAGGGATTTAGTTGCAAACTTTTGAGTTATTGCTTAATTTTTAAACTTTAGAAAATTATCTACAACTTTTCATAATTTAATGATATCTTTGAATCAAAATCAAGATTTAAAATAATCTCCCTCAGAAGGTGGATGCCTTTGCAAGTGGGGTGGGTTGGCTAGATACAATAGTAACTATACATTAGGTAACAATCATGGTAAGATGTCGCTGAGACTAGAATAGATTTACAAGGACTTAACTAGTTCAGTAGTAAATTGGATATGATCCTCTTAGTTAGTGATAAAGTCTAGAAAATTAGGTCATATTTTGAAATTATTTATAAGTGTTTGTCATGAGAGTTGTGGAATATGAATTGCTAGATCAGTTTATCTACTTCAAGTAAGTTCATATCACTCCCAAAAGTCATAAATAGATGCACAAAAAGAGTGACCCCTCTCAACCATCAAAGCAACCATATTCGATGGAATTTGGATAGAGAAAAACAACATTTTGCTACCAAGTTACTATTTTAAAGGATCAAATAAGATCTAGACAAAGACAACTTGCTTTTGCTCAACAAATATGCAGTTAATGCTCCAAGTTAACTTATCTCTGCAGCCCATGAGATTTCCTATGGCATCTCCATATCTTTTTCTTCAAATAATTACCCCATATGTATGAATATTCTCTACGTCACTCTCTAACGTCAAGCTAAGAACTACATTCGTACGGCAGTTTATGACAATCATCCCACATTTACACATACAGTTGAGGGCACAAGACCCCCTTTAAAAACTAACTTGATTAAATAAAGGGGAAGAAGGAATGTTGATATCATTAAAAATTTCTTAAAAACGCGTTCCAGATTCCTAGTCTTTAACACGGCCCGTCATCTGCTTAATTCCCGTAATCCGAAAGTGACTGCCAAAAATAGTCACAGCAATTTGCTTGAATTGAAAAGAACATGCCAATTACGTACAACAATCAACAAATTGTCGAAACCTTAAATATGTTTTCACGGTTTCTACCGACTGATTTCTCTCACCTGCCCCAACTTCTAATTTTTAAAGCCATTATTAGCAGACAGCATTTGTTGCATCCATGTCCCATCTGGTCTCTCTTTAATTACTCATGCAGGGGTGCTAGTGCATTTTTGGCTATTTGATTTGATCAATCAGGTGACAAGTAAAAAGGGTCCGATTGACTTAGCCAAAGAAGAGAAAACCAGAATGATAGAGTCACCTCCATAGACACTTGACTAAGAGGTTTTCAATCCAGTTCTAAATAGTACCCATCATATTTAACTATATAATAATAATAATAAAGAAAGAACTTAGTCTAGGTATGGAAAATGAAATTTACAATATCATTATTCTGCAGGAATTGTAAACATAATGTTAGTTGTGGCTCAAATTCCTAATGGTTTTAATCTAAGTTGATTAAAGGTATTAGAACCATCAAGAGTTGGATTATTATGTTTCTGCTTGAGTTCGGTCATTATTGGAAATGGAGAAGTTTGGTTTTTGCAAGATCAACCGAAGGGAAGCAACTAAAATTGGCCTAGTCCTATCAGTCAAGACTAATGTTTGTTATGCCTATTTTGCTGTTATTAATGCTGTCTCACCAATTATTATATGATACATAAATTAGTTACATAACTTAATATATATATTATTAATTAAAACCGCTACATATTTAATTATGATTGCTTGAGACAGACAGCAAAATAGGGATAGCAAATACCACAATCCCAAATTCATCTCTAGCCTAATTTGTTTTTGAAATTAAAATTTTCATTTTTCAATCTGTACTCTAGATAGACATTAAATATGCAGGTATCAAAACTTTACATAGTCTCATAAACTTTAAAGATTATATATTGTAACCATCGTGCCTTTTGTTTTCTTCTCGTATCATAGTAATACATCATTTAAAAAAAAAAATGAAGATTGAAACGATTATATTTTTATTATTTTTTTTAAACATATATCCAAGTGCTGTTTTACTAAATGAAGGGGCTCGTTTTCTCATCCTTTACTAATTTTGGAGATCAAACAGACATAAAACGCTTGAACAAGAATTTCCTCTTTTTTTTTTTTCGTCGACGAATAATCAACTAAATTGCAATGTTTAAATATGGAGAAGTCTTACCTTAAATTCTAGTACTTTCTTTGTTGGAAGAAAGTAGCAAAATTAAATAGAACTTCATTCTTTTAACGGAAAAGGGGGTTAAAAAAAAAAAGAAATAGTATCTATAACATTAAATCATTATAAGTCCTTTTGGAATCATAACTCTATTAAATAATTATTATATGTATAATTGTAAAAATTCAGTGCATTTAACCATATATTTTAATAACTTTTACAATTAATTGCAAACACTTAAATACAAAACAGGTATGTGAAAATCGTTATGCATTTCATAATTGAAGAAAAATTACTGTCATAGAAAAGACGATATATGGGTCATTAGTTTGTTCTATAAAGCATGTAGGGAATAAAAATGTGAAGAGAAATATTTTTATATTTTATATAAATTTTAAACGAAAGTTTATATGAGATTGGATTCATAATCTGTTAACAACAATACTATGTGTCGTATAACCTATTGAATATTATTTTTTAATTTTAAAAAGGTTTCAAGAAATAATATACATGATAAGTAAGTACTGATTATTATTTGACATGTAACCATATTTCTAAATCATGGAATATGGATGGTACTTATTTTAAAAACTACTAACTATTTTTTCACGTGTGAAAATATAATTGGTAGTTAACTATTACTATTTCTTTCACGTTTAGGTATATATTAGATAATATTTTTTCATTTTATAAAAGCCAAATCATCTTACTTTATTCTTACTAGGAGACGGAAAAAAATTTGCTGTCCTCGGTTTGTTGTCTCTATTATGTCTTTCCAAATAAATATCTGACACATATCAAAACGTACTTTCTTTATTTTAAGAATTTTTATTTTTTTAACTTATTATACGTGTTAAATATCTATTAACGGAAACACAATAATACAGCATGTTGGACAAAACAAAACCTCTTCCCCAAAGATTACCCGTCACCCTCGTTTTTTGCTAAATAAAACAAGAAATTGAACTAATATGAAAATCGATGTGAATGCATGATGGTGTTTATCGATATGTAGGCATATTGAAACTGGCCAATTGTGGTTTTTTCTTTTTCTTTTTCTTTTTTCAAATCAGGTTCCAGGATACTACATTTAGCCTGTAAAATTTATTAACTGATAATAATAAATATCAACTAATATTATATTTATTCTTTCTAATTACTACCGAAAAGAGGAATACGAAAAACACAGAAACATACCAGAGATAACTCAAATTCATATCTACGAGAAACTTTGAAATATATCTCGTTTAATTTCATCTGCGGGTATTTATCCCATATCTGTTTGTTTCGTCTGTTTCAGGTTATTTTAGCATCTTATTTTTATTGTTTTCGAATAAATATTTACAAATAAAAAATAAATATTTTACTCATAAACATTTATTCATAATCAAATCAAATAGATCAAATACAGATAGGATACAAATAAAAATTAGACAATCCAATTAAAAAAGTATTAGGTTTTAAAATCCTTGTAATGGATTTGGTTTTATATATTTGAAGCAAATGGACTGCACACTCGATTGCACATGTAAGTTGTAGCTGAGGGTGTCTCTTCTTTATGAGTGTTATCTTGCTATTTTTGTTTTGATATATGTTATTTTACTCATAAGGTCTTATAGGAAGTCATCTAAATAATTTTATAACATCACTTTTCTAAACTCATAAAAATATATAAATATGCCTTCATACATTTAGATGAACAATATCATATGAATACATTGATAAGTTCAGATTGTGGAATAATTGCTTAGAATTTGATTATTATAAAAAGTATAATGAAAAAATTAAAGATCCTGTGAGGTAAAAGCCAGACTACTAGGCTTTATGAGATATTCTTCTTCTAAGGCTTTATGAGATATTCTTCGAACAAATTATATAACTTTTTGGGGAGAAAACAATTATATCTAGGATGTGAAGTTTTTCTTTCCCCCTTTTTTCTCAGTTCTATCATATATTTTAACAAATGCACTAAACAGAAAAATATTCAATTGATATTGCATGATCAATAGGAAGTATAAACACACGGAGTGGAAATATCAATAAATTTTTTACATGTGATTCAAAAATAGGAGTTTTCAAAATGATTATACCCATAATTTGAACATGTTAATAGATACAAGAACTTTTTTAAATTTTACACATATATATAACATATGGCCCTTAACACCTATTTAAATTGTTTCCTCCTCTTCATCATTTTTTGAATTAATAGGTGGAAATGGATTAACCATAATTCATGTAAACAATTAATTATTGGCGAATGATTATATATAATTATACGAAAATACGAATTTCCTGAATATTGTTATATGCCTAGTAGCAAACTAGCAATTGGGATGGTCACTTGTCCCGGCCCGCCTCCGCCAATTCACGAGGTGTGTCAGCGATTGGATCGGCAACAAGGCATTCAGAGGAGATGCGATTGTCTGGAGATTGTTGAATTTTAGTTTTCGAAATCGTCAGAGGTGATGTGACGCAGCCATGGATTCATATCCCTTTTTCAATTTTTTTTCTGATTCTGTCCACAACCTTTTGTGCTGTTATGATGCAAGTTGCTGGCTCCACTATTAATTATACCCGATTGGTCTCGCATGTACTGTAAATTAATGTTTGGATTGTCTGTTTTTTATTTATATTTATATTTTTTTAAAAAAAATATATGTAAATATATCTAATTTATATCTAAATTTTTATTTATATTTATTCTATTTGATCTTTTAATAAGAACTGTCAACTTTTTTTTATCTATATTTATTTTTTGATAAATAATTTGTTAGAAAAAAGTTTGAAAAAGTGTCTGTATCTATCGAAAAAAAGCTAAAACAAACAGTAAATTACAAGATTTAGTAGTAGTACAAAATGTTGATTGGATGGTGAAGACTTTCCTAATGTCATAGAGCAAATATATAAGCTGTGTGTTAAGATATTGCATGAGTATAAATCTGTTATGGCTTAATATTATGCGATGAATTTCATTCCACGAGCCCAAAAAAAAGGAAATTAAAATCAATCGAGCCAAATCAAATGATGCATAAGAGAACTTAAAAATAAAAGGTTTCAAATTCAAAAATCCAATCACATTAGTTTATACATAATCTTTTAGAAATTAATATCCCACCATTAGTAAAGCAATAGATCACTTGAAAGGGTCATATAATTTCATATAAGAGACAAAAAAAAAAAAAGAAAGAAAATTAGGATACATATTAAAAAGATCTGTTTATTTTAAAATCTACAAATAAATCAATATATCAATTATCACAGTCTCTTTAAATTCATCACATTATAAATTAGGCTTATGATTGTCAATAAGAGATGTAATAGATCAAAGACGATGGTGGGAATAACAAAAAGGGTCACATTTAAGAATTACCTAACCAAAAAGTGAAATCTATAAATATATAAATTAGTAGTGGTGCTTTGCAAATTTAAGGGAACAAAGAAAGGAGATGTTCTAAAATTGCTCTCAACAACTAGGGTTTGTATATGAGTTTTTGCATGCTTGTGTGAGAGAGAGTATTTTCATTACAAATAGGCTCTTAAAATTTATTTCTTGTCGTATCAAGCCACACTATTATGATTTTATGTAAAACTAGAAAAATTCAATTATGTATCTCTAAATACATGGGGTGTAAATATGGATGAGAAAACAGAAAAATGTAAGGTTTGTTTTCTAGGCTCTCCAAATCCTTAAAGTCCAATTTGATTACATAAACGATAAATTTTCCCAGACAAGATGAGCTATAACTATAAACTCAGCGAATACTATGCCGCATATATACATTTATATACAAACACCTGTACATAGACCTAATGAAAATAAATGCATCAAACAACAAAATCACTCTCTCTAATATATTTAATCTGTGACACCATCATGATTCCGCCAACAGGAATTTGGAATAATCGAATTTAATTGCTAGACATTACTAAATGCTGCTCTACAAAACGAACCAAGAAATCTATCCACTTCAGGGGAATATATCATGCCTTATATTTGTTGGTGGTTGCAATTCAAAGTAAAACATGACAATTATTTAATAACTTTTTTTTTTATTAGTCCAATTCAACGATCCTACACAAGAAAAACCATCACACATACATTATTACACAAACCTAAAAATTTTAAAATCTAAATTCTGGATCTATGTTGTACAACACATCCTATTTACAATAATTAAAAAATTACAACACTAAGTTTGTTCCATTTCATTATATTTCATATGTATATTGTTTAATAACATTACACTATAAATAGGGTCAAGGCAGATGCAATTTTACCACATTTAACAACTAGGCATTATACATAAAGGCTATCCTGTAAGATCAGTTTTATTATGCTAATTTGCTAATCAATTTTAAATTTTGAAATCATTTAATTAAATTTAAAAACATTTAATTCTACAATGGAAAAGTAAACTTTACAAAAGATTGATAATAAGGCTACTAACATGGTAAGCCAACATACATATATAAGTATATGATCAAAACAATATCAACTAATAGCATCTCCAAAAGAGTGTCTTAGAGGTATCCCATGATGCTAAAGTAACCAAAATTTTAAAGTATGTCAAAAGAGTATTTGAAAAGCCATGGTATTTTAATCTCAAGGTATCCCAAGCTATATCCTAGTAGTAATACATATAAAAAGGAATTGGACTTAAAATCATAACAACCAAGGGCTCATCAAAAGGCCTATTTCACGACAACTTTATTGGTCCTATAATGGACTACCTAGATATCCATGATCCTAGCCATAAAATCCATTAAGTCCTCCAAATCAATCCAAAAGCTCTCTCAATCAAAAGGATCTTTATTTAGATTATCATCTAAAACTAAAAGAGAAAAGGAATGAGTAAAAGCCTAGTATAACAATAACACAAGCACACACAAGATGAGCATACATATGTCAAAATAAGTCTACTGCGAGAGGCACTATTTTTATATTTTTTTTTAATTAAAGTGTGTCAAATAGTAATTGAGCACTCACGCTATGGCTACACACTAAATAAATCTAAGACTAGATTAAATGATATAAGCACAAGCATGACAATCACTCATTAGACCATGTTTAAGTTTTAATTCATTTTAAGGGTATTTTTAGATAATTTGTTTTTCATCTGTATCTTTATATGTATTTGTATCAAAATGATATGTGTAAATATGTCCGATTTGTGTTTATATTTTATTTTTTTATGAGAACTACAAATTTTTTTATTTGTATTTATTTTCTTATAAATAATTTATTAGAAAAAAGTTTTAAAAAAGTATCTGTATTTGCTGGAAAAATCTATCCCAACAAACCCTAGAATGCCTATCTCAAATAAGCAACACATAAATCACTACGTACTTGATATTGAGTCTATAGTCTAGAAAAGGTTAGATGATATCAGAAGGTAAGTCAAAAGCAACATTATATATTCAAAAAGGATTATTCATGTAAGTATTGAGTATATAATTCAATTATCAAATTCATATTAATTATTCATTTATATTTAATCACTCATTAAGGTAAGGTCATGTATATATTTATATATATAGGACCTGAGAAAATATTTTGAATATAATTTATTTTAAGGTAATATGCTTAAGTGGTTTAACTTAGGCCTAAGTGGTTTGAATTAAGCCTGAGTGTAAGAGATTGATGTTCTTATTTGAAAGTATTAGGCATTTGGGAAATACTAGACCAAAAAGAATATTTCTAAGTATTTTATTATTTATGATTATGGGCTTTAAGGAGTTTGTAATTGAGCCCCTTAAAGAATATGAATTACAATTTAAATAGGTTTAAGATTAAGTATTGAATTAAGTGCAATTTGAGTAAAATTATTAGGTATTGGACTTAAGAATTTGGATACAAGCGCAAAGGAATTGAATTTATTTTAAATTTTAGCATTAGGCCTTCTATTTTTTATTTAGGCCCATTAAGAGTATTTTTAATGTTTTTGAGCCTAACAAGTTATATTTGAGCTCGATAGATATTTCAATACTCATAATTGAGTAATGAACTAAAAAATTTGAATTAGGTCCAATTTGAATAGTTATAGGTTATTGGTCCCATATTTAGTAATTTAAGTCTGTAAAACATAAATTTGAAAGGTGACTTAATTTTAATCCACGAGGCCTTAAAACTTCTTTAAAAAGCCTATCAAAGTAGTTTAGGCCTATATAAGTTATAAAATAGGCCGAATTGCTTGATAATCATATTGTTGGACCCTAGGGAATTACTAGCTCCATTTGAGTTGTTTAAATCCATGTTAAGCAAAGTTGGACCTAAATTAACAAAAGAGTCCATTTTATATTTTAAAAGCCTAAATTGAGTCTAAATTTTATTTTAGGCTCTAAATTAGCTAATCACTATGATTCGATCTTTAGTAATCATAAGCACATATGATTTTATTTAGCACAATTATTCTATTTTTGGCCTGTTACTTATTTTTGTCACATTTCAATACAATAATTATTTCAGTTTTGCTAATTATTCTAATTAAGCTATTTAATAATTTATTCAAGTAAAATTATATTTTATCAATTTTTATGAAGCTTGGTTCAATAGGAATTACTTCGATCCAGGACTGGTTTGGTTTTTACTTTTGATTAATTATTTGTTCTTTCTAGCGACTCAACTAAATTATTCGTAATTAGACCGGTTAAGGGGTAAGTGAACCAGTTCTAAGTCAAATAATATTCATTTTAATCGACTAGAGAGTTTCACCATTTTAGGAAATCGGTTCAAGGAAAAAAAATTGACAATTCAATTTAATACGTGAAATAGGAAATAAACGGAGTAACAGGCCGGTTCGTGGTGATTTAAAGTCATAAGATGCATTTTTAGTCCGGTTCACGCGTTAGAAAAATCAATCCCATTTTATTTAAGTTGGCCAACAAATATTTACACCGGTTTAAATCCATTTAGCGGTCGGTTTAGCTTGTTATATACAAATCTATCCAGTTTTAGGAATTTTCCAGAAATTGAATAATTTAATTAACTAAATTAAAATAACCCAGCTCAAAAACATCAAAATACATGTATCATATTATAATCAACATATAGCAATTTATTGAATTAATTAAATATTTATTTAATCATTTGATTAATGTAGATTAAACAAAAATATAATTAGAAATATGATTTCTATATAATCAATCGTCAGATATAAATTCAACATCAATTATATATGTAGTATAACAAATCCGGACATATTCATATGCATACACAAAATTGGATTTCATAAATCATTTAAGTAATTTCATAAATATATATAGGCATGCCAAAATTGAATTACGTATATTTATTATCAATAAATTCATCAAACCATATCAAAATATTATTTATACATGCATAAACATTTTTGACATAGTTAGAGATGTATTTATCATCACATTCAAATATTTTTTTCAAAATTTACAATAATAATACATGTATATGCACAAAAATTATTATTTTATTATATACTACCATCATTCCTTACTTCAATTAAAATTTACAATGTAATACACAAACATGCATTCCATATATTAACCGAATACAGTATGTATGTATGTATGTATGTATCAAAATAATTTCGTTAAAATAAACAAAAATATCAATATATAACATATTACATAGTGCTGGTATACATATGTGTGTGTATATATTATATCAACTATAGTATTTTTAGAATCAAATTGATTTAGTATTGATTTTACTGACAAAATTACAACCAATAATCTAGGCAAAACAACTTACTGATTAGGAAAATTAGAAGCAATTGCATTCTACTACACATTTCTTTAATATTGTTGAAACTTCTTCAAGTTAAAACCGAACTTGAATCTTGAAATTAATCTTTAAATATTGTCTAACCTTTAATTGAAAATGAGATTAGGAAGTGGTGTTAATATGAGTAAGGAATAGTAGAAGTTTTTGGGTATTCAATGACCTATTTGATGCTCAAATTTGAAGAGAACTTTCATGGGCTTTTAGAGCCAGAAGAAGAGAGTTTATGGATGGTGGGGGTGAGGTGGAAATTAGGTTACTTGCAATTAGATATTTAAGTGGTTAATCATGTGTGATTAGGATAATTTAGGTATTGTGAGCTCTAGTTAAGAAGGAATGAGCTTAGGCATTTTATTTAGGTGGATTGGCATATAATATGGTTTAGGTATTTAAATGTGTTGGCAATTATTCTAGGGGCTTTATAATTTATATAGGTGAATCTAGAATTAGGTAGATGAAAATTGAGTAAAGATTTAGTTAAATTAATTTTATAATTTAGCTTTAGGTATTTAGGAGTTTATGAATTAATATTTGAATCTTAGAAATAGAATTTTAAATTTCTAGGAATTTTAATGCTAGAATTGGGATTAAAATATCTAAGTTTGATAAATAAGGGTTTTTGGTTACTCAAATTGATGATTGGAGTAATTTGAATAATTTGGCAAATTGAAATTGGTAATTGAAATAATTTAATAAGTTGAGATGGGTATTGGAAGTATTGAAATCTCTAATCCTAATTAAATTCAATTACTAATCTAATTATGTAAATTTTACTAAATTATACACTATAGTTTGCTTAATTTAGTTAACCATATTACCTAAATTTATTTAATAATCTAAGTTTAAATTAAGATTCAAAATTACTCGTATTTTATAGTATTTAATTAACACAATTATAATTAAACGATAAAAAGTAAGGATATTTCAAATGAAACACTTGTATACTTAGTTTGGGAAGTGTTGTGTGAGAAATAACTTAAAATAATGAGTTAAAGCTAGATTTTAAATGCAAGGGGGGAATTTGGTGATTTTGAATCAAGTATTATGACATGCTTTAAAAGTAACTAATGATTATTTTTCTTTCCTTCTCCTTAAGAAAACAAAACCAGCATAATTTTGATGTGCGCCTAACATGTGAGTGTGAAATATTAGACTCTTAGAAATGGTAAGTAGACCTTAACCAATGGGATATCTAACCTAGAATCAAAGATATATATTGAACTTGACCTTAAGGCTCAGAAATTCGTGAATTTCATATATTGATATTAAAAACCTTGACTCATTGGTTTAGTAAATTCTAGAACCTCCATATGAAGTTCACAATCCTAAGAATTATACCAATCAAGAATCTCTATATAGCAAAGAACGCCACAAGAATGTAGCTCTTAAATAGTTCGAAGTTTTCATAAGACTAACAAGAAGATTTTTTTTCTCAAAAATAATTTGCTAATAATATATTTTACAAAGAGAACTTTTGGATATATTTTTGGGCTTCAATCCTACACTAGAATAATAAAAGTAAGTACTGCAAAAATAACAATTCTAATTAAGGGATGCATCTTCTAATAAAAATTACATAGACTCAAATATAGCTATTGATCGAAAAATTAACACAACACCTAAAATAGCATATTTTGACAAAAATACACTCATAGGCTAAATTCAAAAGACATGAGTGAGAGAAAACTTTATCACACATACAAGTAGGGGTAGCTAATATTGGTAGGTCAAGCTGGTCCAGTTGACCACCCCTAATGAAGTGCCTTTTATCAAACGCCCTACATCAATTGGTCTTTGATTGGTTCAAGAGGTTCAGCCTTTCTAGGTCAGCCTAAGGTGCTTCTCACTTTAGGTTCACCCTTCTCTAATGTATATCTTGTCAAACTCCCATTTTGATCTGCAAATTGGCTTTCATTCTAAGCTGAAATGAAATTTATAATCCTTGGTTCAGCTTTTAACAAGTTCGTCAGTCCATTTCTCACTCCTTTAAAGAAGTAAGTGAAAAATCCATGAACATTACTTGAATCTTCTTGGCTCTAGATCATGTGATCATTCCCTTAGGAACTTTGTAGAGTTCATACAGTTTTTGAGACAATTTTATTCTTGTTAATTTCTCTCCCATTATATTCTCCAACATGTTCGAAGCATCTCTAGAGAATTTTCTCATAAAAAATTTCAAAGTAAGTCAAAGTTTTTGCTTTTTCCCTCTTTACTATGCCTCTTGTACATGAGAGTTTAATCTTGCAAAGAAATACTTCATTACAGCCTAGTTAAGGGGAAAGTGACAAAGGTGACTGTAACACAAGTTCCAAGTAAGCATCAAATTACTTGGTTTATGTTTTGGATGTTTGATGCGATAATTAAAAATTTTCGACATTTATGGATCTTATATTGGAGCGTTAAGATGGGAGTTTGAAGAATTCATTAATAATTTCAAATGAAAATTCAAACAAGCGAATGATTTTCAACTCCATTTCTTGTTTGAAGTTTATTAGCAATTACTGTTTTAAATGTTATGATTGAATGATGATAAAGGAGTGTTAAGGTCATGGAACGAAGGTTTTGGTGAAGGTTTAGATTGAAGATGAATGACATGGATGTATTGCGAAAATTCTAGAAAAAAGTACATAGCTAGAAAAGCATATAAGCTCAAACCATTTTACATATGATTTCCAATTAATCATATGTATTTCTTAATTATAAGGATGTTGCATTTAATTTGTTTGATTAACAAACTTGGTTGATTGTATTTATGTATGGGTATGTCATTGCAGGACTTTACTTATTAAGCAAGTTGTGCTTATACCCCTATAGATTTGTGTTGACGTAGGAATATCCACGGTTGTACCCTTAGGGGATTTTTCTTTAGGTAATGGATGACCAAGATTGGGAGCTTTTGAAGGAAGTTTATGAGAAAGTTTTGGAGTAGACTTCCATAACAGTCACTTTATGTAGTAATAATTCTGTTGAGATAGACTTGTTTAAATTTTGAGAGATTCTAAGATGTAAGATTATGATGTTTCAATGTAATAGTCGTGCTTTTATTCCCGATATCATATTATATGTGTGTGATTATAGTTGCATATTAAAATAAATAAATAACATATTTTACATATAGATTAAGCTAGTGTAATTTAATATATATGTTTGAGTTGTGTAGAATATTTAAGTTTGCATTAATATAATAAATATTTAATATTGACTTACATATTGGTGTTGTATGAATAATGAAATGAGTAATATTAGATTAAATGTATATTTCAAGTGTTTGTGTATAGCAGATTTTTTAGAACCCAAAAAGCTATCCAAATGCCTTTTGTTTTACTCAAATTAATAACCCTAATTAAGCCTAAATAAAAGCCACTTTATAATTTTATTTTGGGATGCCTTAAAAGTCAAAGTTAGATAGATATAGAGCAAAAAATATCCCCATTTTTGTCCAAAACCAGACCACTATCAAGATAACATTCTAAACAAACACAAAACTCATTACTTTCTCTTCCAAAGCTACCCCAACTTCAAGACCAAAACCCACATCCAAATTCTTACAAATTGGCCACCAAAAGACCCTTCTAAAGCCTTGCAAACCAAGCCCAAAGACTCGAGGTAAGTTTAAGTTACGTCTGATGCAAGTTTCATAGTGTAGAGTTTATTAAATGTGAATTGGATATGTATATATGTATTGGTGATGTGTTGATGAGGGTTTGGGCTGTCAATGAAGTTATAATATGTGTATGTTAAGTAGTTGAAGTGTGTTGATGAAAATGAAGTGGAATATGAATAGTGTAGTAAGGTTTAGTGAAGTTGGGTATGTGTTGAATGTTGTATTGGATGAAGAGTGAAATTTGAAGTGATATTAATGTTATTTGATGAGTTGGAAATGAATGGATAATGTTAAGTTCATACACCAAGTAGTAGGAAGATTATTATGTGTTTTGAAGAGAGTTTGAAAGTATAAAAGTTGATATATTATGTAAAAGAATTATCGAAAATGCGTGTTTTCTATCAAAAAAATTTTCCCAAATCAATACTACCTTATACAAGGGCGAGTACAAGCTTATGCTGATCAAAACAAGCTCTTGGGTCACTTTTTCAACCTCTACCTCACCTTGTACACGGTCGTGTAGGTGGTTGTATAGGTCATAAAACCTTAAAAAATTCCTCTCGGGTAACTTTTTAGTACCCCACACGGCCCCGAGCATGACCATGTACTAGGTAGTGTACTTTCTCCTATTTCGCAGGTTGATCGCATTTTAGCCATAACTTTTTCATCTGACCCCGATTGAGGTGATTTAAGTTACGTTGGAAAGCAAGAAATCTACAACTTTCATGTTTTGAGTTTTTACAAATTCAAAAATTATCAGTGCTTAAATTTTATTTCTTTTCAACTAATACAATTTTCAAACAAGGTTAAAAACTTATGTTTTCCTGTTAGATATGTATTTGCATATGAAATGGATCTTTTTGGAGTAAACTAAGATAGATTAATGATATTTGAGGTGTAATGATGATTGAGTGATATAATTAAGTATAATTTAATTATATTTGTAGATTTAACACATAATTGAATTTCCATGGATGTTAAGATAAACTAGGTATATTGTATATATGGATTGAAGTTAAAAATGATGATTTATGAACTAGTATGACCTTAATAAATGTATAAATGATATCTTATGACTTTGTATAAGTTATATTTGAAGTCTTAAGTATTAAGTTTAAGATTTGATATGCTTTAAGTGTAATTCCAACTATATAATGTTGATTTGAGTTTGGATTATCTTCTGAAGGATTCTTGAGGTTCTATTTGGATTTCCTACATAAGGTACACAGTAACGTGTTCATTTAATGCTTAGGATAGATATATCTTTAATCAACTTTAATATAGAAAAACTTAAACCTTGTTTGAGTTGGATGTTTCTTACGCTGATTAAATCCGTATCTAGCCCGGTATGGCAAATCGGTTCTCATTCGGGAAGCAACACCTTGCTCAAATTGGGGGTACGGTAGATTAGGCGCTTAGGCTACCCTTATCTTTGATAAGACCTTCCTAAGTTGTACGGCGGGTAACTAATGGGGAAAATGGTATCGGCGTAACATTTGCTTACGCTTAGAATGAAGTGGTATGATTTAGTTCAAATGTTTATGGGAACAGTTGGACTAAGTGATGTTATGGACTAAGATAAGTGAAATCGGGTAACAGCTGTCAACCTTAGATGAAATTATTTTCTCTCTATCTGATATATCAGTTAGGAGATATAAGTATCTGAACTGTTTATATCAATCCCCTGAGCGTCGATGTCGTTACTCAGGACCCCAATTACCCCTATTGTCCGGAGTTTGAATACTCCAGTGTTGATTGACTAATTAAAAGAATATCTAATAATTGAATGGATGTTGCATTGCACTATAGTTAGGATCATGTGAATCATTCTGGTTTTGTTTTTGTTACTGTGTACAGGGCCTCTGGCTCACTTTTATCTTTTCAGGTATAGAAGACGAGTTCTACACAAGCATGGGATATGGATCTGATTTTGAAGAGTTCTTAGATGAATGAGATGAGTGGAGGAGACCATGACTCACAAGGAACCTTTTGTAATAGATTAGTTATATATGTGTATATGAATTATGGGCCTATGTAATAGTTATTAGGATTTTTGCTATCTTTTGTGATATTTTGTAAATGGCTTGTTTACGAGCCTTGTTTGTAATGTATGTATGTATGTATGCATAGTTGTATTATATTTGGATCTTTTATTAAGCAATGAAGTTAAAAGTTGTATTTTATGGAATATTATATGTATTAATAGTAATAAAGTTTGTTCTTATAAGACATTTAGGCTAATGATTATCCAAACTGATCCTGGATTACAACCTTACATATAATACCGCAGATTATATGTGGTTGGAGATTGGATTACCTATTTTAAATACAGAGGTAAATCCGGGGCCTTTCAATTGGTATCAAAGCTTAGTTTGAATAGTTGTTTGCTTAAGATGTTATTGTTTAGACATGACTTGACCCTAGACACAAATAGTTAGGCTAGAAAAGAGTTAAGTTTTGCTTAAATGTTTATGTTTGCTTGAATTGTTTATTGCTTGTTCTTTACTTGCTTGTTTATTTATTTTATATGTATTACTGTTTGCTTATTTAATTGTTTGTTTATTTGTTTGCTTGCTTGTTTGCTTACTTCATTGTTTGCTATTGCTTGTGAATGTGAATGTGAATGTAATGATGATTTAAATTTTATAAATGTGTTGTGAGCATATTTAAGATGGATAGGTTAAGGAGATCATCTCGTCAGCAGTCAGACAGAGAGAGTATGCCACCGCCGCCTCAATCTTCATCTACATCTGCTCCTACTACATATACTCCTCCTAGTACTGAAGCTAATCCATCACCAGCATCAGCCTCACCTTCACAAGTTCCTCCACCAAATCAGTTTCCACAGCCTCCTCTAATCCCGACCTTTCCACCTATGTCTCAAGAGACTATGGACAACCCAACATCGATGTATGGCATATTCAGGGATATGATGGCTATGATGCAACAACGTCAAATGATGATATATCAACAGCAGCAACAATTCATGCAACAAAGCAATCAGCAAGGAATAAGACAGAGTGAAAACTTACCAGCTAATGATCAAGCTACTTAGATGAAGTTACATGGGTTCAGTAAACTGGTTCCCAATTATGATGGAACGAACACCGATCCAACCATTGCAAAGAGTTGGATTGAAGAGTTAGAGAAGACTTTTACAGCTTGTGACACTCCCGAAGAGAAGAAAGTGGATTTGGCTCTGTTTATGATGAAGAAGGAAGCTTACAACTGGTGGAGATTAGCTAGCGAAAATATACAAGTGCCTATCTCTTGGACGACCTTTAAGGATACATTCTTTGCCAAGTATTAGTTTTATTGACTACTATGCTTTACGAGAGGAGATTATAGAGACGAAAGAATGAAGATTCAAAAGTTTCAAAATGGGTTGAATGAAGAGATCCAAGGGGAGGTTCACATGTTTGAATTGCTTACTCTAGCCAATATTGTTGCCAAGGCTTTATTAATAGAACAGATTCAAAATGATAGTCAAGTCAAGAGAGCCAAAAGAGCTGTATTTCTAGGAAAAAAGCCTACACCAACTTCTTCACATAGTAGATATCAAGGAAAAGGAAAGAAATCTTATTTGGAAAAGAAGACATTCAAAGCTCCAACGCTTGTGTTTGAGAAGAATTGTTTCCGATGTTATGGACCACATGATTTATCTTAATGCAAGTGGATACCCGGTGCATGTTTCACTTGTGGACAAGTGGGACATATATCTTCTGAGTGCAAGAATCAGAAGTTGCCACCAATATTTTATGCATATTGCAAACAAAGGGGTCATCACATCTCTAATTGCAAGGATCGCCCCAACAACCAGGGTGGAGTTAATTTAGAGAAAGGAAAAGTGAATGCTCGAGTCTTCGCCTTGCAACAAGTTGAATATACTCCTTCGGTGGATACATTGGCGGGTACATTGAGTGTTTCAAATAGAAATGCGTATGTGTTGATTGAGACTGGAGCCACTCATGCATGTATATATGAGCATTTCATGAAGGAATGTGAACTTATTCCCTAAGTTTTGAATGATCGTATTATGTGTATAAATACTCCTTTGGTTGTTGAGACTAGGCAACCATGTGTATGTAGGAATGTGAATGTTTTAATTTCCAGTGTGAGCATGTTTGTAGACATGATTGTGTTACCTTTGTCTGATTTTGATGTGATATTGTGAATGAACTGGCTAAATCGATATAAGGTCACAATTGATTGTATCAAGGCGAAGTTAAGTTTTCCTTTGAAGGAAGGAAGGTTTTTATGTGTTGGAAAGGCGGAGACTGAAGAGTATGAGCTCCATGGAGTTGTGGGAAGGATTAGTTGTGGCTACAATGAGCAATGAAGGAGGAGATATCAATTAGTGCCTGTGGTGAATGAGTTTATCGATGTATTTCTTGAGAAGTTACTCGATTTGCCTCTGGATAGGGAGATTGAGTTCAGGATTGAAGTTCTACCTGGAACAGTTTCTATCTCCAAAGCTCCATATAGAATGGCACCTACTGAGTTAAGGGAATTGAAGCTACAATTGCAAGAGTTACAAGATATCGATTTTATTAGACCAAGTATATCTCCATGGGGCGCACCTGTGTTATTTGTGAAGAAAAAGGATGGGAGTTTGCGAACATACATTGACTATAGAGAATTAAATCGAGTTACAATCAAGAATAAATACCCTTTGCCTAGGATTGATGATTTATTTGATCAATTGAAGGGAGCCATAGTGTTTTCAAGAATTGACTTGAGATCAGGATATTATCAATTGAGAATCAACCCTGAAGACATACCAAAGACGGCATTTCGTACGAGATATGGTCATTTTGAGTTCCTTCTTATGCCTTTCGGGTTGACAAACGCGACAACAACATCCATGGATCTGATGAATAGGATCTTTAAGGATTATTTGGATTCATTTGTAATTGTGTTCATTGATGGCATTCTAATCTATTCACGAAATCATGGGGAACATAAAGAACATCTTAAGCTTGTTTTAAAAAGACTCCAAGGAAAGAAACTTTATGAAAAATTCAATAAATGTAGTTTCTGGCTTGAGGAAATATCTTTCCTAAGGAATATCATATCTAGAGAAGGAGTAACTGTAGATCCTGAAAAGATTGAAGCTGTGTTGAAGTGGCCGAGGCCAACTAATGTGATTGAGATAAGAAGTTTTCTAGGTATAATGGGATATTATCGAAGATTTGTAGAGGGATTCTCAAAAATAGAATCTCTTTTAACCAAATTGACTCGAAAGCCTGCTAAATTTGATTGGAATGATAGTTGTGAATAGAGTTTTCAAGAACTTAAAGAGAGATTGGTATTTGCTCTAATCCTAACCTTACCTGTTAATGGGAAGGAGTTTGTGGTGTTTAGCGATGCGTTTATTCAAGGGTTAGGTTGTGTACCCATGCAAGACAAGAAAGTTATAGCATATGCCTCAAGATAGTTGAAACCACATGAAGAGAACTACCCCGTTCACGATTTAGAATTAGCAGCAGTAATACTAGCATTGAAATTGTGGCGACATTATACTTTTGGAGAAAAATGTAAGATATACACCGACCACTAAAGCCTTAAGTACATATTCACTCAGAAGGAACTCAATTTGAGACAAAGGAGATGGCTTGAGTTAATAAAGGACTATGATGTAGAGATCTTGTATCATCCTGGTAAAGCAAATGTGGTAGTAGATGCGCTCAGTAAGAGGAAGCAAATTGATATTACAACATTGGTTATAAGTCAGAAGGAAATTCAAGAAGAATTTAGAAAGATGGAAATTGAAGTGACAATGGAAAACATTGATTTGATGCTTGCTCAATTGTCTCTACAGCCTACTATCTTGGAAAGAATTAAACAGAGTCAGAAAGGGGATTCGGAAAGTGAGAATTTGATATTAGCCATAAGAAGAGGAAAAAGAAAGGAGTTAAGGTTAGATGAGGAGAATATTGTGAGATATGGGAATAGGATCTTTGTGCCGAAGATACATGGTTGGAGAGAAGATATTCTGAAAGAAGCACATTCCTCATTATATTCTACTCATCCCGGGAGTACAAAAATGTACAAGGAGTTGAAAAAAGCATTATTGGTGGGAAGAAATAAAGAGAAATATAGCGGATTATGTTTCAAAGTGTCTAACCTGTCAATAAGTTAAGATAGAGCATCAAAGGCCGGGAGGAGAACTGTAACCCTTGTCTATTCTCTAGTGGAAATGGGAAGATATCACTATGGATTTTGTATCGGCTCTACCAAGAACCATTGCAAAGCATGAGGTCATATGGGTAATTGTGGGCAGATTGACGAAGTCAGCTCATTTCATACCTTTGTGAGTCGGGGATTCCTTAGAGAAAATGGCACATGTGTATATCAGGGAAATTGTAAGGCTTCACGGTATACCAAGAACGATCACTTTTGATCGAGATACGAGATTTGTTAGTAGATTTTGGAAGAGCTTACACATAGCACTTGGTACCCAGCTTCAGTTTAGTACTGCTTTTCATCCCCAAATCAATGGGCAATCAAAGAGGACAATCCAAATACTAAAAGATATGCTAACAGCTTGTTTGTTAGATTTTGAAGGACGATGGGACGATCATTTGCCATTGATTGAATTTGCCTATAACAACAGTTATCAGTCTTCTATTCAGATGGCACCATATCAAGCTCTATATCGAAGGAAATGGCAATCACCTCTACGTTGGGACGATGTAGGAGAAAGAGCATTAATTGGTCCGGCATTGGTTCAACAAGCTGTTGACAAGATTCAAGTGGCTAAGCAAAGAATGAAAGTTGCACAAGATAGATACAAAAGTTATACGGATAGGAGACGAAGATCTCTCAAGTTTGAAGTGGGTGAGCACGTATTTCCCTGGATATCACCAACGAAAGGAGTGTTTCGGTTTGGAGTGAAAGGGAAGTTAAACCCAAGATATATCGGTCCTTATGAAATGTTAGAAAGGATTGGTCCTCTAGCTTACAGATTGGCACTATTGCCGCATTTATCTAAAGCGCATGATGTATTCCATGTTTCTCAGTTGCAAAAATGTGTATTGGATCAGAATGCTATCATTAGTGCTAATCAGCCACAAGTTTTGCCTAATTTGACAACAAGTGAGAAGTGGATCAAAATCTTGGATAGAGTTAATAAAGTGTTAAGAAGAAAGGTGATTCCAATGGTGAAAGTGCAATGGAGTGGACAAGAGGATAAAGAAGCTACTTAGGAAGTGGAGAGCGAGATGAGAAGATTGTATCCCGAGCTTTTTGAGTAGTGAGGTAAGCTAAGTTTCGAGGACGAAACTTCTTGAAAGAGGGAAGGATGTAATAGCCATGTTTTTATTCCCGATATCATATTATATGTGTGCGATTATAGTTGCATATTAAAATAAATAAATAACATATTTTACATATAGATTAAACTAGTGTAATTTAATGCATGTGTTTGAGTTATGTAGAATATTTATGTTTGCATTAACATAATAAATATTCAATATTGACTTACATATTGATGTTGTATGAATAATGAAATGAGTAATATTAGCCTTAAATGTATATTTCAAGTGCTTGTGTGTAGCAGATTTTTTGGAACCAAAAAGCTAGCCAAATGCCTTTTGTTTTACTCAAATTAATAACCCTAATTAAGCCTAAACAAAAGCCACTTTATAATTTTATTTTGGGATGCCTTAAAAGTCAAAGTTGCATAGATATAGAGCAAAAAATATCTCCATTTTCGTCCAAAACCAGACCACTATCAAGACAGCCTTCTAAATAAACACAAAATTCATTACTTTCTCTTCCAAAGCTACCCCAACTTCAAGACCAAGACCCACATCCAAATTCTTACAAATTAGCCACCAAAAGACCCTTCTAAAGCCTTGCAAACAAAGCCCAAAGATTTTAGATAAGTTCAAGTTACATTCGATGCAAGTTTCATAGTGTGGAGTTAGTTAAATGTGAATTAGATATGTATATATGTATTAGTGATGTGTTGATGAAGGTTTGGGCTGCCAATGAAGTTATAATATGTGTATGTTAAGTAGTTGAAGTGTGTTGGTGAAAATGAAGTGGAATATGAATAGTGTAGTAAGGTTTAGTGAATGTGTTGAATGTTGTATTGGACAAAGAGTGGAATTTGAAGTGATATTTATGTTGTTTGATGAGTTTGAAGTGAATGGATAATGTTAAGTTCATACACCAAGTAGTAAGAAGCTTACTATGTGTTTTGAAGAGAGTTTGAATGTGTAAAAGTTGATATATTGTGTAAAAGAATTATCGAAAATGTGTGCTTTCTGTCAAAAAATTTTTTCCAAATCAGTGCTACTTTATACAAGAGCGTGTACGAACTTGTGCTGATCAAAATAAGCTTTCAGGTCACTTTTTCAACCTCTGCCCCACCTTGTATACGGGCGTGTAGGTGGTTGTGTAGGTCATAAAACCTTGAAAAATTCCTCTTAGGTAAATTTTTAATGTCCTACACGGCCCCGAGCACAGCCATGTACTAGGTAGTTTACTTTCCCCTATTTCGTAGCTTGATCGTATTTTAGCCATAATTTTTCATCTGACCTCTAATTAAGGTGATTTAAGTTGCGTTAGAAAGCTTAAAAAGAGAGATACAACTTTCATGTTTTGAGTTTTTACAAATTTGGAAAGTATGAATGCTTAAATTTTGTTTCTTTTCAACCAATATAATTTTCAAACAAGGTTACAAACTTATGTTTTCTTGTCAAATATGTATTTGCATATGAAATGGATCTTTTTGGAGTAAAACGAGATAGATTAATGATATTTGAGGTGTAATGATGATTGAGTGATATAATTAACTATAATTTAATTATATTTGTAGATTTAACACATAATTGAATTCCCATGGATGTTAAGATAAATTTAGTTATATTGTATATATGGATTGAAGTTAAAAATGATGATTTGTGAGCTAGTATGACCTTAATAAATGTATAAATGATATCTCATGACTTTGCATAAGTTATATTTGAAGTCTTAAGTATTAAGTTTAAGATTTGATATGCTTTAAGTGTAATTCCAACTATATAATATTGATTTGAGTTTGGATTATCTTCTGAAGGATTTTCGAGGTTCTATTTGGATTTCCTACATAAGGTACACAGTAACATGTTCATTTAATGCTTAGGATAGACATATCTTTAATCAACTTTAATATAGAAAAACTTAAACCTTGTTTGAGTTGGATGTCTCTTACGCTGATTAAATCCGTATCTGGTCTGATATGGCAGATTGGTATCCCATTCGGGGAGCAGCACCTTGCTCAAAAGGGGGGTACGGTAGATTAGGCACTTAGGCTACCCCTGTCTTTGATAAGACCATCCTAAGAGGTATGGCAGGTAACTTATGGGAAATATGGTATTGGCGTAACATTTGCTTAGCTTAGAATGAAGTGATATGATTTATTTCAAATGTTTATGGGAACAGTTGGACTAGCTGATGTTATGGACTAAGATAAATCAAGTTGGGTAACGGCTATCAACCCTAGATGAAGTTATTTTCTCTTTATCTAATATATCATCTATGAGATATAAGTATCTAAACTGCTTATATCAACCCCCCGAGCATCAAAATTGTTACTCAGGACCCTAATTACCCCTATTATCCGGAGTTTGAATACTCCAGTGTTGATTAACTAATAAAAAGAATATCTAATAATTGAATGGATGTTGCATTGCACTATAGTTAGGATCATGTGAATCATTATGCTTTTGTTTTTGTTACTGTGTACTGGGCCTCTAGCTCATTTTTATCTTTTCAGTTGTGAAAGATGAGTTCTACATAAGCATGAGATATGGATCTGATTTTGAACAGTTCTTAGATGAATGGGATGAGTAGAGGAGACCATGACTCACAAGGAACCCTTTGTAATAGATCAGTTATATATGTGTATATGAATTATGGCTATGTAATAGTTATTAGGATTTTTGCTATCCTTTGTGATATTTTGTAAATGGTTTGTTTATGAGCCTTATTTGTAATGTGTGTGTATATATATATATATATATATATATGGTTGTATTATATTTGGATCTTTATTAAGCAATGAAGTTAAAAGTTGTATTTTATATGAGGTTATATGTATTAATAGTAATAAAGTTTGTTCTTATAAGACATTTAGGCTATTGACTATCAAATCTGATCTTGGATTACAACCTTACATATAATACCGTGGGTTATATGTAGTTAGGGACTGGATTTACCTATTTTTAATATAGGGGTTAATCTAAGGCCTTACATTCAAGTTATGAATTTATCTTTAGAAATTCTTATATACTATTATATTGCTATCTTTTTAAATTACATAACTCTATCAGTATCCTCTATTATTGTGAAAGTATACTTTGTGCATGATATCAAAGTTTTTACGTGACTAAGGTAGTCATTTCTAAATTTTACTATTGTGTGCAGTGGACTATCACGTTTAAGGTACCCTTTGGGTGCGTGACAAAGTTCTTTCTTGTTTGAAGCATAGGTAAAGTTCTCATGTGTTGAGGCATTTATGTGAAGTTCTCTTTGTAAGACAAATATGAAGTCCTTTTGACTAAGGCAATTGTTGTGAAGTCCTCTTGTGTGAGGCATTATTTGTTGAATGAAGTGTGAATACCTCATTGAGTGAGGCATCAATTGTGCATCGTGAAGACTAAGAGGTAAGCTGAACTCCACATTAAATTCTGGTGTGATCTTCTCCTTCCCTTATTTCTTTATTATTATTATTATTATTCGATAAATTAGGCATAATTGGCAAAATAGATAATGGTTGATTAGGTAAGCTTAAAATAAGTTTAGAAACTTGCCATGTAACTTCCATGTGTGAGTATATAGTCGAGTCTTTTCTCACAATTAACAATTGGTATTAGAGCTGATCTCTAAGGTTTAATACTTAAACGTATCTTAGAGCAAAGTTTTTGGGATTTAAAAACACCAGGCTTATGTGTTTTGTGCTTAAAATGAGTCGTTTCTTAAGTGTGACTTGGGATCATTTAATTAAGAATTACATCTTTTCCAAGTATATTTTTACTCAAATGTTTAATTGAGGGGGAGTGCTAAGTTGAGGCGAAGTAATATTGTGCAATGATTGCTCTTATAAAAAATGGGAAGACTGTTGAACTAAGAGAGGTTGGAATTTTGTTTTGATGAGAAAATGCATTGCACAAATGTTCAATTACTTAGTTTAGTTGCATTTAATAACTAAAATATGTTTGAAATGTGCAATATATGTGAAAAAGCACAAGAATATTCAAGAAGAGGGGGGGGGGGGGGTGCGGCGGGGGGGTATTGGTGAATTGAGTACTAGCCCTAAAAGCCCAAATAATTAATTTTAATTTAACAGATCAGAAAATCAATATAATTTGCAGTGGACAAACAATCAGCAAATATAATGTGTAAGTTAAAAGAGATAGGGATAGAGAAAGTCAAGCCAAATTTAACGAGGAGTTCGATCTTCTTTTTACTCTTCATGATCCACCGATGCCTAAATCGAGAATTTCACCACCAATTTTATTTATCTCATAAATTCGCTCAAGATGAGCAAGTATAGCACTTCAGGAAATAAAATATTTCTCCTGCCACGCCCCAAAGAGTACCCTATACACAACAATCTATGATACTCGATATTTAAATTCAAGTATGACAACCTTAGTCATTTTGTGAGTTTAGATACCAGGTGTAAGGCTTACGTTCACTATGTAGGGGACCTTACTTTGAATCGAAATAGCTTAAAAAGACATACATAGCGATAAGAATATAAATCATAATAGTTATAATCAAATTAATCTATTACAAGATCTATGGGGCATACTCCCGTCAAAATATTAAGAGTCCTTAGGTTCAAAAGTCTCTTACAACAACATATATATATATATAAAATTAAGGAGATTTGACTAGAAGTCTATGAATAAGATTTAGGTCCCGACTTATTCAAAAAGCTTCTTAAATTCCAAAAACTGTACCTGAGGATAGTGGCATCTCGAGGATAACCATAAATAATCATACTGCAACAGGAAACTATATGGATATAAGCTTACGAGCTTAGTGAGTTTCACTTCCAAATTAAATACCTCATCATACAATAAGGCAAACAAGTTATATTATCAATCATATGAAATGCACAAGCACGTGAGCATACAATACATAAGACTTTCTGAGAGTTCTATGTTGAATGGATTTATGCCCTCCGTTCGGGATTAGGTGTTTCAGGCCCATACGATCATAGATTTCAATTTTTCTCATTTATATAGTGGTTGATTCAGGTGCCCACTCACTCACTAATTTTGTAGTTGATTCAAGTGCTTATACCACTTCCATTTTAATTCAGAAGTTTTCCAGCCCACCCATTGCCTAGCTATTACGCCTTATTGCCACAAAGGTATAATAACAAATGTAATGTGACTCAACATATGATATGCATGGTTAGTTTAATTATAAGATCACAACATATAAATTAAGCGAATGAAAGGTGGTCATAGATGTTACAGACACTTCAATGCTATACTAAATCATACAAATATTTATGACAATTCTCATTTCGATATTCTTATCATCGATTCAATCAAATAGAATTCACCTACACATTGCAATTTTATCTTGCCCTAAATCTAATGCTACTATCATTACAAGCACAATTATAAGCATGTAATTTAAAGATAGTGAACTCACTTTGCCATGGCGCGAAAATCCACTTAATCGTAATAATTTTTGGGAAGGTCTAGTCTGTCTCCCAAGTTTTTTAATCAAAAGAAATAACTCCAATGAGTATTTCTATGAAGCTTGAATAAACTTATAAATTTTATTATAATAAGTTCGTCTAAGAGGAAATTCCAACTTAAAACGGACAAAGCTTGGTCATTTTAACTTGAAATTTCGCATATTATATATCAATTTCTACTTATTCGATGAGAGCTATCTATTTATAAAGTTATTTCCATCAAACAAGGCTGTTTGGTCCATGAAAAGTAAGGTATAGAATGTTATACGAAATTTCCAATCCACAAATCAATTTCTAATTTCAATCCAAGCATTATTCCAAAGCTTTTATAGATACTTAGCTATCATTATATCTTGAATGACTCTTTTATATACATAAATAACTTAATATCATGCATGATTCATGGGTGTTGGTCAATCTATTTCCTCATGTACTTAGACAATGCTCCATGGGATGTGTAAAACACTATTTTCCTAGTTTTGTTTTTGTACCAAGGGCATTATGAGTATATGTAATACCTACAAGTTACTATCATGAAGGCCATGAGGTGAGCTATCTATATGTATATCCTCAATGATATATGATATCAAGAATTCTTTTAGAAAACTTTTGCTTTGTAAAACTTTTGAAGTTACTAGACTTAAAAAAACTAGTTTTACTCCTTGCAAAATCACACTTGCCTTCATCAAAACTCAACCTTAATGACCTATATGTCTAACACATTCATTATTTTAATAAAATTCTTCATTTTGGAGTTGGAAAATAGATGTTTAAATAGGGGGTTTACCTAGTTATGAATTTTTCCAAAATTTTAAGAAATGAAAACATTATTTATTCTATACTTTGAAACCTTTCCTTGTTTTAGGATTATACTTTGATAAATTTCATTTATCCTTGTCAAAATTAGGTCTTTATTATATGTACTGCCTAGGACTCCTATTCTTCTATTAAAATCCTCATTTTGGCATTTGGAAATAGGCGTTTAAATAGAGGTAATTTCTAAATCCGAATTTTGAAATTTATATTTGAGATTGTTTTTTGTGAAAAAATTCTTTAATCTTTCTAAAATCAATTCCTAATCAAACCTACTCCTTAAGGTTTCAATTTCTTTAGTAAAAATCTTGTTTTGGGGTTGAAAAATAGGTGTTCATATATCAAGCCTTCCTTATTACGAATTTTAAGTTGGTTGTTGGGATTGAAATATAATGCTAACATAACTTTTGTAAACTTTTCTTGTTTTGAAAATTTCCCTTAGTGGATCTAAGCTTTACTCATCAAAACCACTCATTTATGATACCTATTCCCTAAGCCTTCCATTTTTAATTTAAAATACTCATTTTGAAGTTGAAAAATAGCTTTTATATAGAGGATTTTTTTTAGATCCGAATTTCCAAAAATTATTTTTGTTGAAACTAAAATAGATTTTAAGTTTTCTAACATTTTCCCACTATTATCATGCTACTGTAAGACCTTTATGTACATAAAACAAAAACTTAAGGTATTTATGAACGCAAAACAACTAGATCTAGTTTATTATGAAAATCATAAATGCAAATGCACCACGATCATTATGTAGATGAGGTTAAATAATGAATGTATGCACAAAACATTAATAATAACAACATAACCCAATAATAAAGAAAAATAATAGCAAAACAACATAAATAACAAAATCTAAAACATTATGATGGCAAGAATCTCATGTTCAAGTGTTTCCACATCCCTAACGTAAAGCTCATGGGGATTTTGAGTAGAATCACACATGAATGATCTTGCCATTACATGTTTTTAATGTGGTAAAGTGTAGATCTATTACCTATTAGATGTGTGGAGTAAGAAAACTTGAAGAAAAACAAAAGAGTGTGTGTGTGTGCTAAAAGGAGGGGTTCACAACATTTAGAGAGGAGAGGAGGAGAGGAAAAAATTTTGCAAAGTTTTGTTTTAGAGCACAAAAGAGAGAAAATGAAAGGTGAAAGGTATAAAGAAGTATTTATAGTAGAATGGATTAGGGTTTGTGTGTTAAATAAAATGAAAAAAATAAAACAACTTGAGGGAGAAAAAGTGGGAGGGGGCATCGGTTTGATAGGGGGAGAGAGAGAGAGAGAGTTGTATGATATTTGTTTTGTGTAATAAATTCAAATTTAAAAGTAAATTAAGTAATAAAATGTATTGGAAAAGTAAATGTAAGGAAAATGATGTAATATTGTAAGAATATGTTGTAAGGATGTAAGAATAAAGTATGAGTGGTTGTACTTGTGAATAGTGTGATTATAAATCAAGAAGTAGATTAGACAATTAAAGTACCGGTAGTAAAGAACATACGATAAAAGGCCACAACTGTAGCTTTTGTAACCCGAAAAATTATATAACTAATAAATTTGGAAATTTTATGAAATTTTGAATCTAACGGTACTAATAACATATTTTAGTATCTCGAGCCTCGGGACATACTTTTCAAAGTTTGTATCCGATCGGGTTCGAAATAGGTCGAAAATTTATTAATCTGATATTTTTAAGCATCCTAATATTTTTTATGAATCAATCTACACTCTTCACTCATATTTCGACTTCTTGGTTTAAGAACACGGGGTTGCCGGATTCAAACTGCTAGGGTTTCCTAGGGATTTGTTGACTTCGGGTTTCCGGTTGACCTTCCGATTTAGGGTTTAAGCTTGAAATTACCCTAAAAATTAGGGGTTTACATTTCCTCTCTCTAAAATGCTCTTAAATGTGTAGCAAATAGGAACAGAGCAGTAGAGTGTATTTTCTTTCTTCTTATAATTTCCATATTAATTTACAAGAGAACAAAATAAAAGTTTTTATTTGATTGCAATAAAAGCACATTAAAAAATTTGGCACCTCGTTCTCTGATTTTGATCTCCCATTGACTAAGTACAGCCTTTAAAATTCAAAAGTTTGCCAGAGACAATGTCTTTAAACTGCCAAGCATTTAATGCACTTCAGCGGCTTTTTTTTTTTTTTCACATTAGCTCCAATATTTTAACCATCACGACCTGAATACCCGTTGCGCCTCAAGTGTCGTGCCTCAAGTTTACCCTTGTCAAACCTTTCCTCACATGTACTTCTTCGAGCTTAAAACTCAAACTATGCACCTTAAAACTTGATATGTTGAGGCATCGATGTGGCTCTTGACTAACAATGTGTTATTTTTAGCTTTATCGAGTCTCAATTTAGAGTTGGTTGAGCCTTAACTTTTTTGTACGTTGATCCATCGACGTAACCCGCAATAAGTATGTTTATTCCTTTAACTTATTGTGCTTCAAACATGAACTTGTCACGTCTTGAACACTTGACTCGTCTAGCCCTCAACCGACCCTTCAACCACTAATTTAGCAGATTTTTTAACTTGTTGAGTTTTAGCCTAGACTTTATCGTGCCTTAAACACTTGGCTCGTCTTGTACTCGACCAATACTGTTTCTGCAAAAACTCCATAAAATACGTAACATGCATGTATACAAACTTGACTAATGAAGTGCAGTTTACAATAATGGAATTGTTAATTGTGCATTATATTGTCTTATCAAAATTCACATTGAACATACAAGTTCAACAATCTCCCCCTTTTTTATGAGGACAATTATGCACAATTAACTTATTCTCAATTCAACATACTCTCCCTTAATTAAGTATATGGGTTTAAAAGAAATTTTCTCAAGTTTAATTCAGATATCAAACGATCTTTAAAATCTTAGGAAAATGCAAGCTACACTTAATATGCCATTTTCTCTCCTTATATATAAATAAAAACAAACTATATGCATACTGTTAATTGTGCATCTTACACTTCTACCCCTTTAACTCATTAAAAAAAAATGATAAACTTAAGAGATTGCAAGCAAGAAAAGATGTATAGGTAACATACAAGATTCAATTCAAAACAATTGCCTCAAAAAGAGAACTTAACACCAATTGCCCCAACAATAGAAGACTTCACAAATGCATCGACAATGGACTTCACATAGTTCTACACCTATGTAGGACTTCACCACACTTGCTTACGTGTAGGTAGAATTTCATCAAAGGTGCCTCAATTCATGAGGACTCCACATGCCTACACACCAGTAAGACTTTACTACATGCCTTAGTAGAGGACTTCAGAGCATAATGCTTCATCTCATGAGGACTTCAAAGAACCATAAGCACACATAACATATTTTGCAAACACAACCAATCACCATCATCACAGAAGCAAATATACGGCATCCAATAACAGATCAATTCAAACACATATCAAATTTATAAGGATGTATTATACTTAACAGCTTGTTTAGCCCCAAAAAAAAAGTTTTAGAGCAACTTAGCTAAATAATATTTGGCACCCATCTTGCTTGATCATACGCAATTCTCTTCATAAATCAAGGGTTTTGTAAAAATATCAGCAAGCTGATTATTTGTATCAACAAATTCAAAGCTGATATCTTTATTTATAACATGATCTGTAATGAAATGATAGATACTTTTGATATGTTTGGTCCATGAGCGTTGGACCAGATTTTTTGTTAAATTTATAGCACTTGTATTATCACAAAGAATCAAAACATTTTCAAAATTTAAACCATAATCAAGTAAAGTTTGTTTCATCCATAGGATTTGCGCACAATAACTACCAGTTGCTATATACTCAGCTTCAGTAGTTGAAAGTGCAACCGAGATTTGCTTCTTTTAGTGTTAAGATATTAAAGAATTTCCAAAATAATGTCATGTGCCATTTGTGCTTTTCTGATCTACTTTGCATCCAGTAAAGTCATAGTCGGGGTAACCAGATAGATCGAAATAAGTAAATTTTGAACAACATAAGCCAATTTCAATCGTGCCTACAAGATACTTAAAATGCGTTTTACCGCACTCAAATGTGATTCTTTTGGACAGAATTGAAATCATGCACATACATATACAAAGAATATGATGCTAGGTCTAGAAGCTGTTAAATATAATAAACTATCTATCATGCTTTTATAAAGCTTTTCACACGCATTTTTGTCATTTCATCTTTATCAAGCTTTCTACTTGTACTTACAGGTATTGGTTTAGATTTGCAATTATCCATTTTAAACCTTTTCAATAGATTTTTTGTATATTTTGATTGATTAATAAGGTTTCATTTTCAAATTGTTTTATTTGAAGACCAAGAAAATAATTGAGTTCCCTCATCATATTCATTTCAAACTCATTCTTCATGAACTCAACAAATTCATTTATAAGACTCATATATATAGTTCCAAACACAATGTCATCTACATAGATATGTATAATCAATATATCAGACCTGTGATTTTTAATAAATAAAGTTATATAAATTTTTCCTCTTGAAAATTCATTGTTTAACAGGAAGCTTGTGAGTCTTTCATACTAAGCTCTTGGAGCTTACTTTAGTTCATAAATAGCTTTGTTTAATTTAAAAACATGATAAAAAAATCCATTATCTTCGAAACCCAGTGGTTGCTCTACATATACTTCTTCCTTCATAAAGCCATTTAAGAAAGTACTTTTGACAGCCATTTGAAAAGTAGTAAAATTCGTAAAAGCAGCAAATGGCAAAAGCATTCTTATAAATTCTAGTCTAGCAACTGGGGCAAATGTCTCATAAAAATCAATTCATTTTTCTTGATTATAGCCTTTACCAATCAATCTAGCTTTGTTTCTAGTTATTATACCAGATTCATCAAGCTTGTTTCTATATGCCCATTTGGTTCCAATAATAGGTATACTCTTAGGTCTAGGAACTAATTTTCAAACATCATTTTCTTGTGAACTGATTTAACTCTTCTGGCATAGCATTTATCCAAAATTCATCTTTTAAGGCTTCTTCAATATTTTTAGGTTTAATTTGAGATAGAAAAATAAGATTATTCATGTTTCTCAAAGATGATATTGTTTGTACTCTATTAGAAGGTTCACCAATTATTAGATCTTTTGGATGTGATTGCATATTTCCATTCTTTAGGTAGATCATCATTAGTAAATACATGCACATCATCCAATCTATGTTCAGTATCTTCTTTATTATTGTTTCCAAGAGAAAATCTATTCAAATCAGTACACTCAGCATCCACAACATCCTTTGAGCATGAATTAAGCAAGGAATCATCAAAAGCAACATGTATAGATTCGTCAACAACTAATGTTCTTTTGTTAAACACTCTATATGCTTTACTTGTCAAAAAGTATCCTAAGAAAATTTATTCATCACTCTTAAAATCAAATTTAGCCAATTAATTTTTCATTTGTTTAAAATATAATATTTACTGCCAAAACGATGAATATAAGATATGTGAGCTCTTTTACCTTTCCAAAGTTCATAGGGAGTTTTCTTTATAATTTGTTTTATAAAAACTCTATTTGAAATATATTATACAGTATTTACAGCTTTAGCCTAAAAATATTTCAGCGAATTATGTTCACACAACATGATTCTGGTTATTTCAATTAAAGTTTTGTTTTTTCTTTCGGTTATACCATCTTGGTGTGGAGTTGTAACTACTGAAAAAGTCTGTTCAATGCTATAATTATTGTAAAAATTTTCCATTTCATGATTTTCAAATTCTCTCCCATTATTACTTTGAATTGTAAAAATGTTAAGACTTTTTTCATTTTGGACTTTCTTGTAATATCTAAAAAAAACATGATTTGTTTCGTTTTTAAATGCAGGGAAGAAAATCCACATATATCTACTGAAATCATCAACAATAACCAAAGTATATTTTTTGCCTCATAAACTTAAATTTAATGTAAGACCAAATAAATCCATGTGTAATAGTTCTAATGGCCTAGAAGTGGAAACAACGTCCTTGGACTTGAAAGAAGTCTTAGTTTGCTTTCTTTGTTGACATGCTTGACAAATCTTGTTTTTTTGAAATTTTATCTTTGGTAAACCTTTGACAAGATTTTTTTAACAAGTTTTGAAATAATGTCCATGCTAGCATGTCCCAATTTCTTATGTCATAACCAACTATTGTTATTTTGGGAAAGTAGACAAGTTCCATTTGATGGTTTAAAATTATCTAATTTGATTTTGTAAATATTTCTTTATCTATATCATTTAAAGTACTTAGGTATTATCAATTCTTTCAATAAAACACTTTTTGGCATAAAATGTTGCTTTAAAACCATTGTCATGCAATTAGCTAACACTTAGCATATTATGTTTTAGATTATCTATAAGCAACACATTTTTTTATAAATAAATCTTTTTTATGAGAATGTTACCTTCATCAAGAATGGTTGATTTTCTGCTAACTCTAAAGGTAACACTCTCTTGATCCTTCAAGTCTAGAGATATAAACTTGGATGCATCTCCAGTCATGTGCCTATAGCGGCCGCTTTCTAAGTACTATTTGTTACTTTTACTTGAAGATCCTTGCAAAACATATTATTATCTCTTTGGTATCTATTTTAGTTTGGGTCATTTTCGATTAGGGGGAACAAGTATCTCTCTCTTTGGAACCCAAATTATCTTGCTTTGATGATTCAAATGTGTTGATTTTCTTGTTGCACAATTATGTGCAATATGACTAGATTTTCCACAGTAATTGCAAATCACATAGGTGGCTTTCACAAAACGAGTTTTGTGGAACTAACAATTAGTTTCTCTACTTTAGCCAATTCCAAAGTTAATTGAATTACACTTTTGATTTCAAGAAGTGTGTTCGAATTCTTCTTGCCATTTGTAAATTTGTCTATAGTAGCCTTTGAATCATCCAAGCTAATTTTTAACACTTAAAGTTCAGTTTTCAAAACTTCTAACTCTTTCAGATATCATCACTACAACTATCAACATAAGCAACATTATTATTCTTTAACGTTTTAACTTCAGCAAACCATTTTCAGTCGTTAATTTTTCATTTATTTCTTTTAACTCATTATTTTTGTTTTTCAACTTTTTACACTTATTATTTATCTTTTCATTTTCTAATTTTAGAAAATTTATTTTATCATTTAGCTTTTCATTCTCAGATTTATTTTCTTTGTGTTTGGTTTGAAAAGTTTATAGCTCTTCTCCTACTTCACTCATTAAAGATCTTAGCATGTTATTCTTTTTCTATACTTTAGTTAATTTACAACATACTTTTTCGTACATTGCATGGAGCTCAGCATATAAAGGAGAAGAGAGAGATGTTACCTCATTGTCTAGAGCCATGAAGCACACATTTTCATCATCCAAGTTGGACGCGTCTTCGTTGCTCCATGTTGCCATGTATGTTCTTTTCTTTTCCTTCTCAGATTTCTTTTTGAGCACTGGGTAGTACTACTGGATGTATCTTGGTTTTTGATAATTGAAGCATTTTATCATGTCCTTCTGTTTGTACCTAGATGAGCTGTTGTCATCCTTTATCTTCTTTGGCTTAAAGTTAGGCCTCAAAAAATTCTTGAGCTTCTTACCCATTAAGATAAGTTCCTCGGTTTCATCTTCATCTTCCTCATAACTAGACTTTTATCTTATGGCTTACAAGATAATAGCCTTCTTGTTGGTTTCCTCTCCTTAGTTCTTGATGAGCTCATGGGTTTTGAGTGCTCCAAGGAGTTTTTCCATGCTTAGAGCACTTAGGTCATGTGTTTCTTCTATTAACGTTCTCCTTGCTTCCCAATCTTTGGGAAGTGACTTGAGAAGTTTATAAACAATTTCCAAAACAATGAAGTTCTTCTCAAGTACACTTAAAGGATTTATAATGTTAATAAATCTATTATGCATCTTATTAATAGATTCATTTGAAAGCATTTTGAAATTTCCAAATTGACCACATAAAAGACTTATTTTAGTATATCTAACTCTAGATATTTCTTTATAAGTCTTTTCAAGCTCATCCATATTTCTTTCGCGGTTGCACATGTGAATATTCTGTCAAAACCGCTTTCGTTTAAACCACAATAAACAATATTTATTGTAATTTCATTTAAATCTAAATTTTTCCAATCTTTTTCTGTATAATCTACTTCTTCTTTTCCTTCAATTTTTAATGGTCCATTTCTATGACATTCTAGATTAATCTATTTTAGGCTTTAAGAAAAAATTTTATTTTACGCTTCTAGTAAGATAATTACCCCTACATAGAAGCGGATGTATGTTTATAGCTTGCCTCTCTAGAAACCCTAGTGTGTTAGAAGCTATGATCTTTACTCTATTAGGTGATTAAGCACAAAAAAAAAAAAAAAAAAGAGAGACTGGCTCTGATACCAATTGAAAAAGCACTAAGAATACTTGAAAGAGGGGGGAAAGGGGGTGGGTGGAAGGGTGGGTAGATAGTGTATTGGCCCTAAAAGCCCAATTAATTAATTTTAATTTAATAGATAAAAAAATCAATATAATTTGCATCAAACAAACAATAAGCAAATATAATGCGTAAGTTAAAAGAGATAAGGATAGAGAAAGTTAAGCTAAATTTAATGTAGAGTTCTGTCCTCTTCCTACTCTCCAGGGTTCACCAATGTCTCAATTGATGTCTTCACCACCAATTTTATTTATCTCGGAAGTTCGCTCAAGATGAACAAGTACAACACTTCAAGAAATAAAAATGAAATACCCCGAATTTTACTAACCTAAATTAGAAATGTGATAATTAAATACTATGAAGATATAGGTAATTTTGGATTTTATTTTAAATTTAATTTATTAATTGAATTTAGATAGTTTAGTCATTTGATTTTCATAAACTATAGAATATAATTAGATAATTTAATTTGTAAATGGACTTAATTGAAATTAGGAATTCCAATACCACAAATACTCTTTTCAACTTATAAAATTAGTACAATTTCCTATCTCCAACATACCAAGCTATTTAATTCCTTGAAATCGATTTCTCAAGTTGAATTACCGAAATTCCTAATTTACTAAAATTAAACCTTAATCTAAATTTAGATTAGACTCGAGTCAATAACTCACTAACTATATACCTAAGGTTATAAATATCAAGTGTTGTATGACTCGATTAATTTTTAGAGTCTATTAGATAGTAAACGATAGTTTAAAGATGAATCGCTAGGATTAAAATATACATAATAAAAATAGAAACTGATTAATATCTAGCAAACTAGAGTTCAAATTAAAATTCTGAATACGTAATCATGAAATTTAGAATTTTCTAAGACTTTTGAGCATAATACTCTAATTTGACTTATTAGGACTAGAAACCTTAATCGCATAAGTGAGAAATTTTATAATTTAACATAATTAGAAATTATAAGAGAATTTAATTGAAAATAGATATTCTAAAGTCATAAATGCCCAATTTAACCTATTAAGCAACATCAATTGGCTATTTCAACAAATTCAAATTAATCAAAACTTTCCAATTATCAAATGAACTTTATTAATCAAGTTTAACCATCTAAAACCCTAAATATCCAATTTAGATATTTTACCTTAAATTCCAACTCCTTAAATCTTAGAAGTTTAAATCTAAATATTTGTTTTCAAATACCAATTCCTAAGCCCCTAAAACCCTAAATTTAAATAAAATATTAAATTTCCTTTAATTAGATTTTCTAGAATTAATTTCTAATATCAAATAGTTAATTCTCTTTCTTACTTCTTAAAATCCATTTCTAATTCCCAAAAGCCCATAACCTAATGGCTTAATTCTTCTTCTAAAACCCTAAGCCCATTAGCATAAGATTAAGCCCAATTATTCAAAGATCAAGACCAAAAGCCCATGCACCAAAGCCCATGAGACCATACTTATTCCATGCACCATTACAGACATTATAAAAACCTAAACTCTAGAGAATTCCATCCATGTGAAATGACCAAATTGTCCCTTAAATATCTGCAATGTGAACACAAGAAAATATCAAGTATGTGAAAAGACTAAATTGATCTTAACCAATTCTTGAAGTTTCTTCACTTAGGAAAAGACCAAAATGCCTCTTAAATATCTCCTAACTTTAGAGAATTCTAATGCATATAAAAAGACTAAAATGCCCTCACCTAATCAAGCCAAAGTGCCAAAATGTCCTTAACCTTAGAGGTAATTACAAGCCATTGAACAATATAAATATACCTATTAGAAAACCCTAATTTCTTCTTCCATTTATGGCAACCCACACCTCCCAAAAAATCCTCTCAAAACATCTCCCAAAATACACAAAAATCCCACAACAACTCTTCTTCAAGACAAGTCTTCAATAGGTGGAATTTGAAGATAAAAATCAAGGATCAAATTGAGGGTTAGCATTAGTAGCATCAACAATCTCTTGAAGTAGTAGAAATAAAGATTCATGGGGATTATTTGCTAATTCAAGTAAGTAATGATTAGTTTAATAAGTGAATTTGTATGATTGTTGTATTTTGTTGTTGAAATTATTGTTAGATGGTGATATCAACATAGATTTAATAATAATAAGGTTTTGGTAAATATAGATATATGTTTTCTTACAAACCGAATACCATAAATATATGTATAAATATTGTTTTGATAAAATTATCATATATATAAATATATAAGTATGATGTGTCTAATGTATGGTATATAATTGATCTAATATGTTGATTATATGTGTGTATTTGATTTGGTTTTTAATAAGTTATAATGTTGGAAAATGAATCAAATGGACATATAAGCTTAATATTATATATAAAAGGCATGTCATGTAGTTAGATTACTGAAATTATGATCAATATATGCATATAAGCATGTGAACATGATATATCATCTTATGGAATGTGGGTTTGATAAGCTAAACATGTTGATGAATTAAATTATGATAATATAAGTTGCTAGAATTAATTGTTGTATATACTTTTGTGAAATTTAATTAAAATATCAAATGAAATTATTTTTGAATGAAATTTATAAAAGTGATAATTTAACATGTCTATATGCAAACTGTAAATTTTCGTGATTTTTGAAATACATGTACTATTTTTAAAAATTAAATTACAAAAAGCAAAACAGGACAAAATAGTGTTTCGGCCAGCAGTGGTGGCGTGAATTCATATGGCCAAACCGGTTGACTTTTTCTCCTTCTTTTTTGGTGAAACTACAATGGTTTGAAGCTCAAGAAGTCTACTTTAACATGGTGCAAAGAACCGTACAAAAATCGATCGGGTTGATGGTCAAATTCGATCGAACCGATCAGTCATCGCTGCCTATGCCCTACTCTGAACAGTTTTGAATCAATTAAAAGTAAAACCATAATAAACTAATTAATTTAGGCCAAATGACCTTATGAACATATAAATATATGTGTTAGAAAGTTTACAGAAGAATTTGAGCTTAAAAACCTGTGTTTAAGGTAATAAACTGATTTATTAAAGTTAGGGTGCACACTAGTTTTCTATAGGAAATGAAATGAGGGAGTATAAGGTAAATTAATTCTAATCAAGTGAATATGAAATAAATGTAAATAATGTGTTTTCATGTTAAATTATGAATTTTAAGATAAATAATTAATTATTTTTATTTTATGAATTTATTTAATAAAGTAAGTATAAATATAACATCACAAGATAATACGAACATAATAGGAAACTAGTTTAGATTCCTTAGTCCATTTAGATGTAAAAATAAATTATAAATGACATAAATAGAGTAATTATATTTTAATAAGTTGTTTTACTTAATAAAAGTTTAATAGATTGATTATAGGACATACTATAAAATTTATCATTTTAAATGACCTAATTACCATTTAGTAAACTTGACTAGTTAATTATATTCAACTTGATTAGATAAAATTAATATGGATTTATTAACTAATATTAGCTTAGCAAATTCTTCAGAAACCAACAATTTATACTTAACTATTAATTGATGAATACCTATATGATCATATTAACTTGAAATTGGCTTCGATTAATATGTTAGGTTAAACCTTAAATAATAAGGAGTACGTAATTTCTAAAATATGATAGACCACGAATAATAAGAGGAGTATGTTGTTTCAAATGTATATTTTCTAGAAAACTAAGTAGCTAATACGAGTTTGATATAAGTTGATAATTGATTTAAATGCTTATATGAATTAATCTTTGAAGCAAATATTTGTTAAGAGTCTACATTCTGCTTTATCTTCTGATTGTTCAGAGCATAGATTTTATACCAGGTACGCAGCGACTTGTGCGTTGCTTGCTAAGATAGGCATCATATATCAACTAATATTTAAAGATGGCCTTAATAATTGCTTGTTGCTTGTACGTGGCTGTTTTTGAGACCTGGCTCGAGGGGCGGCAACCTTGCTAGGCGGTGTCAGCTAGGTAGTTAGGCGCTTAGGCCATCATAGACATGGTGGTATGGTGGGTAGTTGATGGGGGGAATGGTAGCGGGATAACATCTACCTGGATCGGAGAGAAGTAATGTAGTGTGGTTTACGTTTATGGGACCGGTTGAGCTACACTGTATTATGGATTGTGATGGGTAGAGATGCATAACGGCTGTGATCCTCAGAGGAGGCTATTACTTATAGAGGTAGGAGATATAGATATTCGGGTTGCCTATATCAACCCCCTGAGCAGTTGCTGCTACTCAAGACCCCTAGGTTCCCAGCGTGTTACCGGAGTGTAAGTGCTCCACTGTTGTTTATCGCACTTTAATTTAAAGATATAAACTATTGGTTGTTGCATTGCATATAGAATAGGCATGTGTGCCCATCTCGTGTGTGCTTGTGTTGCTGTCGTACTAGGCTTCGACTCATTCTTTCTTTTTCAGGTGATGATCTGGATGCTTGTGATTATCGGGTATAGTACGACTCTAAAGGAGCTTATTAACAAGTTAAGTGCTTAGGAACGTTGAACTGTTCATAGCAAAAGTTATTTATCATCTTTTTGAACTTATAAATTGATGAGGGCATATCTATGAGCCCACGGTTATATTATAAGATACCAAACACTGTGTACTTTGAGATACCTGATAGTATGATATTTATTTATGAACGTTTGTTTACTCACAAAAATAGCCTATTGGAAAATCGTTTTGAGAAATTTACTCGGTTATATGTAATGGTTTACTCAAGAAAGTAGTCTATCTAGAAATCATTTTAAAGAAATATATATTTTTTTCCGCTGCAACTCTAGTTGTTTTCAAAATCCAATTCAACGATTTTAGAATCTAAAATTCGTTTAGCAACAATCACGATAAACTGTAGATTAGGTCAGCCTTAACATATAATGCGTAAGTGTTATATGTGGCGATTGGCACGCCTTGAACCAAATTCGGGGTGTGACAAAAAATATTTCCTCTCTCTTTGAAATGCTCTTAGATGTGTAGCAAACAAAGACAGAGCAGTGGAGTATTTTTTTCTTCTTCTTTTGATTTGCAAATTAATTTACAAGAGAATAAAATAAAATTTTTTGTTTGATCACAATAAAAGCATTAAAATTTTTCGCACTTTGTTCTCTTATTTTGATCTCCCAAGGACTGAGTACATATAGCCTTTAAAATTCACAAGTTCGTTAGAGACAACATCTTTAAGCTACCAAGCATTTAATACACTTCAACGACTCTTTTTTCTTTTCCCACGTCAGCCCCAATATTTTAATCATCGTACCCTAAAGACTTGCCACACTTCAAGTGCTATGCCTCAACTTTGGCTTTAATAGACCTTTCCCTACGTGCACTTCTTTAAGCCTTAAAATTCAAACTATCATGCCATAAAAATTGACATGTTGAGGCCTCGACGTGGCCCTCGATCAACATTGTGTTATTTTTAGCTTTATTGAGTCTCAGTTTATAGCTAGTCGTACCTTAACTTTTCAGTATGTCGAGCCCTCGACGTGACCTACAACAAGTCTGTTCATTCCTTTAACTTGTCGCGCTTCAAACATGAATTTGCCATGCCTTGAACAGTTGATTCATCTAGCCCTTGACTGACCCCTCGACCATTGATTCAACATATTTTTGAACTTATTGAATTTTGATTTGGCCTTTGTCGCGCCTTAAACACTTGGCATGTCTTGCACTCGACTAATACTGTTCCTACTGAAACATCTGCTGGAACTCCATAAAACACGTAACATGCACATATATAAACTTGACTAATTAAGTGTAGTTTATAATAATTGAATAGTTAATTGTGTATTAAATTGTCTCATTAAAATCCACATCGAAAATATGTACTTGTGTTTTTTTTTTATGTTGTATTCTTAGCAGAATTGTGCAAGTTAAGATTACATTCGCTCGCTAGTATAATTTTTCTCAACACAATAATGTTATGGTGAGATTAGAAGAAATTGCGAGTAAGAGTGTGACCATGACTTGTACCGACTCATTGGTGGGATTTGGACTAGCTCGCCAGTTAGGCAAAAAATTATTGTAGACTTTCCATTCCAACCATTTGTGTTATTTTTAGGGGTAATGGCTGGCTTATTTTAAGAGCTTATAAAAAAAAATGTTTAGGTTGTTTTTGTGTAAGATGGTTAAGCTTAATAAGTTGATATTATGTCAAAATACTCTCTCGATTTGTTTATGGATTAGTTGAGTGAAAATGTGATTAGTGCCATATTGAGATTTGTGAGCAAATATTATAAGATACTAATCACATGTTTGTTTGTAATTAGTTTGAGTGCTTTAGTGAAGTCTTCTCTTGTTGAGGCACTTGTGTAAAGTCGGCTCTGTAAGGCAAATGTGAAGTCCTCTTGATTGAGGCACTTGTTGTAAAGTCTTCTTTATGTGAGACAATTGTTTGTTGAATAAAGTGTGAAGTTCTCCTTGAGTGAGGCATTAATTGTGAACCATGGAGACTAAGGGGCGGGCCAAACTCCAAGTTAAATTCTAGTGTGATTTTCTCCTTTTCTTATCTCTTTATTATTATTGTTATAATTGCATGAATTGGACATAATTAACAAAAGAGATAATGATTGATTAAGTAAGCTTAAAATCGGTTTAGAAACCTGCCTTGTAACTTTTGTAAGTAAGTTATAATGTAATTGGTTTTCGCTATTAACACATCTTTGTAAAGATAAAAGTGACATACGATTAATAATATTAAAATATAAATATAGATAATATGGTCAATTAAATAACTATAATTGGTATAGTATCCATCATCTTACTTACTAGTGTAAATCATTTGATACTGTATTTGTATTTGCGAAACTAAAATTAAAGTGGAAATGGAAATAAATCAATAGAATATAAAATAAAAGGAAATAAATAAATAAAAATATAATTTTTACTGAAAATGGAAAGAGATTTTATTTTCACTTATCAAACTAATGTAAGAAATTAAACTATGTACTTAAACTTTATTGTACAATTAACTATCCAAAATTTAAAGGTATATACATATAGCTTAAACTTTACACATATTCGTGCATAATTGTCTAATTACAAAATTTTGTAATTAGTTACTTGAATTTTACTCTTTTTTACAATTAATTAGCTTGTGTAAATATTTTAATTGTTCATCTGAGAGAAATAACTATTTATTCTTTTTTAATTCTACGTAAAGTTACTATTATAAGATTAGTTGAAGAGAATGACAATTCATTAATAAATTATCATCAAATGATTGATTTTGGATATTTGTCAAAAATATTCTATCTTTGGAATATCAGTATTGAGTTGGAAATTAGTTTTGCGTTGTTAGGTTAAACTAACTGTGTAAATGAATTCCAGATATTCGCAGACAATAAATTGATATTTTTATATATTTAATTTCGCAAAACCAAATGTGACATTTAGGTAATAATTATTTTTTTATTTTTGTCCACCACCAAATGGAGAAACACCGCTTTCCCTTCTTCCCGACTTTTTATCGCATCATTTCTCGTTTATTTCATTTTTCAGCAAATTCAGTGACTTTTAGCAAAGTCAAGCAGTAATGCCAAGGAAGAAAAATTATAATATATTTAAAATCTAAAACCCCCATACACACGTTTTAGTACAATACAAAATTCAATCCATCACTTCTACCGCACCTATCTGAATTCCCTTTTTCCATTTTCACCAGGCAAACAGGTAAGTGTTCATGCTAAGGCTACTCTTTTTATATTTTGCCCTCTTTCTGTGTACCTTTATTTTATATCACTGAAAATTTTCCGATCCTTATTTTTACTCAAAGCTTGTACAATTTGATTTGTTGGAACCTTGCTAAGCAATTGTCACTGTCCTGGGTTGAATAGTATTGTACTGACGACACTGTTTTTCACTTTTTCTTGATTGAAACCCTAGTGTGATTTTGGTTCATTTTACGCAAAAGTTATGATCTTGGGTGGTAAGACTGTACTTTGACGTGCCTGTAGTGATATTTAGCATTTGGGTGGTGTTTTGGGGATCGGGTTCCTGTCTTGTTTTATGAATAATAATTAGTTCTTGGGCTTATCGGTGCTGGTTTTTCCCACCACCACCCCCCCCGCCCAAAATCCCTCCCCAAGTGTTTTGGATGATATTTTGCAGGTGGGTATGTTTTTGAATTGAATTTTGACTTGTCTTGTGGATAATAGGGGTTGGGCACTTGATTGAATTTTGATTGTGGGCATGATATCTGAAGAAGGAGGGCCTTTTTGCTTGGCCAACTTTTTCGCTATTGCATGTTAAAACGTTGTCAATTGGTGGAATATATTTTTTGAAAATAGATGCCTGGAAGATGGAGTATAATGTTGGTTGTTTTGATACAAGTGGTAAATGCAACTTTTGGTTTCTTTCGTGCTCACTTTTGCTTTCATCTTTATGTTTTAAGGTGCTTCTTGATTTGAGAAGAATGGGGAGTAAAGGTGTCAATGTTACATCTGAGATTGATGTGGCTGAGGGTTCTGAAAGTACAATTGAGATAAAAATCAAGACTTTGGATTCACAAACATACACATTGAGGGTGAATAAGCAGGTAAGTTATGTGATTTGATTGAAGGCTTCACTAACATTATTGTTGCTTGTTTGGTGCATGATTTGATGTCAGTAAAAAGAGTTTCTAATATCTTCCTTTATTGAACGATCCCTAAACTGACTTACACAACATCAAAGCTGTCATGGTTTTGTTGTTATGTTTATTTTGGACATAATTGAGCACATAGTAGTGCTCAAGTTTTATCATTAATGATGTTCCATGCATCATATAGTTAGGTTTATTTTATTTATTTATTTTTGGGTCAACACTATGCTAGCAGATCTGATGTGCTTTCACAATAAGATGCAAATCCATATGAAAGCAAATGGGCAAAATTTTATATTATGTAAGTTTTTGAAATCATTTAACACTTGCACAAATATGATACATTTCTACCCAAATTAAAAACATGGATGATGACGATGAAAGTGGAGCTGAGCTTTTTCTATATACATCTTCCTGTATTTAAAATTTGAATCTTTTGCTGTCAGGATAATGGTTTGTAGGATATTATGTCTTTAATTGCATTAAATGGATATCAAGTTTTTCTTAAGACAAATGATGATATATACAATCTAAATATGCTGTCAATAATTTCATCTTTGATGAAGGTGTTTGGCTATCTTTCTCAGTGGGATCATCTAGGGTGTTTTAATGTATATCTTCTTATATTCTTCTCTGTGAATACCATGCAGATGCCTGTCCCTGCTTTGAAAGAGCAGATTGCTTCTCTGACCGGTGTTTTATCAGAGCAACAACGTTTGATATGTCGAGGAAAAGTTTTGAAGGACGATCAACTTCTATCTGCTTATCGTATCCTTGATGTTGCTTTTTGTGTCTTGTTTCTTGTTCTTCTCTGCTAGATTTTCATTTGGTGCAATTTGCCCTTTTCTTTGGCATTTTTACTTGCAAGCTGTCCAGTTCTAAGACTTATGGTGGTTAGTCATCTTTTATCCTTTACAGATTTTTTGGAAGAGCTTCAAGCTGACTTCTTTATTTCGAGGAAAATGCTTTTGACCTCTAAACCTCCATAAAGAAGTAATTAGTGATCATGTAAATAGTGAAGGTTTTTAACACAATCACCAAGATAAGAATATACTTTGGGGTCTATGGGGTTCTTGGATTGTATTGGTAAGCCTTTGGATCCTTCATCACAAAGGCTGACTGTACTGTTGCTTATGATGGGAGGACAAAGGTAGTAGCATGCTGGATTTGTGGTGCCCCAAGTTACTATCTTATAAGAACTTGCAAAATAATAAATATACCAACCTTTCTGCCTTTCCATTATCCTGCATTGGGATTGTCTGTCCATTTTTGTGCTGTGATTTGGAATTTATGCATCTATATCTGTGCTTTTTATTTTGAATCTACAGCTCTTCTTGATTTGAGGTGTTGACTTAATATTGAATTTAGATATCGAAGATGGTCACACATTGCATCTAGTAGTCAGGCAACCTCTTCCCCCATCATCTGATGGAGCACCAACATATGGAGGTCTGAAATCAGTGATTTGTTCTTTCTTCTTTCAGTTGATGATCTTATTGGAATTTTCACTTCATATCTTTTAGGTTAAATTTTTAATGTGAAGTATTCGACGTTGATAGAATCAATGCTGTTATGCACTTATCACAGTTTTTTTCTCCGTTACTTACATATGTTGAACTAATTTTACCTTGTAAAGTGTACAGTATAACCTTGTAGTATTTTAAGGAATATCCTATCCTATCCTAAATAGCTAAAGCATTGAACAAAATCGCCACTAGCCCCTATCTTTTGATATTTCACATTCCATGATTACATTTTAAGATTTTCGACAAAATCGGTGAAAAAATGGAGGGACTTCAAAAATCCATTAGAGATAACTGGAGATAGCCATTAGCAATGGAAACTTCGAAAGAAGAGGAGTGGCCTTGCATCAAACCAAGCAGAATAATAGCAAATTCAATGGATATTTAAGGTTTAAAGTTGAACGAATGTTTGAATAGGACTAACTCATAAAGGAGTCTAGTTTAGATAATATGATAAAGAGAATGGCTTATTGCATGAAGAATTAGCGGTTGATAAAAAAATATATGGAAATAGAATTTAATCAAATTAGACAAGAAAGTATTTCTTGTCTTTGTAGTTTCTTGCATTTAACTCAAATGCTCTGTATGTTTATCAGCATAATGGGAGTGACAATTTGTTTCCCTAATCATGCTTCAATATGTGGATGCCTGCAATAAATTTAGGAACTTGTAGACACCATTAGGTGTGGAAGTCAGGTGTGGTTAGGTTGGCTGAGAAAATATCAGACCTTCTGTAACAGATGGTCTCTCCTGGCCATGTGGCTATATAGTCATAACGGGGAAAGGTGAGCTATGAGAGATCGGTAGGTATCTGAAAACCATGAATACAGGTTAATTGCTCAAGCATCATCCTATGCATGTTTATCAAAGTTATGCTCTTGTCCTTGAAACTAATCCATGAGGATATGTTTATTTATGCTGTTTGTTGAATGTGGGTGACAGCATAGTTGAGCCTCTTTTATGTTCATGATAAAATTTCTGTCAAGCAAAACATCTGTAGACATACGTTTTGTATGTGTGGCGTTCCTGTTTATTTTTATCACACATACATAAATACATGCCTATTACCCTAGGTACACATGAACACTCTTTGTGAGCATGCTCCTATCTGCAATGCTGTACCCAAATGCATAAAACAGTTTTTATAGTCTATATTTTCTTGTTAGCAAAGCTTGTTGCTTGGCCTAAATCTTATTTTAAGTACAGTTAGCAGTTTCTCTTTTCCCCTGTACCTACAGATGCTTCTTCTGGAGCAAGTCATGGCCATAGTAGTCGCTCAACTCCTAGTGTTGTGATTGAAACTTTTAATGTTCCTGATCGAGGGGAAGGTGTCCCCCCTGAAATTAGTCGGGTGAGGATAAGTTTACTGTTGCCTAGAGAATGTGTTGGATTCGATGCAAGCTACCTATAGTAATATATCTTTCTGCATTTTTGAGCAGATAGTATCTGCTGTCCTTGGTTCATTTGGAATCCCAAACATTGGGAACAATAGTGAAGGGGTATGCATCTATAGTATTGTACTTTTTTTCTTCCTTTTCTCGGTCGGCATGACATAATTGTGATAATTTGTGTATACTATATATATATGTGTATATATATGGGGGCACATATGTACATACATGTCACTGTTACTGTAATATGTGCGAATCCTGAGGTTTTTTTTTTTGGGTGGACAGCAGAGGTCAGAAAGAACATCAGCTGCTGGGAATGTGGCAGACTTAAACCAGATGCACTCTGAACAACCTAGCTTAAGGGTTTCATCTGACCGATGGTCCAGTGCCTTTGGTGTCCCAACTTCAGTTTCTTTGGGACAGCCTCCAGTAATATTTTCCTTTCATTTTAATTTTGGCATATATCCTTAGGAGATTTCTCTCTAAAAGGTCATTTTTCTTGTTCTCAACTGAATTTTTGAAATTTGTTGATTTTTGTTAGGTAATCACTGATTCTCTAACAACTATGTCACAATACTTAAATCATATGCGGAGTGAATTTGATGATATCGGTATGCTTTTTTATGGTGCATTTGCTTGTCCATGAGTTTGGTGCATTTTTTCAGCTGTGCTTTAACATGTATTGGCAGGTATGAGAAATTGGAGTGGGTACCAAGCAGCAAGTAGAGACGAGGGAAGAGAGTCTAACTCTGCATCAAATCGAGCTGCACGAGAAGGCCTTCCAACACCTGGAGCCTTGTCTGAGCTCCTGTTATCAACTAGAGAAATGCTTACTGGGCAGGTGGCAGAATGCCTACGGGTATATATTCATGCATCAACTCCTTTGGTGGGCTAGGAAAAATATGTTTTTAACTTAAGTGTTATGCTGTAGAAACAGAATAGCCCATTTGAATGGACGGGAGCCTTTGGTTTCCTATCCATTTATAACATATATAGCTCATTCATTTTAGGTTTTTAAACATATATACTGCAAAATGGAATTCATCCAATATATATATACATATACTGTAAAATGGTGGCATTTTTAACATTTATATATTGGCAGTTATTTTCTAGTCAATTGGAGAATCAAGAAAATATTACTGATCCTTCTGTGCGGTCAAGCACCCAAAACAATGCCATGAGGATTGGCATGCTGTTTCATAACCTAGGTGCTTATATACTCGAACTTGGTCGGACAGCCATGACACTACGGCTCGGTCAAGCTCCGGTTTGTGAATTTTGATTTGTGTAGGTTTGTTTATGCTGTTTCAAATAAAATAGTGTTATAATGGGATGAGTTGTTTTCTGCAGTCTGAAGCTGTTGTTAACGCTGGACCTGCAATATACATTTCACCTGGTGGTCCTAATCCTCTCATGGTTCAGGTATTTCTCAAAGTTGTTGTCTAATTTCTGCTCATACACACACACACACACACACACACACACACACACACACATTCTTTGTGGATTAGTTTCATGGGAGCTTGCTTTTGCAGCCTCTCCCATTTCAACCAGGAACAAGATTCAGTAATGTTCCTGTGGGAGCAGTACATCCTGGCTCCAATTTGGGTAGTGGATTTAGTTCCAGGTTTCTTCCTCGGCGCATTGACATTCAAATTCGAAGAGGTAATGAGTTTTATCATATGTTGCCTCTTTCAGACATCTGTTATTATTGTTTGCTGATGGTTGTTCATTGTAGGTTCATCAACCACCTCTATGAGTGGTACTGGAGAAGAGCGTGGAGACAGTCAACAGCCAGCAACACCAATTAATGCTGCTGCGAATTCTGGTGGTGAAAACCCTGTTGGCCCTTTGCCTTCCAGTAGTTCAGAAGCCTTGGCACCACCTGTTAGTGGAGAACCAGGAGTCCGGGTAGTGCCCATCAGAACCATGGTAGCTGCTGTTCCTGCTTCCTTCAGTCGTCTATCTTCTGATTCATCCAATAACTCTATGGGAATTTACTACCCTCTAATGGGAAGAATGCAACATGTGGCACCTGGAAATGTGAATGGTGAAAGAGCTTCTCATGCGTCGGATGAGCAACAGCCTACTGCTGCTGGTATTGAAACTGTGCAGCAGCCTATCCCTGAATCTAACTTGCAAAATCAAAACATTGGAGATGCAAGAAGAAATGGTAATTGTGCATTGAAAACTTGGAACTCTGATTGTTATTATTTAGCTCAATAGCCATCTAAACTAAAAAGATAACCTTGTGGATCAGTGCAATTTTTATTTTTGCTTTTATGTTTATCCTTTCACACCCTCACATGTGCTCTTTTGAACACTGGCCAAGGCCCAGCTTGTGGATATTATTGAATGAGGATTCAATTTGCAATGAAAGGAATAGAACTCTGGATCCTCCACTGATATCAACTGTTTTTTCTCCCTAAAAAGTAAATAATTTCATGTTGAATTTAGCTCCACAGTTAATTGATCTAATAGGTTTACTTGTAGCTCAGTTTGGGCCTCCGTATTTTATATTTTAACAGCTAACATTAGATATCAAAGCAACTTTGATAATGTAACTTGGAGTGCATTGAATATTTTCTCTCCATTTGTGATTGAAAGAGAAACTTAAGATTATATTCTAGTTTTTCATATGGATTGATTTCTTAATCTTTTACTTCAATATAATTGTCATTGAGGTGGCAGATGACATTGTTTATAAATAAAGAATTGAAGATAGTTGTCCTCCATGGCAGGTGGTATGGATAGAGAACTTAAATTTAAGCCAATATGAGAAAGATTAGAAGTTAGAAGATTGGGTCCCTGCCTCATGCTAATTGACGGTCCACTGTAATTTTTAGCTGCATGGAGCTAATGAATAAGTAAATTCAACAATCTTTTTTATCACAATCAAATGACCCATGTATTGATAGTGGATTTGTTTGTCTTCTGTTGAATCTTTTTTCATGGCTAGATAGACAATTTGATAGGCCAATCATATTACCTATCTGTGTTGGTTCATGGGCTAGATAGACAATTTGATAGGCCAATCATATTGTCTATCTGTGTTGGTTCATGGCTAGATAGACAATTTGCTAGGCCAATCATATTATCTATCTGTGTTGGGTCTATCTAATTGTTGAAACTTCATGAAATCTGAAGCATATTATTTTGCTACGTCTTATTCTTATTAGTGTGATCTATAGTCGCTTGTTTAAGTTTGTTTCAAGTTTCCTTTGTGTGTTTATTATGTGGTTTCCCACTACTATTTCTATAGCTGAAAGCCAAGTATTTGTCGTGACAAGTAAACTCTGAAAAAGGGGAAACATTTCATTGGACCTGCCCTTGGAATCTACCATGCCATCTTCTTGATGGGCTTTTAGTTTTAATAAAGACAATGTAAATTACATGAAATGTTGTCCAACCATTGGTTTGCTATCTTCAATATGGTTCCCCATCATAAAAGGGTTCCAATCTCTTGTTTTAGATTCTTTTATGCTGGATCTGGCTTATTGATCCATGTTTTTTAACTAAATTTTTTATGCAACCATTTGAAACATTGGCTTTTATAAACTAAAGGAAATTTCTACGCCATATATGCTGTTTCTCAAAATGATTAGTCTTCTGTCAAGACATTGAAACTGTCGAGTATTGTAACTTTACAGGGTCATCAACTCTTCACTCTGGAGGCCAGGAAACATCTACTTCACGAAGTATCAACATTAACATTCTATCATCCAGTGGATCACAAACCAACCCAGAATCTGGGGAACAGGTCCATGGAAGTGTAATTCAGTTTCTTAGAAACCTCTTTCCAGGAGGTGAGATTTATCTTCCAAATAGAAGCACAGAAGGAACACCTGTAGGATCATCTTCCCCAGACACAGAGATGGCAAATGGCATATCAGATGCTTCAGAACCAGAAACAAGGGCCAGCGATGATGCAATATTCTTTTCTAACATGCTTCAGCAAATCATGCCATTGATATCTCAAGATACCAACAGTGAGACTGATACTCGTAATAGTGAGACAAATCCATCTAGACGCAGACCAAATGAGGATTCTAACTTGCATTTGCTGGTAGGCAATTCAGTAATTGATCCAGTTGTCACATTTCTCTTTATCAGTTATGTCTCTGGTTGGCGTATGTGGGTTGAAGTGAGATGCAAGCTGATTCCTCTTCCATTGAAAATAAGCAACCCCACCGCATCACTGGCCCCTGCCCCATCCCACCCCAACCCAAACCCAAAAGAATAAAACAAACAGAACCACCACCGCAGCAATTCCTTTTGAGAGGGAGGGTATAATGTTTTTATCTAATATTTATGCATGACTAAGAGTAGCTGAGAGTATTAAGTAAAATCTGATGTTTTGCAGGCCAGAGTCTCTGATGCTGGAACATCTCGCCAAAATGATGGTCCACCTAGCCCTCCAAACTCAAAGCGTCAAAAGGTACATAATTACACTCTACTTCTGTTTGTGATGCCTACAGCACTCACATATATTGTTTTACTGCCAGTGTTTTGTAATGTGTATTGTATTGGCTAGACATATCTGTTCCTCTCAATTCACTGTTTATTCTAATTAATAAGAAGGTTTGCATTGTGCTCATGCAGCTGGTGCTGTATATATGGCACTGTGTAGGGCATGCATGTAAATTTTAGTGGGTGATTTCTACCCACCTCCTTTGAGCCCTAGGGTTTTGTTGCCTTGTTTTTTTCATCCTATTCCCCCTAGTCAATATGTATATGCTCAACACCTCTCATATCTCCAATGCAATAGCACCCGCTGCATATGAGGGTAGCAGAAAACGAGAATGCCATAATGGGTGTTTGGTAACACGAATTGACAAGGTAAGAAACAAGTGTCTTAGAGAGAGAGTTGTAGTAGTGCTCTAAATGAGAAGAACATTTATATATATACTTTGTAGCGCACCTACAAGGCGATGCATATGGTACTAACATAAAAATAGGTATGAGAGACTGAAAAAACACGAAGAAAGCAAAATTTGCTATGGTATATGTTGGTGTTAATGAAGACATGATTCATAAAGCAAGCAAAATTTGCTATGATTACATTGGATAGATTTGAATCAGAGTTAACATCTTTTTCTTTTTTTTTTTTTTGGTTTTTTTGCGCAATTCAATGGTATATCTGAGTTTCATCAATAAAATTGTCATGTTTGTGCAATTTCTACAAGAAATTATAAAGATTCGGCTTTGTAAGATGCTAGGTTAGACTTTCCTTATTCTTTCCATTTCCTTCCCCCCCCCCCCCCCTCTCCTTAATTTTTCTTTTCAATTCCTATTTAGTTTTCTTCTCTACACCAACTTTTTTTACTGTCCGGTACATTATTCACTTCACTGAATGAATAAGGATGTAGTAAGATTGCTGCTACTGAGGAATAGTATAAATCTGTAATAAGATTTTAATTTATAAATTTCTTATTTAAATAAAAATATATTAGGAAAAAAGCAATTCCAACATTAAATTGTCATTCATGGGATCAAGCAAAGAATGGTTATTCTATGTTTTTTGTAATAGGGATTTCTTATAAAATTGCTATTATGGTCAAATGAATATCATAATAGCTCTTTATAAGGAATATGGCTGTAATTGAATTACTATTACAATAAAGTGAATGGGTAGTCAATTATTGGATTGAGTCTTCACATCAACAACCAGAATTAACAGGGTTAAATGGGTCAGTGGATGCACTCTTGAATAATTTAATTAGGTATTAAATTGAAAATTTCAAGTTCAAATATCTAATTGCGTTTTTGTGTAAAGTTTTGATACCAAATTTGACATTATCCTTTATTTAATTTCTCCAAATCCTTACTTAATGCCCTATAAGTTGACATTGACTTCACTGCTTGATGGTCTACTTGGACGGCGACTTTAAATTTGATATTGATATTAAGCCACGTTGTGACAATTTATAAATTATATTGATTACGTTCATTTTGCAAATTTAACTTCATTGAAAAGCAATTTCTGCTTAATTTGCACTGAAGTGGGAGTTTGTTATTATGAGTGATAAGAGAGTGAGGGATTGAGAGTTTGGAGGATTCCATCCTGTTCGACTATTAACATGACACTTCCTCATTTATATGTGTGCAGACGGAATGATTATTAGTCTGCAAAGAAACACCAAAATTGGGTCGAGAATATCTAGACTTTGGCTGTGGAAGTTCTTGTCGACTCCATTGTGGGAATGCTGACCTTTCTGCTATTTCTCAGTTGCCCACTGTGGAGTTCCCTCTCAATGTAATGCACCATATTCTTATACAAACTGTAAACTGCGGCTGTTGTATTGTAGCCAATAGTGATGAGAAGAAATCTTGTTATTTGTTTACATGCATTTTTCAGAGTTGATGTAATCATTCTATATTTACAAGTTCCAATCCAATTTTTCCTTGCAGCATATATTTCCTTTATAGGTTTCATTGGAAAGAAATGATCTGAAACTACTTCAAATGCAACAGATATATGTTATCAATAATTATCACAATGTCATTGCAAATTCTGGTCACATTAATATGCTCTTCCTTTTAATCATCAGTCAGCTTCTATGGGCCAACCAGCAGAAGGGAGAAATTTTGGCATTCGCCTCCATGCTGTAGGCACAGTAGCAGGTTGTGTCACCTGAAATGTGCTTTATGCTGGCAATGCATTATATATATTAATAAAAAGCTTTGAAAATCTGCATATGGTGTGCCCTCATTTCTGCGGAGCTGTTTCAAGGTCACTGTTGGATAATGTCTCTGATGTTAAATTGATTAGTCTTGCACTATCTTAAGATTCAAGTTGATTAGTAGGTCAAAAAGTAACATCAAGTATAAGCTGGTGGTAGATTGGAATGACCTTTAACTGAGATATAGGTAGGATCAAGAGACGGGTGGAGCTTCATTGAACCATGATTACCTTTCCCAAGTGTTCTAGGAAACCTAACTTCAATTACCCAATAATTTTCTCACCCATCAATTAGGAAGAAAAGACAATTTCTAGCCTGGATTCTATAATCGGAAATGAAGATAAAAGTTGATGAAATACGTGTTAACATGCAACTAATGCAGAGTAAGTAGCCGAGTTCTCTTGCGTCTAACAGCATGGGAGCTAGCTTCATTGTCAAATGATCCAACTGACAGCAGGAGGTCCTACACGGAATCCTTGCTGCATTCAATTTCAAATGCATATGAACAAAATTTCATCAGCATGGAAGAAGAAGCAATGGAAGACTGAAGAAGAATGCAGTTCGAATGATAAGCGAAGGAATACAAGCATAGGTCTTGTAGGATTCAAAACAGCATTCTTCTCAAAATAAAAGAAAAATGTAACAAAAAGGTTATGGCCCTTTGGGATCTAAAAAGTTCTTTTTCAAAAATTACATCGTACTTGGCCCTTTCTAACTGGAAGGAAAGGACGTGGGGTACTGGACAATTAGTTTTAGAATAAGAACGAACAGATAATCGTAGCAAGAGATGGTGCCTGGTCTGTTGATGAACTTGAACACTTCCTAGTTATTTGAAAACGGGAACCCAACTCAAAGGCATTCGAATTTTGTTTCAATTTAATTGCAAGTTGGATACAAATTCAAGAGCTTCCCTTCGAGTGCTCTGCTCCTATAGCATCAAAATGAATTAATTCGTGGAGATTAGGCTGTACAAGAAGAAGAAGAAGAAGAAGAAGAAGAAGAAGAAGCAGAAGCAGAAGCAGAAGAAGAAGAAGAAGAAGAAATCGAAACTGTGAACTAAATTGAAATTTCGATTCTTTTCTAAAGCAGTTTGGTTCAATAAAAAGTAAATGGTTTTGGTTCGATTCAGGGAACCAAACCAAACCAAACCATTTTACATATTTAAAAAAATTCAAACATTTTTTTTTAATTGTTTTATTAAAAAATTAATTATTTTACAAATTTTTTCTTGGATATGTATCATTCATAAGAATGAAATTAAATTAAACATACCATGTTTCAATTGTTGTGGTATGTTTACAAATAAAATAGAGTTTAGATTTTAGCCTTTAGTCTTTCTACTTAGGAATATTTTTTTCTTTTATCTTACTAATTAATTCACTTCTATTACTTAGTTACTTATTGGTTTATATAAGTGATAATGTGTTAATTTAAAATATACAAAGAATTAAAATTTGCTTCTTATATTGGCATAGAATCTAATATATCATTATAGTTCAAGATAATTTAAGAGAATAAAACTAGTATATGATTATAATTATATAATGGATGAAATCTTACCTCTGCTATAAGTTTTATATGTTTACTATGGTAAACAATCAATTTTAAATATTATTATTTATATTTGCATTGATTATAAAAAATATGTCTTTGAAGTTCTTCGATAGAATGTATTTTAACTTTAAGAACAAAAATGGTTCGAACCACAAACAAAATTATACCGCATCGGTTTTTTTATTCAAAAAAATTACGAATTGAACCATATGACAAGGTTCAAATTTAAAAGAAAAACCAAATTGCAATTTGGTTTGGGGAGCAAACTAGATTAAACCATATCATGCATACTCCTAATGGAGCTATTGGTTCGGTTCTTTGTTTCGATACCTATACAGCAAATAAAAATCAATATTAAGAAGCTTGTCCAAAGTCGAAAAAAGATTGTATAAAAAAGGTAACTCTAACATCCTACAGTAAACCATTTACTTTATACCTTTTATGTTATACTTAGGGCAATAAGGTCTTTTCCTATTTCACTAATTTTCTCCTCTAGTAAATCGTTTCCTTTATTATCATAATTTATTAAACTTGTAGTAATTATTATATTTATTATTATTTATAATCCCTTTTTTTTTTCAAATTTTTAATATTTAGGAATTTTATCCTTCATTTTGTAATTTATCTCATTTGGTGTTTCTCTCTAGCATATTATCGCCTGTAGAGTTATCAATCAACAAGAGCATTAACCTTTAAGAACTAGGTCTGGTAAACCTTAAATTTATGGTATCTTGGTCTGCAAAACTAAACATGTTAGTGGGTGCTAAGGGATTGCCTTGAACAGTTATTTTGATGCTTAAATCAATGAGTGTGAATGGGAATAAATAGACAACAAGATGACCATAAAGTTATATTAGAGTGAATATATCTTACTATGATTGGACAAGGGGTATTTGTAGGAGTGGACCCACAACATATTAGGAAAGTGAATAAAATTAGATTTGGAAAGTATGTCACAATAGTTTAGGAAAATCGATCCAGGGTAAAAATAGTAAGCATATTTTCTAAATTAAGAAACCTTCTATAAACCGCTTTACCAATCAAAGACAATTGACAAGTTGATTTATTAACTCAAAAGTGAATAGACAACCTAACAAACAAGTGACAATCAAACCGCTACTAAGCAGGGCAGCTCGACCTAGCCTTGTGAGGCTTTGATACGAATATGTCTGAGGAAATTGATTCTATATTAACACAGGCAACATAGAAAACACAATAAACCAAAGTACTTGTCGGATTATGTGGAGCATGGAAGAAAAAGAAATACTTATGCATGTTGCATAATGATACTATCAGTTAATCTAGTTACAAATTAAAATAAAAAAAATCTAGAAAAGAGTTGTTTAATCTATAACCAATTAAAGCAAATAAATCAATAAATCATCATCTATAAATACTCGACGGAGGGAACATATGAGCAGAGAATACCCTTGAATCAAGAACCTCTTCTCTTACTTTTTTCTTCTTGGAGCTAAGCAGTGGCTCGAAAGGATAGTAAGACTCATTTTCCCTTTTACCTTGCATTACACACAAAACCCTAGATTAGAGTTCTGATCAAAACACAATAAAAGAAAGTCAGAATGTAGAGCTATGCATATAGATAGAAGATCTAACATTATTTTATTGGTTTCATCGAATAAAGAGCTAACAATCACAAAAGCTAATATCTATATTGCAAAAAGAGTAAGAAAACAAAGAGAGACAAAGGTTTGAATACTTACTTGCGAGGAGTAGTTGAAAAAATTGAGTAATAGTGCCCTTCACTATTTCTTTAAATTTGATAGTCATATGCTGTTGTTTTCTTGTTGTTTAAGGTTTCTATAGCGAGTCTGGACTTATATTTAAGTCATATTGTAGACTTGGACTTTATTGGAGTTTATGAAAGCAATTGTTTGATATAGCTCGATCCAAAGTCCAACGGGTTAGTTTATGGCTCAAAATGATCGATTTGAGCCTAAGGAACCCATGACCAAAATTGTCTATTAATAATGTTGTATTATATATATATAATCTTCTTACCTTTACTAGGTCCTAACTTAAGTCACTTATCAAACTTTAGAGTCTTAGGCAGACCAATCAACCTGATTGACTTAGTAGACAAATTTTCCCCATCAAAGGGTTTTAGTAGCTTGAGTTAAGTGGGCTTAAATTAATTATAGCTCTCACATATAATAGTTCAGGCAAATTATACTGAAATGACATAATGTTTGGAGATAAGTTTATTTGAGATCACAACTTTTAGGGAAATAAGTCAATTAATGTCACTATTAATATGTCTCACAACGTGACTAATCTTCTAACTTTCAATTAAATTTTTCTCCTGTTGACACATGTCAATTATGACCTTAATTGATTTATTTTCCTAAATGTTGTGACCTTAAATGAACCACTCGAAGTGTTGTGACATCAAATGAACTTACTCCCAAACGTTGTGATCTTATGGTATAGTTTACCCATAATAGTTATAATTACATAATTGCATACCAAGATACACTAGGATATTTAGTCCTCATTCTTTAAAATGATTTAACCAACTTAATAAAGTAATAGCAATTTTATATCATCAAATAGATAAAGTAATAGCTTGTCAAGCTTTACTACATCATTATTCCATTCTTCTATAATAGTTATTCTATTATTATTCTATTAGGTTAAGTGTTAATATTAGGTATGCCACAAATAGTAAAATACTTGAAAAATTTATGAGGTGATTAGTTCTAAAGATTATTAAAGGACATGGATATATGTGTTGACGATTCACTAGTGTTTATTAACGATAAGTTGATAATCAATGCATGTCAAGGATTCACTAGTACATATTTATAGTAAAACTGAAATAACCTAAATTAGACCAACTAATTTTATATATATTTATATATATATTTCATGATTTAAATTGTTATAGTTAAGTTATTATAACTTGATTTGATGATATGATCAATTATTAGTATATGAATATCTTATAATTGAATTATATGTGTGTTGGTGTCATTAGGTAATTATAGTGAAATATATGGAATTGTATTAAAATAGCATGATGTGCATTATTTATGATAATTTGGGAGACCTTCTTGGCTACAAAAGTTTTAAGAAAGCCAAAGCCCATCTTTACAAATCAAACCAAGCCCACACATACACAGCCTAAAATCCATGTCTAAGCATTTTCTCTATCCTTCTAAAATGCCCTAAAAGTCAAAAAGGAAATAAAAAAATATATATATCAATAAAAAACAGACCTAAACTATTGTCTCTCTCTTTCTCCATCTTCCTAAATACAAACAATTCCAAATTCCATTTCAAAATCTCTTCTAAATCTTGTCTCATTAGTTTCTAACCAAAGAATCAATCCAAGGAATAAGTAGAAGTAAAATCTAAACCAAGAAAGTGGAAAGAAAAATTTGGTTGATTCTAGTAGCCATAAAAGTAAGTAAAAGTGATCTTTTACATGTTTTGTTTAATTATGGTTTTGGTTGATGTTTATGTTGTATAAGGATAGAACTTTGATGCTTTAGACAAATTAGTGATAAGTTAACAAGTATGTTGAATTAGATATACAAGTAGGCACATGTACCTTAGGTGTTTGAAGAAATGAATTTTGAGTTTGTGATGAATTGATATGTGTATTGATGTTGATAGTGATAAATGAGTAGAATTTGAATGGTTAGAGTGCTAATAGAGTTCTACAAGCATGAATGATGGACTTATGTTTTTAGGTTAGGATTATTGAACATATACATGTGAAATGAGCATACGAGTGCAAGTGAACTTGATGATGTTTGATATGGTGGTTATGGGTTAGTTTTGATATGTTTTTATAAACAAGTAAGGTCTTAGTAAAGAGTTAGAGGATACAGAACTTTGAAAATTTTTATACAAGTATCAAAGGATGGGTTTTGGGACAAGCATAAAACCCGTTGAGAAACCCGAACCCGTTTAAATATATATATATATATATTATGTTTAGCCTTAGTCTATGAAATTAACTAGCTGTGCTCTATTAATTGTAAAGCTATTGTTTTCTTTTTTATTAAATCATTTAGAAAAAGTAAAAACCCTAGGACAGTAGACTAATACTCTATAGTCTCCACTTTCGATCTTGGTCTCGGCTCACTCTCCTCAAATTCAAGCCTCTCACTCTCATTGCCGCACTATTTCATTCAATGATTTTCTTCCCATAAAAATGGTTAGGATTTTATAAAGAGGATTACATGAGTAATGATAAGAGTTTTTTTCTTCGCCTATAAAGTAGGAACGGATCGAAAATAGAAAAAGATGAAAAAAAACATTTATAATGATGTTTTTAAATGAAGTTTTTAAATATTCTATTGTGTAATGATTCTAATTTTATACCGGGTTTTGGGTTTTCGGGTTCGGATACCCTATAGGGTTTGTCTAGCGGATTTTGGGTTCATGGACAAAAATCCTATAGGGTTTGGGATGGGTTTTGGGAATCCTATTGGGTATCGGGTTCAGGTTTTAGTATACCCGTCTCGAACCCATCCCGATTTTATTCCTAGTTGGAGGTCGTTATCTCCTCGAAAGCATGTTTTCCTCATAGTCACGACCATTATGAAGTCATGATCTTCTCTATTCATTTTTAAAATATGAAACGGCTTTGATCATGGCCATTACAAAGGCTGTTATCTTCTCAGATGATTTTTAGAAAAAATTTAAAAAAGACCATTATGGGAATATTCTTCATCACGACCTACATCATGGCCGTTATAGCGGGCATGCTCTCCTAATACGAGCGTGATAAGGCATTAAGATACACCACGACCCAAGATCACGGCCATGATGGTGCCCATGATATATATCACGGCCTTTGTCACGAGCATGATTGATCATTTGGTACTGTTCATATATATATATATATATATATATAAAGAAATAATAATAATAATAATAGATGGATGATTGATGAAATATCATATTTATATTTGTACTTGTACGAGTAAGATGTCTGTAATGATTTTAATCTTATATAAGTTTAATGAATATCTAATGACTTAATGTTTCATTATAGATTAACATATTTTATATGAAATGATTTTCTTTGACAGATTCCCATACCTAGCTGAGTTTGAATACAAGTCTTTTATATGATAAATTAGATTATTCAGGTATGTAGTAACTTGTTTGTTGAGTGTTAGGTAGGACTTTATTAAATCAAATTTAATTAAAGATCGGCTTAAAAATTTGTGTGAATTGGTTGTGCACATACCATTGAATCTGGTCTGGAGAGTGACAACCCTATTAACGATATTGACATGGTAGTTTAAGCACTTAGGCCACCCTTATCATGATGCAATGAATTTCATAAGTAGCTCAGCAAGTAATCGATAGAAGGAACGGTATTGGTGTAAAGTTTGCTTACTTTTAAAAGAAAATAATATGATTTAGTTCATGTTTATGGGATCTACTGAACTAAGTGATATAATAAATTAAGTTAAGTAAAATTGAGTAACGGTTGTGAATCCTAGATGAGATTATTAATTGTAAAGTTATGTAGCAAATATAAGTATTCGGACTGCTTATATCAACCCCCTGAGAGTATTCATGGATCGATTAACAGATTTGTGGCCTTATTTATTAAACCTAACCATAATGATTGGTTTTTTAATATCCCGATTCTTAACTGCTCTATTATAAACGGTTAAGCATTTTGTTTAGGTAATTTTTTTGGTTTTCGATTTTTAACCATTTAACGTAATAGTTTTGACAAATCAAATTGATAATTTCAATAAACCTTGTTTTTTAGCTTTATCATAGAATTTTTTTAAAATTATTATATATATTACAAGAGATAAAAAAATAAAGAAAATCAAATTAATGAAAAAGGGAAAAACAAACTCTTGGATATATCATCAACAACAAAAATTAAACCAAATCAATTACTACATTAACTCCCATCAAACATAGAACAATAGTACTTTAATCAAAATCCAAAAAGAAAAAAAACATATGTAAATTACATGTACATGTAAACCATAGGTATATATACATATATATATTTTAAAAATAATTATTTGTATATGTAAATTATATATAATGTATTTTTAAATATTGGTTAACCATTAACCATCGGTTTTTTGTGATTACAAACTGAAATCAAAACTGAAAACCAAAAAAATTAAAAAACTATAATCCTAAACTGAAACCTACGGATTGGTTAATCATATTTTTTAGATTAGTTTTCCAGTTTCAATTCGGTTTTTCAGTTTGATCAGTTTTTTTTTCAACACCCTTAGTTGCAGTTGCTCAGGATCTCTAGATTCCCAATGATTGAATTCAAAGTTTGAATACTCCAATGTTGAAATGTTTTACTTAAACAAAGATAAATAATTCTATTATTTCTTGCGTCAGTTTGGATTATGTGTCATCTAGTATTTGTTTGTGTTGTTGTGTATTAGTCCTCTGGCTTACTTTTTCCTCTATAGATACCAATGATGAATACTATGATGATATGGGTTATAGTACTGATTAGAAAGCAATCTTGGATGAGTGGGATGATTAAGGTGATGGAATATTCCACCTTGTTTTCTTGGAAAGACAAAAGCCAGACTTTGTTTTGTTTAGTGTAATCGCATAGACTAAGGCTATCTCCAAGCCTATGTTTTGTAATATTAAGTACCTAAGTTTTCTAGCATATATATTTCAAGTTTGGTTTTATAACCTTTAAAGTACCATGTTTGTTGGTACTATCATATGTGCTTATATAAAGTTATCTACTCTTAATCGAGTAGTTTTTGTAAAGTTTGTATTTTAACAGATTAAGCAAGAAATTTCCATAAACTCCTTCACTTTCGGATAACCTTATGTATAATATCTTCGTATATTATACGTGGTTAGGGACTTGACATGTGAAGTTTTATTTATATACATGTCGGGTCTTTATAAAAACACCATGGAACAATCATCCTAGAAAATGATAAAATGCTATTAGAGTTTGAAAATTATAATAGACTATATTATAGTTTACAAAATCGAGGAAAATAAAAGGGGAAAAGACAGAAGGCGAAAAAGAAAAAATATAGCCTAAATGTTAAAATATTACTATTTTTTCATTTATTTATATTATTTGTGTAATCCCCTAAATTTTATGCTATGGTTATGTCCAAACCCTAACCCAGAAGTCAGCCGAAAACCCTAAGGTCAACGAATACGTATCGAATCCTAATAGATTAGATCTGGCAATCCCGTGTTCCTAATCTCGAAACAACGAAATTGAGATAGTAGTGAATAATAGTTCATAATAACATACAAATGCATAAAAATATAAAATTCGATAATCTTTGGTGTCTTTCGGATCCGAACGGGATTAATTTTCGAAAATCGTGCCCTGGTACCCCCAATGGCAAAAATATTCCGATAATACCAATAAACTCGTAAAAATACAAGGATTTCAAAAATATCAGTTTTATAATTTTTCGGTATCTAAAAATATCATATATAGCTTAATTACGCATATTTTCTTTACTACCGGTATTAATTTATCTTATCTACTCTTTATAGTACTATCTACACTATTCATTACTATTCACCTATCTCTACTTTTTCTATACCTATTTCTACACTCTATCATACCTATTATCTACTTTTTATTTTTCCTATACATCTTCATTTACGTCAAGCTTTACATCTTGTTACTTTTAATTAACAAAAATACAAAACAAATCAAAATCACTCCCTCTCTCCTCTCCAAGCTTCACATCGGCCCTCTCTCTCCTATACACACGCACATTTATTTTTCTTTTTCAATTTATTTAATTCACACAATTTTCACTCCAAAAATTCTATAAATACCCCCTCTCCCTCCAATTCTTTCACACACTCATTCACCTTACTAAAACTCTCCCAAAATCTCTCCTCAAATACTCTCTACCAAAATCTCTTTTTTTTTTTTTTTCACTACCCAATTTTTCTACATAATTCCTACACACATAAACACTATTCAAGCTTTTCTATCTACTACCATTTCCATACTTTCTTTTATGTAAAAGTTCTTACCTATTTCTTTTTACCATGTCATGTAACTTAACATGACCATGGTGTATGTTTCTTAAACATTCCAACGTTATAGAAGCAACACTATGTTCATGTTTTGTTCTTATTCATAAATAAATTTCATATTATGTTGATTTACTATTATGTTATTATTATGACCTTATTATTGTTATTATCATGCTTCTAACCTAACTTTATATATATGTTACTATCTATATATATCTATATATATTTTTAGAGCCTAAATACTCACTAACTCACTAATAAGCTTATTATTGCCTTTTCTTTTCTTTCTTTTTCTCTTTTTTTGGGACATAGTCTTGGGATGCCTTGATGAAGCTAAGGTTCCCAATGCTTGATTATAATATCTTGCTTATAAATGCTATATTGCTTGTTAATATTATCTTGCTTCTTATCTTATATTTTCATCATCTATATACATGCTCATAATACATGCATCTACATAATGATATTGTCTCAACGAAATTTAAAGTAGAATTTTTCTTTAATAAATAATCTTGAAACTAAAATTTTCTATTATATAACTTGTCATTAAATAATGGAGTTATCATCAACAACATAGAAATGGAATAATACAAGTTTTCTCAAATAATAAAGATAGTTTTACCAAGGAAATATAAGAAATAAACACTTTCTTTTCATAATATGGTAACCTAAGTCTTAGTAAAAGTAATTTGTTAGTATTCAAAGTTTTCAGAAAAAGCTTAAGATTTAAAGTCTTTTCAAACTCCATAACAAAAACAAGAAGCAAACTAGTTTTCAAAGTTAAAATAAAATCAACCCATAAATTTATAAACCCACTTGGAAAAATAATAATTTTTAAGTTTCTAAAGAAGGAGTCTATTTTCAAAGAAATAACAAAAATATAAGTATGATAAGATAAAAAACAATGGATTTTATTAATAAAGATGATTTCTTTTCTAATAAAATTGGTAGAAGAATTAAAAGTCTAAGTTTAGAAACAGAAATGTATTTTTAAGGAGTTAATAAACAAGAGTATAAGAGGAAAGGACTCATTTGCTAAAACCATTCTAAAGACAAATTTGTTATCAATAACTTAATAAACTTTTTGATAACTTTATTCTTTTATCACTAGAAGTAAAAATGGTAAAAGACCAAAGTTAAGAGAAAAATTTATTTGTTTTGGAAAAGGAAACAAGAATATACTTATTTATAATAACCTAGGAAAATATGAAGTTTCTTTAAATTATTTTGAAAAGAAATTTGTCAAGTTTAAGTTTTAACACTTCAAAATGAATTGTTTTACGAAAATAATCGTTGAGATACTACCATTAAAATTTTTGCATATAAAGTGAGCTTATATATATATATATATATATAATATATTCAAAGGATTATATTATATATATATATTTTTTGCCAAAGGATTTTTGAATAAAGTTGAGTTGAAAAATTGTTTTGCAAAATCTGAAAAATTCTGTTTTGAATCTGTACCGAAGCGTTTAGCAACCCAAATGATCTTATGTGTAGGAAATAACTTTAGAAATGGATATATCTTTTCAAGTAAGTAGAAATTGGTACATAATATGCAAAATTTCAAGTTAAAATGAGCAAGTTATGGCCATTTTAAGTTGGAATTTCACTCTACAAATTTTGACGAACTTAGAAGAATAGAGTTGCAAGTTTAAGTAGATCTTCCAAGAAATACTCATTTCGGATATTTTTTTGTATAGGTGACGTGGAGTTCGAGTTACCCTACCCGAAGGACTATTTCGACTAAGGAGCTTCTGATATGGCCGAGTGAGTTTAAATTCTCGCAATGGTACTTATGTATTTGCTTGTAGCTTAGTGACACTAGATTTAGGAAAAGATAAAATATGAAAGCACATGTTTTTTACTTGCATGATTGAAGTTATGATAAGTATATCGAGGTAGGAATTGTTAACTAATCATAGTATGATTTAGTTTAGTATTGATTATCTGCAAATTCTGTGGTCACTTATAAGATGATTAATGCTATGTCATGATTACTTAAATAAAATGATTCATGTATGACATGTAGTGAGTCACATTGCATTTATTATTATACCCTTGGTGGGACGAGGGCATAGTAATGAGGTCAAGGACCTGAAATCGTAATCTATGACTTAAATTGTCTGTAATTAAATTGTGCGTGGGCAGCCGAATCAACTACATTTTAGCAATTAGTAGGAATCTGTATAAAACTACAAAATATATTATTTGCGAACTATGGTTTCGTTGCTCGGAACACCTAACCATCGCATGGAGGGGTAAATCCATTCAAACATATGATTCTTGGAAAATCGTATATATCATTTTCTCACGTGATTGCTTGCATCTCATATGCTTGATTAAACAACTTGGTTGATTATTGATTTTTGAGTACTTTACATGTGGATTTAATTCTCACTAAGCGAAGAAGCTTACCCCCTTATAAATATCTCTTGCAGTTTCCCAATTTATGGTTGAAGCCCCGAGGGTATTTCTCTCAGGTACTACCTTTTAGCTTAAGGAGTTTTTAAAAGAAATTAAAAACTAGAGGTAGACTTATACTTCTAAGTAAATCTCCTTGTAATTATTTTGATTAGGCTTCTCTAGACTATGATGAACTATATCTTTTAGTAGGAGAATGTCCCTTTGATTTTGCTTATTTCAAGTTATTATGTTATGATTTCCATTCTTAAACTGTTATATGAATGTCTTCTTAAACAACTTGTTTCAAAGTTAGTCCTCTATGATCGTGAACGTACGCCTTACACCCGGTATCGAAGCCTATGGGATGACTAAGGTAGTCATACTTAAGCTTTAATATTGAGTGTGGTGGACTGTCGTATTTAGGGTACCATTTGAGGCGTGACAATTTGATAATTTCTTATAGGTTAGGTATTGAGTACCACAGAACATGTACCTTATAAACTCTAAAGTACGAGTTCTAAAGCGAGTATAAGATATGAAGACCTTGTATCAATGCTCTACGTAGCAAGTTCCAAAAACTTATACCTGAAACCTATACTTGTGATCTTTAATACTCATGTAGACCTAAGGATGTTTGTGGTTCAGTTTAGGGGTTGAACTGAACAAAACCTTATTTTGAATGGTTCAGTCCTAACCTTTTGATGAATCGAATTGCTTTTTGTAAATGGCTAAGATTAATAGGATTGTTTAGATTATTGGATTTTTATCCATGTCAGTAACTTATCGATATTGGTTCAGTTTGGTCTGCTCATGAGTAAAACTATCAGTTTTTCATTGGTATCATATCTATATCAATTCGGTATCTATTCGATTTGAAAACAAAACCAAACTAACTATCTAAACAGGCCCTATATAAAAATATCGTGACTCTTGGACTATGTGATAGGGTCTAAAGAGTCTAGTCCACACTTTGGGATGACTTATGAGAATTTTAGCATGATAGGCTTGGAATAAGGATGTTGGATCAGCTTGTCCACTCTTAACCTTTTTTTAGAGAAGCTCATGCACTTAAAAAAGGCTCTCTATGGGCTTAAACTTAATATGAGCCCATGGAAGAATCTATTAACAAAAGGACTCATCTCAACCAATGATACTCCACACAATTTAATGAATATCATCAACACCCAAACTATATAAATACCTCAAGAGTCTTCCTCATTTTAGAGATTCAAAGAAACTTCGTCGTGTTGTTAGATTGTAGTCCAATAGGATTCACAACAAATAACACATTGCATCTCTCTAAGAACTATGGAGTTGATGCTACATAGTTCCTCTGCCTGTCACGTATGCATTTGACCTATATGAGATTGCTTACTCTTCCTTCCTATCATCTCTCCATAAGCCATCCTTACGTGTCATTGTCAAGTCAGTTCTTTGAAACCACGTGTAGCGCAAGCCAAACGCTACACACATATGATCACTGGAACCAGATCCACTCATCTACACTTTTGATAGTTCAAGGTTTTGGACCAAATTGCTTCAAATATAATTTGGCTGGGTTTGAACCACTTTTAAAAGCATCTTATTCTAATTGATATAGTTAATAAATTTTTCTAACTAAAAATTGATGTTTGAATTGAGGAATATTATATAAAATAAAATTATGTAACATTATATCCTAGTAATATTGTATATTAGATGATAGTGAAAGTGTGTGATTTTGCTAGAGAGATGAGAGAAGGAAAAAGAGTACACCAAAGAAGCAGAAAAGAAAACGAATGGAGAAAAAAATAAAAATAAAAAGATAAATAAGGAGTAATAAATTGTTTATAATGTTCGAAACTAAAAATCTCACTAATTTCTTTTAATTGGAAGCAATTTGATTCAGTTTGGCTTCTTGAACCGAATTGCAAACCATTTGGAACCTCTTAGAATCAAATCATAAACCGATTCTAAAAAAAAAAATAAATCACATTTTGTTGTTTGATCAAATTTGGTTCAATTCTGATTGATGAACAATCCTACTTGGACCCCATTTGATTGAGTAAGGCATAGGTGGATAATTTATATAATAACATTACTTAAATAGAGGTGTCTCCTACGTTACTCGTAATATATGGAAGTATCAATAGAATTTCATAAAACTTATCCCCAGTTTCTATTTTATTTCTGTCTATATCCATTGTGTTTTTTTCATCTATTATTTCATGATTACCTTCTTTTTAGGATTATAGTTTTATAAGAATGAGAATAGATTTAATATCTTTACGTTCAGCTTAAATTGTTTTTGTTCCTTATTTTTGTTCTCTTATCTTGATAGTGTTATGGAGGCTTGTACTAAATATATATGTTTGTGTTATGGGAGGAGGAAAAAAATATTTCATGAATGTTCTTCAGTAATGAATAAATATGATCTATTAATAAGTATCCCAAAAATAAACATCAAGTTTACATTGGCAAAGACTAGGTAAAATTGCGAATAGTTTTGAAATTTTGACTTAAAATTTCAAATAGCTCCTAAATTTTCAAATATTACAAACCTTCTTAAATTTTGATAAATTAGCAACATAAAAGATATTTGATATTTTAGTTTAATAAAAACATATTAAGGTTAAAGGTTGAAATGTTAAAGATACACTAGTAAATTTGATAGTTGTTTTTGCAATAGTGTTATATTTGATTTATAAGGATTTTTACCAATATAGAAAAGTGATTTGTAACCTTTTAAAGTTTAGTATATCTCCCCCACCAAGATTAAAGTTTAATATACTACTACAAAGGTGGTGAATAGAAAGAGCCTAAGTACAATTGGGATTTCAAAATTATAAATAACTATTGTAGATTATTGAATTTTGTTACAAAGGCTTTAAGCCCAATTTTCGTTTAGGTTTAACTCTTTGGGCTAACGTGACAAGGTTTAAAGAGTTATGTCTAGTTCAATTGGAATGATCATGAGAGAATTGGTATGGAAGGCTTGTAGTAAGGCCTGTTGGAATTGGCCTGCCCAATTCCAACCTTTCTCAATTAGCTCACACACATTGCAAATGAAGGCCTTAATGGGCCTGGGTCCACAAGAGAGCCCACATCCATATCCACAATGAGAGGGACTCATCATAACCATTGGTCGTCTGTCTCATTTGACGGATGACTTGACAGCTAAATTCTCTATAAATACCCTTAGTCCTTATCTCATTTGGATAAGTGAAATCTAGACAAACGTCGTTATTCTATCGGACTTCCATTTTTGTGAATCAATTACTTGACTCACTCAAGAACACACACGACATTCGTGGTATCTAGTGAGGTTAATGCTTTATAGCTCCCTCACCTGTCACTCGTGTGTTAGAACCTATTGAGATTGCCTATTCCTTCTCCATATACAAGTCTCTCTTGATCATTCTTGCATGTGCTATTTCCTTATATCACGCATAGCATGATAGTCACGTAGCATGCACGTGATTGTTGTACTCAGATCCATACCCACACATTCTTAGTGACTCCACTGGGAAGAGGGAAATTGGCACTTGCATGATGATACCTCCAAGAAAAAGACCTATCGATCTCATTGAGGGTACGATTCAAGAACCTGATACTAACCTTGAGGTTGCTGAGCATGACATGTTAGCACTTGAGGATGTGAACCAACCTGCTAGTACTTAAAGTGACAATGCTGCGATCTTACGTTATGCAAGAAAATACTAAGCAAATCAATCAATCGATGCAAAAGTCCACAAGGCAATTCCAACAATTCATGGCAACGTTTTCTCAGTACTTGTCGGGGATAGCTGCTATTGTTACCATGCAACAAGGTGCGACTTCGTCGACCTTTGTTGTTACTGCTAATCCTCTTCCTACTTTTGAACAGGATCCTATTAGAGTTGGAGAGCAAGCCCCTTCGTTGAAGCCTATACTTATGCAACTGCATGTACCTTAGGTAGTGAACACATGAATTCAACTTAGAGCACCCTCAGCCTCCCAGCCTGCACTACATGCTCAACTCGAAGGATCTTCATCCTCATAGGCTATACCACAGATCATCATTGGTGGACCTGCTGTTCAACCTAATCCAACTCTATTCTAGACAACTACTCATGTTACACCAGTTGAAGCTACTACTTCAACTCCTAAAGGCACATTTGTTACGAAGGAAGATTTAGACATGTACCTGAAGGAAATACAAGTTAAGCTTAATGTGGGAGTATTGGATCTTACGGTCCCATACAATCAATGTATTGCTGCTAAGCCATACCTCTAAGATTGTGTGAGTCCCAAATTCATGCTATTCAATGGCAAGAAGGAAAGTGCCATGGAGCATTTACTGAAGTTTATCGAAACACTAGAGTTTTACGGGTTAATGATGATTTGAAGTTAGAAAAAATTTTCTAAATCCCTCATAGACAAAGAGTGCACCTGGTATGTCAACCTTCCCTCTAGATCAGTGAATTCATGGGCAACTATGTGCAAGATATTGTTAGAGAAGTTCTTCTCCACACAGGAATGAGTGCCTTGACTGATATGGGAAGCCTAAGGAAGACTTAATGGATTATATTAAACGTTTCAAGGAGCGTTCACTAGACATCCAAGACATATGCGACGAAAGAGAGTTAGTGAAAATTTGCATCCAAGGTATGTTTACTAAGTATGCGGTACATCTGGAAAATCTCTCCTTAGCCTCATTCTCTACTTTGGTTGAGAACACACAAAGGACTAATAATTCTTTTACGCAACAAAGAGGAGGCAATGTGAGGTTTAACAAAAGGGGACCATCCGTGAACACGACTCAAAGTCAGTATTCGAAAGATGGGAAGAAACCAAGATTTGAAAAGTCTAGACGTGAGGGAACAAAGGAAGCACTAACATATCCTTGTTCAATGGGAAAGGTGCATGCTATGCTAGATCAATGGTTAAGAGATAGAAACCTCAAGCTCCCGAGGGTAGAGCATTTACCAACTCAAGAGGAGAAGAATGATCCTAAATTTTATAGGTTCCACAGAACTGTAGGACATCCTACTAGGGATTGTTTCACTTTGAAGAGGATCATCAATGAAAGAGTACGGAATGGAGAGCTCATTGAAAACAACGAGGTTAAGAATAATCCACTTTCGGTAGATAATAATCAATGTGGTGCTGTCAATGTTGTTATTCATGATCCTGCCATAGTAGAGGCCAATGATGCACCACTTGCCAAGACAAGAAAGACGAAAGGAAAGCAATATATAGTTGAGAAAAATGATTGTGCTCCTAATGTTGCCCACATTTGAAAAACTTCCAATTTTAGAAACTTCTTTGATCTGCTTGGTTTTGATGAGAAGACAAGGCTTGCAGTTGCAATTGCTGTAAACCCTGGCTTTCTTTGTAAACCAAGCTTGACTTCGAGAACCGAATTAAAAGCCGAAACCTTAAACGAGAATAACTAGGGTTAGAAAGAAACCTAGAAACCCTAAGTCTGGCTTCACCAAGAATTAAACCGTAGAGCTTTTGAAAGCAAAATAATATAGATTATAGTTCTAAAGAATATATCAAAATATAAAAAGATCAGTTTTCGGGAAATTATCTATTTCAAACCCGACCAGGATTCATTCTGGAAAACTAGGCCTCGAGACTCAAAATTAGAAAAATATTCCAAAATACTCTTTAAGATCGGAATTTAATAAGGAATTCAAAAATATATTTATTATAATTTTTTAGTTTATAAAAATTACAGTTATAGTCTTTTTATCGTATTTTCTTTACTAACCGGTAATTTAATTGTCTAATCTACTATACATTACTATTCACAAGTACAAGCCCATATCCTACTCACACTCACAAGCCATACCCCTACTCTTATATCCTTACAATCTAACCTTACCTCATTACATCATATTCCTTACATTTACCTTTTCAACACACTTTAGCACACAAATTAAATTTGAAAAAAATTACAAAACTCATTTTCTCTCCCTCTCCTCTCAAGGCTGGCGCCCATCCCCCTCCATTTCCCTTTCAATTTGTGTTATTTTTCTTCTTTATTTTATTCATACAAAACCCTACTACCTCTCTCTATAAATACCCTTTTATGCCTTCTCTTTCTCTTTCTTCATTTCATTCTTTTGGAAATTTCACAAACTCTCCCTCTCTTTCTCTCCTTGCCGTGACAGCCCCACCCTATTACACACTCACACACATTTTTTTTCTTCAACTCCTCTTACTTACAAAGCCTAATAGGTATAGATCTAAACTTTATCACCACAAGAACATGTAATGGCAAGATCGTTCATGTGTGAATTCATAAAAGTCCCCATGAACTTCATGTTAGGCATATGAAACTACTAGAACATGATGATCAAGCCATCACAAGTTGTGGATCTTATGTTTGAAGTTCATATTTTTGTCATAATCATAATGTATGTTCATATAGTGATGATTTCATGTAGGAATCTTGCTACTACATTATTATCATGGTAGTATACTTCATTTCATGCATCTACCATAATCATTACACTTAGATCTAGCTTTTAAACATTTATTCTTTCACATGATATCGGAGATCTTATGCATTATTATGTTTAAAATGAATAAATGGTCATAAAGATTTTTGTCTTATGTAAATGAATGTTTTGTTATTTCTAAAAGTTAGGATATTTATGAAGATGAGCCAAAAAGCTCAAGGGTTTCATCAAAACAAACTTCTGTAAATTCGGATGGAAAAAGAGTTCTATTTTGAAAACCTATTTTTCAACTCCAAAACATGATTTTTATGTGAAAAATGAAGAGATTATGGAACAGGTATCAATAAGAGATGATTTTACTAAGTTAATGGCAGATCTACTAAGAGAAATTTGTCAAACAAGAAAGACTTACAAGATAGAAAATTTGGATCTTGTGATAGTTACATCAAATTTGTAACTAGGAAAAGAGGATATGTCAACACCTAATTTTCAAACTCAAAATTGAAGTTTTATTAAGGAAATGAAGTCCTTAGGGGATAAGAATAATGGAGCCTTAAATTTTAAAGTATCAAACTAGTTTTTCTTAAAGAAATCACTTAAAAACCATTTTTACAAAATTCGGATTTAGGAATAACCAATATTCAAACACTTGATTACAAAGTGAAAAACGAGGATTTTTGTTGAAAAATGAAGACCTTAAGGAATAGATATAGTAAAGACTTAGTTTTAGCAAGAATAAATAAATTTTATTAAGGAAAATCTCTAAAACAAGTGTGGTTTGTCAAGAACACAAAACTAGACTTGCTAGATTAATTATTCATGATATCTTGTAAAGTAGAAGTTTCTAAAAATGTTATCTAATAGAATATCATCAAGAAAATTCATATAAGAATCTCATAACATACCATTCATGATAGTAATTTGTTAATATTACATGCATATTTGGCATGGATAGTAGAAATATCATAATTCCTCACAAAAACAATTTCAAAAATGGATGCTCGGATACCGACCAGAATTGTTCGGATCTTTCGAGACTTAAAAGTTTTCAAAAATTATATATTATATTATAATTAGATAGATCTTTTGAAGTAGATAGGAATCGGTATATAATTTACGAAATTCCAAGTTAAAATGACCAAGTTATGATCGTTTTAAGTTGGAATTTCCAATAATGATGAGAATGACGAACTTAATAGTTTTTATGAAATAAAATGGATTAAATATGAGTTGAAATACTCATTTGGGTATTTCTTTTGTTTATGTGACTTAGATCTCGAGGATTCATTACCACCGGATTATTATTACTAAGAGACCGGCAACCAATGACTGAGTGAGTATTACTTTCTAAGTTCATTTCTTGCTTTTATTTGTAGCAATTAGTTGCACTAGATTATGAGACAAAAGATAAAATGGAATTGCATTATGGGAATTATGGGGGATTATGTATGCTTGTTGATGAGTTGAGAAATTGTGATAAGAATATTGAAACCGGGTGATTAACTTATGCTTGTTTAAATATTTTAGAATTGATTATCTGCGAGATTGGTTGATTACCTAAAAATTTATATTAAAAATTATTTGGATTGATAAATTAATATGGACATAAGCACTTCACAATGGGGATGGAGCATTAGCATATGTTGGTTGCCCGTGATCCGTAAATGGTCAAAAGTTGGTTGATCGTGATCTATAAACGACATAAATAAGTTGGTTGATCGTGATCCATAAATGACATAAATTGATTGATTGTGATCCATAAACGACATAAGTTGGTTTTCCGCGGTCCATAAATGGCACATTAATTCAATGGTAGTACCGCAGTATTCGTTAATCTGCTAACCCCAAATGGAGGGCGTAAATCCATTCACATATGATTTTTGGCTGATCATATGATTGTTTGTTCATGTTATTGATGCATTCCAGATGATTGAATAATTAACTTGATTGAATGATTTGTTATAAATATCTTTATGGAAGTATTCACTCACTAAGCTAGTGTAGCTTACGCCCCATAGCTTTTTCTTATTGCAGTATTCATATATATGGTTAAGACTGAGGCATCCTATGGAGCAGGTACAGGAATTAGGAGTTTCCATTAGAAGTTTTTGTTCGATTTTGTATAGACTTCCATAGGAAACCCTAATAATTATTGGATGATTGTAGAAGACCACGTTTAAACTTAATATTCTTTTACGGGCAAATGCCCCTAAAACTCTTGTAATTAATTATGTGGACTCATGATTTATATTCTGATGCTTATAGTATGTCAAATTAAACTATTTATCTCCATTGGTTCATGTATTCTATTGTCATAAAAGGTACACCTTGCATCTGTATGAAACTTTGGAACGGTTGTGGTAGTAATTCCTAAGTCTTATATAGCATGTAGCGGACTGTTACGTCTAGGATACCCTATGAGGCGTGACAACTACGCTTGCATAAATTCCCGAGTGATAATATATCGAGTGTAGTGCAGCGTAGCCCATTAGAAGAATGGCTCGAGCTCATGAAATGCAATCTTGTTCACTGATGCAGATATGTGTGTAGACAATTCAAATCACATTCGACCACTATATGCGGATGACACACTTAATGGCAATCTAGTTAAGAGGACATTCATTGACGCTGGTTCTTCTGTCAACATCATGCCTAAGACTACATTTGAGGCTACTGGTATTGATCATCGTCGTTTGTGAAACAACCCATTTCAGTTAATGGCTTTAGTCATTCTACCACAAAAACAATTGGAAGAGTTAATGTTGATCTTAAGATTGGGCCTATTTGTGGCACCGTTACTTTTCATGTGATTGATGTGCTTGTGTCCTATCAAATCTTGATAGGTAGGAAGTGGCTGAACGATCACAATTTAGTACCATCAACGATGCATCAATGTATCAAAGACATTGGAAAGGGAAGGATATATTTGTTTCTGCTACAAAGAATCCTTTTGAGCATGATGAGTCATACTACCTTCTTCAATAAGTATGCCGATGAAGATGAGACAGCTATTGCTAGAGCTTCAGGTGTGCCATTACCCACATGGGAAGAAGTTCAAGAGGGTTGACCAAAGAAGAGAAAGATGCATGGTTGTCGTGGCGGTAAAAAGAAAAATAGGTAGGCTGATGTTGTTGAAAGTTATGTTAGAGAAGATGGGCGGAGAGTATAACTCTTATGATGGTTTTCAGGGTCAGAGGAGGTTTGTTCTTCTTCGGACCCTGTATCAATTCAAGAAATTCAACCCGTTGATCAACAAATGCAAGATCAAATAAAGCCATAGAATAAAGAAATTGAGGAATTGGATCTAGCACGGCCAGAAGAGTCGCCGTGGCCAATTTTTATTAGGAAAGCTTTACTACAAGATGTTAAGAGTCCTCTCATTAATTTGTTAAGAGAATATGGAGATGTGTTTGCTTGGAAATATGATGAAATGACGGGTCTAGACCCTAGTCTTGTAGTGCATAGACTAAATATCGTCCTAGGCACGACTCCTGTTAAGCAAAGACAACAAGTTTTCCGTCTGGAGGTTGAAATTCAAATTAAACATGAAATTAAGAAATTGCTTCATGCAGGCTTTATCAAACCAATCGAGCACCCTACTTAGCTCGCCAATGTTGTACCTGTTAGGGAGAAGAATGGTTAAATAAGAGTATGCGTGGATTTTTGAGATTTGAATAAGGCTTGTCCTAAAGATGATTTCTCTTTGCCAAATTTAGACACCTTAGTGGATATTATTGAAGGACATGAATTATTTTCATTCATGGATGGTTTCAGTGGATATAATCAAATTAAGATGGCAATTAGAGATGTTGAGCGTACTACCTTTCAAACACTTATTGGGAATTTCTATTCTACTGTCATGCCATTTAGGCTCAAGAATGCTGGTGCTACTTATCAAAGAGCAATGACAACCATATTTCATGATATGATGCATGATTTCATGAAGGGCTACATGGATGACATAGTTGTGAAATCAAATCATGCATCTGACCATTTGGTCCATCTTGGAAAGTTTTCGAACGATGTCGATTGTATAAGCTTCACATGAATCCTCTTAAAAGTGTTTTTGGAGTTGCTTTAGGAAAATTCATTGGATTTGTGGTCCATAGGAAGGGAATTGATGTTGATCTCACAAAAATACAAGTGATATTACCTATGCCTTCGCCTGCTACTTTGAAAGAGTTGAAAACTTTCATGGGAAAAGTTTCTTATATTAGGAGATTCATGCCTACACTTGCGGAGATTTCATATCCCTTACATCAACTTATGAAGAAAGGAGTTGCATTTGAATGGAAGCAAGCCCATGAGGATGTAATTCAAAGAATTAAGGAAATTCTCACTTCTTCTCACACTATGACTATACCTGTGAAGGGAGTACTGATGATATTGTATCTCACTTCTACTAGCAGATCCATCGGAGCCTTACTTGCACAAGAAATAGATGGCCAAGAACAACCGGTTTACTATTTCAGTCATTCGCTTTAAGGAAGTGAGGTCAAATACCCAACTTGCGAAAAGCATTGTCTCGTGCTAGTGTTTGCCACTCAAAATCTACACCACTACTTCTTAGCACACATGGTCAATCTTATCACACAGTTAGATCCTATCAAATATTTATTGTCACGACCAGCATTGTCTGGGCGAGTTGCAAAGTGGTTGTTGCTTCTTGGAGAGTTCGACATTATAATACAGACTCCTAAAGTTGTTAAATTAGAAGCCATAGCTGACCTCTTGGCTCATTTTCTGAATGAAAGTGAAGATGTGATCATAGATACTATGCCAGCGGAATTTCATGAGGACTCATTCATGATTGAAACAGAAGGAGATTGGTCACTTCAATTTGATGGTTCATCAGGAAGTTAAGGTTAGGGAGCAAGAGTTGTATTGACATCATCCAATGGCCAAGAAATACCTTTAGCATTTAAACTTGACTTTCACTGCACTAATAATGAAGCTGAGTACAAGGCATTATTACTCGAGATCGTCTTCATTTTGGAAAATGGAGCAAACCATTTGTGTATTCCTGGTGATTCAAATTTAATCATTAAACAAACTAATGGTGAATATGCCCTCAAGAAGCCAACACTTGCGCCTTAAAGGGCTGTAGTGCAAACTCTAATTGGAAAGTTTGAATTTGTCAGATACAAACATATTGAACAGTCTACAAATCGTTATGTTGATGCATTGGCAATGCTAGAATCTAAGATTCCGATGCATGCTTTAGATGAAAGTTTAGATGTCAGAGTTATTAAGAAAACCATTCCTTGCACAACCTTACAATTGTTGGAGGAAGATGAGGAAACAACACATGACTGGCGTATTAGTATCAAGACCCAATTTTCACATCAATGACGCCTTATACTTCAAAGGACCAAAGGGTGTTTTATCGCGATGCATTTGTGCGAAACAAGCTTGGCTAAAATTGGACAAGTATCATAAGATCTGGTGTGGAGAAGGTCCTTTGTACCGTCGCATTCAACGTACAGGATACTATTAGCCCTCGATGGCTAAGGATGCATCTCAAGTGCAAATGCATTGTCCCAAGTGCTTTGAGTTACCGAATGCAAAAGAATGTAATTTTTTAATAAGTGCTGGAGATTGGCGTTGTCCATACATTGATTATTTGAAGAATAATGTGGTGCCAACTAATAATATGGATGTTAGATTGGTAAAAAGGAAGGCGTTGCATTTCTTGAAACAAAATAGATATTAACTGAGGTACATACTGGTGAATGAGGTAAGCATCAAGGTGCAAGGAAGTTGTATTACCAACTACTCAACATGGGATACTATTGGCCAACCATGGAATCAGACAGTTCAAATTTTGTTAAGCGATGTGTTACTTGCGAAGAACATGGAGATGCGATTCACGCTCTTATGGTTGCAGTTCATAATTTGACAACCCTATGGCCTTTTCATACTTGGGCATTTGATCTAATCGATCCCGTTCACCCACCATCTAGAGGTTGTATTTGGATCATGGTCGGGACTGAATGCTTTACTAAGTGGGTGAAAGCCTTCCCTTTAAAGAAAGCGATGGGACCAACAGTTGCAAGCTTCATTAAGAAGAACATTATATGCAAATTTGGGATTTTGAAGCTCATCCTTTCAGATAATGAGACTCTTTTCATCAACTTACATGTCCGATAACTGTTGGAATCCTATAGTATCAATCATGTGAAGTCGATCCCTTATTACCCTAAGGGCAATGTCCAAGCGGAAGCTACGAACAAGACCCTTTTGAAAGTGCTTAGTCGTATGGTATACGAAAACCATAAAGAATGGCATGATAAGCTACCGCTAGTACTTTAGGCTTACAGGACATCGGAGTGACGACCAACATAAGCAATACCTTTTTCGCTAGTGTATGGTGCCGAAGCAATTGTGTCCATAGAGGTTCTAATCCCTTCAGCACGATTAACGATCAATGCTGAGCTTGAGCAAGATGCCTTATGCATGATAGAGTTGGAAACCTTAGACGAAAGACGCGATATAGCTAAAAACAACTTGATCAACTACCAACACAAGCTTGGTATAGCCTACGACCGATTGGTGAGGAAGAAAGGTCCCTTCATTATACATGAAGTCCATGATAGCGGGTATTGCAAGCTCCTCAATCCAAAAATTGATGCTATTATAGCTCCTATTTCAATATGTAAAGAAGTTTCATATGTAACAGCATGATCAGTGATGATGATGACTTGAATAATATGGGCTAGCTTTCACATGACTCTTTCATCAATCATTTTGGTTATATGTTATATTTCTGTGTTGCTGCTGCTTGGTAAGAGACTTATCTCCTATACACACGACATTCGTTCATGTTACAACATGTAGCTTGTAATTGTTAAAATTTACTAAGCGCATGGCATTATACATGTATACGAATTTTTTTCTAAGTATATTATATTAACCATCGTATTTGATTGAATGGTTAAGTAGTGGGTAGTACCCCCTTAACAATTTTTGAGAAATTAAAATGTCTTTGCTCAAGAGAAAAGAAAGAAAATAATAATCTTAACGTGTAAAGTTATACCACATAACGTGTTACTACATGAATTCTATGTTCTTTGAAGAGGCAGCATAAGTTATAACATGATAGAGCTTTAAATCAAACCGTTACTAGCAAGTGAGAGCGTTTCTCTTATGCGTGACACAATAGCCATAACAATATTTATTACTCCATGATTCACTACTACTAAGTGAAAGCATTGCTACTTAGGTACATGTGCATGTCACCAATGACTTGAGTGATACCTTGTTATTCACTAATATAAACAAACAATCAAGCAATATCAAGTACCAATAACGCAACATCAAGCCAAACGACGTTTTATCCCAAAAGGGTGTTATAACAAATTGTTCCTGAAACTGAAGAGAAAATATCAACTAATCTTAGCTATGCTTGATGTCTAAGCGAACTCTAGACTCTAAGTCTTTATCTTCAAGCGTGGCCTCCATCTCATCCTTTGCTGCCTCAGGCTCTTGGCGAAGCTCTTGCATCTTTATCATTAATTTGTCATGGCGGGTCTTGGCTTCATTATAATTTAGATACCTCTTGGCCTTGGCAGCAATTGGCTATAAGCTATCAACCTTGAATTGTGGCAAACGGGCCCCCTCAACACATTGGACAAGTTGCTTTAATTCAGCCTTTGACAAAGAAATCCAAGACCTATCCATCAATAGCATAGCTTCACTAAGCATTTTAATCATTGCATTTGCCAAGTTTGTCCCTATCAAACAAGAACTAACCTAAAATTCCCTATTTATGGCAGCAAGACTCTATAGGGGCTCCACTAAGTGAGATGGCGTAGTATAATTGTGAAATGAAGTTGTATCATCTAAGTGAGTCGCAACTCCAATAGACTTGTCCACTTTTCTTTGCTGTGATTCACCACTAACTGAGGGACGTAGTGCGTTAAAAATTGAATTAATAATGGAAGCAATGCCATCAACTATGATTTTGTGAGGTGAAGGGTCTTCCAATGAGCTTTCATAAGCTTGGGGATAACCATCTTCCATGTTTCTAGGCCCCTGACCATCTTGAACAATTATTCTATCAAGATGAAGGTCTTCCTCATTCGCAAAAGGGTCTTCATAGATCTCTAAATCATCTATTGAAAGATTACCCCCAATGCTAACATTATTAATAAGGGACAATTCATAGTCAGCCTCCTTACTATCATCTTCCTCTTCAGTTGCATCAGTAGTAGTCACTACGTGATCCTTGGTTTGTAACACTTTTCCTTGACCATAGCGACTAAGAAAAGGTCATGTAATTGGAGGGGTAGACCCTGTTGTAGAATTGTCTCTGGTCTGAGTAACAACATCATGACTACTATTGTACTTGCTCTTAGATGGTTGTTTTACCGGAGCCGAAGATGTACCTTTCAAAGTTGTATTCTACAAATAAACAACGGTGAACAAAGGTTATAATTAACTTCATGATATATATAAAGACCGTTTAAATAACAAGATCTAATACCTCACAAAGGCGATGATGATTGATTTGAGTGATGACTGATGCAGGAGGCATAGTTCGCCCAATCGTTGCTTTTGTTGGAATATTGTTCTTGTCATCTTTTGAAAGCTGAAAGTGAAACTCATACCTATAGATGACCAACTCTGGCAAACCGTCATCTATAGTTGAAGAAATATATTTCTTAAATGCGTTAAGACACCCTATCTAATATGTTCGATTGTTGCAATACCAGAGCGATTGATAGATGGAAGAAGCTCATGGCATTTCTCAGAACTAATTGCCTCACAACATCTATTAAAATATGTGTCAATAGCTACTATATAAGGTATACCTTGATTAAATCCAAACTATCATGCAACTCGATGAGGTGAGAATAACATCACCCTATGCTCCAAGAACTCTATAGAAGAGTGACACCAATCATGAAGCGCAGGTAAGCCTCGAGGTGTACACCAAAGAACATATCTTATGTCAGCATCAGAAAGTTGCTCGCCACATTCCATCAGATTCACTAGGGTTTTAGAACCCGAAGGATAATACGTTGTGTAGCACTTATACCCCTCTAATTCCTTTGTATAAGGGCACAAGTCAACCTCATAAGCATCATCTATAATATCAAGTAATGAACCCAAAGGCTTTCTATCAGCCCAAGCCTAAGCTCGAGGTTCTAGAGGATTAGGTTTTGTAACAAGTACACCTGGATACCTTTTATAATGTTCATCGGAAAACAAGTGCAAGAATCCTAAGTCTACATTTGAGACAATGATATAACACACCCTTGATCGAACTGAAGTTTCACTATAAAGGTCCAAGCGCTGATATAAAGACCCTAAATAAAAAAGGCGCTAAGGCAACTCGTTCACCATGCACAAGACGAATTACCAAGTGAAAAAATCGAGAGCTGATACCTTTCCCTGGCTTGTCAGGAAAGACGTAAATGGATAACCATCAAGCAATAAAAGCTTATAACTCATGCCGAAAATGAATTACAAGTTATAAATAAAATCATATTGAAGTAGTGACAATCTAACATAAATAAACAAAGCAAAGAATGCACACTTACTCGCATCCATACCAAGAGCCTTCAGATCGAGTCCTTTCGTGCTAAAAAAAATGTCTTATCCATGCACAAAATGATGCTTGTCTACGACTGTCTCTCACTTTTTGTCTATCAGCTTCTAATACTTCCATCAATTCCTCATCCTCTCAGCTGCGATGGTATCATTCGACCCAGAACTAGGGAAACTCAACAGTGTGCACACATCTTCTAAAGTTAGAGTAATCTCACCAAATGATGTCACAAAAGTATGTGTACGTGTACAGGTACTCCAATGTGCTAATATAGCCCACCATGCTTCCACACTTTGAGAACGGATAATCATTTTAAAAGAGATCCATATAGCATAATTGATCCTTGCACTTTCTAAATGAGACCTATAATTGGAATTCTTTACAATGTGATATACCCATGACTGCCACCCTTGCGATATTTGTTTTGGGTAAATGAATACTGTCTATGAAAGGGGAAGGTCATTTCTTTCATTTATGAAACATAATATGAAATTCTCATCTATGTTCTTCCTATCATTTACTCGGGGCTTCGGGTGAATGAAATGAAACTCACCATCTTTAAGAGGATGCACACACAGATCCCTCTTTTTAAGATCTTTCTAGAAAAAAATTGTTTTGAATCATAGCATCTAGCGATTTACTATATGGCAAGGGAACTTTTGGTACATGACCTGAATTCTCCAATTTTTCATTACTTTTCTTTGTATGGTTGCCACTACTAGATCAACCCTTTCTGTTTTCCTTCATCGTCCTCAAGATGTCTGTTATATGTACACCTGCATGATGAAGAAGTCATACACACATACAAGATCAAAAGAGATGCTACTTGTGAACTCAAATCAATAGTATGAGACATATACAATAAGTGTAGCAGCTAGCAGAGTATCACGTTCATTCACCAAATGACTGGGAGCACAAGACAAGAAAGAGTCTCCTCTTTTAGTGGTGTGGTTCCAAGATCGTCACATGAGTGAGTGAGACACAGGTAACTGAGGAGAGCCTCTCTCATAGCAGTGCGGTGCCAAGGTCATCATGTGAGGAATGGAACACAGACGCAGTGGGGTTCCAAGATTGTCACATGAGATTATGGGATGCGAACGGCTGAGAGTGTCATCATACAATGTGCGGTCTCAAGATTGCCATTTATGCGGTCAGAACACGGATGAAAAAGAGCTTTGTCTTAAAAATCTTGAGGCATCGTAGTCATTAAATGAATGAATGGAACACATGATAGACGTGAATGTTGAAGTTGAGTATCCTTGACACTAATATGAGTTCATACAACAAGAAAATCATACGTGCAAAATGAAGTTAAGAGGATACGTGATGAAGATTCAACACTTCAATCTCAATGCCTATATTATAAGAAAATTAAAGATGAGTTAGTTTCATAAAGCAAAATAGGTGATGAAATCACTACTATGCTATATATAAAATTTACAAGAGGTAGGAGTAGATGTGAAAATGCTCATAAACTTGAGAATGACAAAGAAAAATGTACAAGTATAGTATATGAGTTATGGTGTTCTGCTTGCCTTTGAAGAGTTTATACATATAGATGTGATAAGATTGTTATCGACACGTTTCCTTAAGCAATGCATGTAGGGGCAAATGTCAAGCCATCAATGCATACAAGAAATATTTCAAAAGAGTAAAGTGAAGTCTTATTGGTCATTGGTTATTCATGGCTAGTACTTGTTATCTCTAATTAGGTAATGGGTTACCATTTGAAAATCATCAACATATACTACATGAGTCATGAATAAATCACAAAGCTAATAGGATCTCATGGAAGACATTCACTCATTGTAAAAAAATATATATGTAAGTAACATAAGGATGTAAACACAGATTTGGAAGAATATTTCAGTTCGAATGCAGATAATTTAAGCATTGTTTCTATTCCAAGGGACCTTCAAGATGTTATGGCATTGATCTTTTATAATTGAAGAAGGCATATAAAAGAGGATCCTTAGACCTAATAATCAAGGTAGATTACCACAATGCTAAAGAGCTGAAGTCTTATCTTGCTAGTGGTTCTCTTGTCAAGTCTTTGGTCAGTGTTACTGCTCGAGGTTGACTAGCTGTTAGAGAAGGTGATAAGGTGGAAATATTTGATGTGGGATAGTTGATTGGTCAAGTCACTATTGCACCGGTCATAACTAACAAAACCAACGACATGAAGATTGTCAAGACCTTGCTTCAAACTCTCATGCAGAAGTTAATAATTGTTTTGCAATCAAACTTGCATTACAAGGTGCACATATCAGAAGGGTGGACTAGGTTCCTCAATCACATGTTCAACCACTTGTGGTTACAAATAGACTTGTCAAAATATATGTTCTATCACAGGACAACATCAGTCCCATGCACTATTTTACATTGTGTGATGACATGATTGTGGATGCAACACTCCTTATGGCATCTTATGGAAAGATATTTCTTCTTATCTAGTTTGAAAGTAGAAACTTGTACAAGCTTGAATTGTCAAGGGACAACAATATTGGAGCAAAACCTTTGAAGGAAATTGTCATAGTATGCAGTAGAGAATCTCATGCTAAAGCATTAAGTGAAATTCTCCAATGGTTGTATCATATGGTATTCGTGAGCTAACAACTCAAAGCATTTGTCATGCATTGGGTTCATCATCACCTTAGTTGGCATAATTGCTTGTAAGCCTTTGTCTAAGGATAAAGTCCACTGTCTTGTCCTGCATGATGATGGTAACCTTAAGATCTATTCCAATGCTTCCGCAGGAGGGGGAGTTTTGGCTAATTCAAAGTGTATCAATACATATTTCGTTATGAAATTGCTGCATCATAACAAGAGTACCCAATTTTTACAGATTTGATACAATTGGGTAAAATGTGGATATTTCTTTCATACAAGCTCCTATTGAGATGATTCAAAATTCTATAGAAAGATAAGAAGGGGATCTAAAAATTTTTTGTTTTGAGTTTTGGCGAATTCAAAGTTTATCAATACAAATTCATTTTGAAGTTGCTGCACGATAGCAAGAGTACCTAATCTTTACAGATTTGATACAATTTGGTAAAATGTGGATATTTCTTTCATACGAGCTCCTATTAAGATTATTCAAAATTATGTTGTGTTTTAAGTTTTGGTGAATTCGAAGTGTATCAATATAAATTTAGTCATGAAGTCGCTACAAGTGCAATGGTAGCTTCCAAAGTTGCAGATTTAGGATAGTTTAGTAAATTGTGCCCACTTTTCTCATATGATCTTTAATCGAGATGATTCAAAATCCTATGGAAATCTAAGAGAGAGCTCTACAAATTTTATGTTTTGATTTTTGGTGGATTCAAATTGTATCAATATAGATTTCATCGTAAAGTTGCTACATGTCAGTAGTGATGACTGATTTTACAGATTTGACATGATTTGACTAAAGAGCACCCATGATCCTTCCCCAAAACCTATGTCTTTAACCAAGGAGATCATGTGGAGCCAAACTGTAATAGCAGATGAGCTGAGGTTTCATCGAATTCGATGATTGTTGCGTAAGGACAGCACCGGGAAAGCTTGAAAGCTTTAGAGTAATCTCAGGAAATGGTTGGGAGAGGACTGTGTATAGATATGTACACTTTAGCAAGTGTATTGACTACTTTTTCTTATGTAGGTGATTTGTTGGGTGGGGTTCAGTTTCATACTAAGTTGATTAAAATTGGATTCCGCCAGAACTCACATGTTGCCAATGGATTGATTGACTTGTATTCTAATTGCCGGGGCGATATGGCCAGCTGTCAAAAGGGAAAAATAGATTCATGCTCTAACTATTAAATCAGACATCCCATCAAATAAGACATTAGTTGAAAATGCCTTGGTTGCACTGTACTCGAGATTTAGAAATCTGCAAGAGGCCAGGAAATTGTTTGATAGGATGCCTGAACACTAAACTGTTTCACTAAACTCGATGATTGTAGGTTATGCACAACATGGATTGGGACTCGAGTTACTACATTTATTCGAAGGTAAATTGAAGGAACTTGAGAGTTTTATTGAGACAATGTCATTCAGCCCTGGTGCTTGTAGGAAGCATGGAAACATGGATATCAAACTTAGAGCAGCCACTCATTTCCTCCAACCTCAAAATGTTGCTCCATATGTCATTCTCTCAAATATTTATGCTAGTGAAGGTAGATGGCATGATATCGTAATTATAAGGAGACATGCGAGACAGAGGTGTTGGGGGGACACTGGGTTGTAGTTGGATAGAGGTGAAGCATTAAACCCATGTATTTGTGGTTGAAGATAGTTCTCACCCTATGATAGAAGAGATTTATGAGTGCTTGGAAGAGCCACTATTAAAAAAAAAAAAAAAAGATTGGCTATATACCATATTTGAAATGGGCTTTGGTAAAGGAATGATGGGAGGGAGCAAACAGAGAGAGAAATCAGAATAAGACATCATAGTGAGAAATTAGCAGTTCCATTTGGTTTGATCTTTACTGAAGACGGAGAACCGATACTTGTGGTGAAGAACCTCAGAATATGTGGAGACTGTCATAATGCGATTAAATTAATCTTTCCTATAGCTAAAAGAGAAATTACAATGAGGGATACTCGTAGGTCTTAGTGCTTCAAAGAAGGGCGATGTACTTGTAAGGACTTTTGATGACTAACATCAAGCTGATAGCACTTGTAAATTTTGAGCTCATGTTATCTGATGTGACTAAAGGAGAAATTACATAAGACATGCGCATAGGTTTCGTTACTTCAGAAGATAATGCACTGCTATGGTGACTCTGACATCAAGCGAATGGCATTTGTGACTTGAGATTCAAAAACACAGTCCTTTCTAGAGACGTACTTCCTCCTTGATGCCATTTCTGGGCTAGATATTTGAGCTCTTGCTCCAGCTCCAATTGGTTTGATCTCAAGAAAATGAAGAATTATCAGGAAGACTGGTATGAAATCTATACCCATTTCAAGGCAACTACTTTAATAGCAAGTGGTGAAAAGATATGGAGAGCCATGACAAGCAACCCAACGTATTCCTTCAATTGCTATACTATCGCAACCAAACAAGTGAAGGAAGCATAAATACAAAGATGTCAACTCATGTTACAGAAAATAATCCAAGAATGCACCCAGATCCTGTTCATATAGACTCTACCCCACTTGATATTTCAACTTGAATTCGAATTTATGATAAGTCATTACAATTTTCAAGAACAACAAGTTTGAGAAAGCACATTACTTGGAGGATGATGTTATGCTGAATTGAGTGATACTCTCAAGCTAGATACTACCATTTGAATTCCATATACTCAGTGAAGTTAATTTCTTCTGACCAAAAGTCATGCTACAAGAGAAAGGAGAAGATTTGAACATTTAAAAAAAAAAAAAAAGATTCGGAGGAACAGGAATTCGATCGAGACAATATAGCAATTGGTACCTTTACCGCCTATTCAGGCATTGACGTCATCATGTAAATCATGGGCAAAGAACAAAAGAACCCTGACCAGCTAGAACATGAAAAAATACAGGGCTTTAGACATAGGATTTTCTCAGTTTCTCTCCAATAGAAGTGTTGTGCAAAGAGAATAAAAATGAAGAAGAAAGCTCCTGGTTGAGAAAGAAAAGTGTTATTGTGTGTTTTACATGGAGAAGGGAGACAACGGAAAGTCTGATCATTCATATTACAAACCACTCAAATTTTGACACCTTTCTAATAATACAAAATTGTACCATACCGTGCATGTCCTTTGTTACACAATTGAAGAGTGAAGATGCGTTCTACAAAAGAAAATAGCATTGTACCATGAATGTGCTGATGAGTGTGTTGGTCTATATGAGGAAACAAAGAGTATTGGGTCTAATTTTAAATAAATTACAGAAATAATGAGGAATGAATAAATCAATGAATAATAATGATTTCCTGATATACCATGCATAAGAGACAACCTTATGCTATTATGTGAACAGAATGACTCAAGAGCAAGGGAATGGATGAGCAGCTCTCCCTGAGTCAAGAATATGCAAAGCTTTTACAAGCAGTACATTACGCCTCAAACCAAGAACTGGACTACGTCCCGAACTAGAAATCTCCGACTTTGGAAAATGCTGAGGCTTCAAAGTATTGGCGCACTTTTCATCAGGTTGAAAGGGCACGATCAGATGTTCACATGCATTTAAATAAAAAAAAAAAAAAAAAGGCTTGAGAATTAATTTGAATGTATTCCTCTGTAGCAACCCCCAGCTTTATCCATTCTGCTAGATCAGTTTCATCCAACTGTGAACACAAATCTACCGATTATCATATTATATGATGAAAAGCAAAAAGAAAATAAAAGGTGTATCTCAAGCATGATATGCCTGGCTGCTTATTGGACAAGTGGGTCATGGTCTTTTTTTTTTTTTTTTAAGAGAGCCTATATATTCACGAGGATAATATAATATGATATAAAGGGAATGGATGATTATATGCCAACATAAAGATATATAAGATGAAGGGAGTTTTAAGGACCTCTAGCAAGAAGGATAATATATGAAGTTCAATTTTGAACTTGTTTTGGAAAGAGTTGATTTTAAAGAGGTATAACCTTCTACATGTGTGGAGTTTTGAGACCTATAATATGTAAAAAAGAAAAAAATATCGATTTCGAACTGCTACGTCATTTGTCAAATTTTATGAAAACAATATGATGAATAATAAGGATTTGAAAGCCATGACCAAATGTAATAAACTATGAACTCACAAGTCAAGCCACTTAAAAGCAATATAATTTTAGTTTGAGGTTGTGCTTATGCTTGGATGATATTGCAAGTATGCATACTAAGACGGTTCAATTATTTTGAAGCGTCATGCCGAACTTTCACATTACAAATTATCAACATGTTAAGCAATAACACAGCTAGTTCATAGTGCACACGTGATAGGCAAGGTTTAGTCATTCGAAAGAGCTTAATTAATGCCCAAATCCCTCCGATGACTCGAATGACTTTGGTCAATGGACAAAATGTAGATGATTGAATTTTGTTACAAAGGCTTTAAGCTTAATTTTCATTTAGGTTTAACTCTTTGGGCTAATGTGATAAGGCTTAAAGAGTTAAGTCTAGTTCAATTAAGATGATCATGGGAGAATTGATATGAAAGGCTTAGAATAGGGCTCATTGGAATTGGCCTGCTCAATTTCAACCTGTCTCAAATTGACTCACACACATTGCAAATGAAGGCCTTAATAGGCCTGGGTCCACAAGAGAGCATACATCCATATCCATAATGAGAGAAACTTATCCTAGCCATTGGTCATCTGTTTCATCTGACGGACAACATCGATAGCTAAATTCTCTATAAATACACTTAGTCCTTACCTCATTTTGGATAAGTGAAATCTTGGACAAACGCTGTTGTGCTGTCGGATTTCTATTTTTGTGAATCAATTACTTGACTCACTTAAGAACACATACGAAATTTGTGGTATCTAGAGAGGTTGATGCTTTATAGCTCTCTCGCCTATCACTCGTATGTTAGAGCCTACTAAGACCGTCTATTCTTCCTCTCTATACAAGTCTCTCTTGATCATTCTTGCACGTGCTGTTTTCCTATATCACGCGTTGCGTGCTAGTCATGTGGTTGCACTCAGATCCATACCCACACAACTATAAATTCAAAATTCTTTATAATAGCAAATACCTCCCTACTCTCTCTCCGACAGACATGAAGCGTACATACTTTCTGATTGATACAAAATTTACATTCTGCGATTCATTATGAGAATCATGAGCAAGTTCCCTCGTTGCTCTAAAAACCTTTGGAACTCTTTTTAACTCCAAGAAGGCGAAGCCAAAATTTTACCGCAAAACAAATGGATGTAATTAGCATCTGGGCACATAGGTCCATCCCATCCTAGATATATCCCCTGCCAAAAGATGACCTAGAGCTACTTCAGCTGATCCAGTACCATTTACGATAGCAGATGGCCAATGCACTTGGAATTTTCTTTAATCACACCGGGTTTCGACATCCGTTAGAATAGATGCGGTGATCAACAGAAAAAGATCTAGAAGTGTAGCACAAAAAGAAGGGGAAAAATGTGAACTGCCAACAATCGATTCAAGAAAAATCCCAAAACAATATAGATCCAGTATTTTCTTCATTCATTATGATGACCAGTTTCACATTACAAAAGGACCAGGAAGTCCTCGAAAAGAATTCTATATGAATAACAAATATACTTCCCTACTCTCTCCATTGGCATTCACCTGGGAAGTTTCTCACATCAAGTGTACGCAACTTTTAATTGATAAAAAATTTACATTATGTAGTTCATGTGAGAATCATAAGCCTGCTTCGGTGGCGCTGTATGATATTGGAACCCATTTCCTATTAATCCAAATCTCTTGGAACTCAGCTCTAACAAGGCGAAGTAAGAATACTGCCGCAAAACAAATGGATATAATTAGCATTCCGAAGACATAGGTCCATCCCATTGTAGATACATAACCAGCCAAAAGAGGTCCTAGAGCTGCTCCAACAGATCCAGTACCATCTATAATAGCAGATACGGTAGCTAATGCACGGGAATTTCCTTTAATCACACTCTGAGTTCCAAGATCAGTTGAAACGGCTGTTGTAATCAATGAGTATGGTCCATTAACAAGCATTCCAGAAATAAACATCAAAGTTATATTGGTGAACATTGATATGCTACCACACAGCCAGTAAAGAAAAAGAGCTGGCACAGATAGTCCCAAGAATAGGAATGAGGTAATTGCCCGAGCTTCAATAATGTCAGAGATATATCCAGCTAAAATTCCACCACCAACTCCTCCTATGTCAAATATAGTTGAAAGTATCCCCGCAGTTTTGTGTGAAAGATGAACTCCAGCAATAGCTACATTATTAAAATTTCGTTAGAATGACCATACAACAACAAATCACACAAAAGCTTCAATCAGACGCAGTTACTAGTACATTTTAGTACATTCAGAATACACACACACACACACACTAACAAAAGCATCTGCAATGAAGCAATTTGAAATGAAAAATCTAAAAACTAGCACTATATTGTCCTGCACTAAGCTGTAAAGGATAAACGATGGCTATCAAATTTCCAAATACTGACAATCCCATGTGAAATAACTGCAGTACACAAGAGAAACCCATCATTGGGTATACAAATTAACAGGAAGATGGACATCTAACATTGTAGTGTACACAAAAATCAGATAATTCAGCAATAGTAATTACCTGTATGACGTATGTAGTAGGGCAACCAATATAGAAAAGTGTAAGCTACAAGCTTTGAAAAGAATAGACAGAAAGCAAATGGTGCCACTCCAGGTAATTTCCAAGCATCCATAAATCCTATAGCACCCAAAGAATCCTCGTTTTCCACATGATCTGATTGAAGCAACCCCGCTTCTTCAGATTCCACTTTACCCATGTCCACACCATTTAAATCTCCATTCATTTCAATATCCTTTCCTGGTAGCTCAAATCCTAAATCCTCAGGTCTAACAACAAGAAACATGAAAACTATAACACCCATGATAAACACCAAAAGCCCAGGCACTAAGAAGGACCACCCCCACCCATATTCCAAAACCCCCGATGCCACAACCGATCCTATAATATTCCCGACCGACGTATGCGAAGTCCAAACGCCCATTATCAATCCCCTCTTAGTTTTCCCAAACCAATTCCCCACAACAGACACAACACAAGGCCAACCAATGGATTGAAACAACCCACAAACAATCTGAACAATCACATAAAATCCTAACAAATGCACATTCAACCAAAACCCTAACCCAAAAACTACAGTCATAACACCACTCCCCAACATCCCAAACACAAGAAACAACCTCAGATCAATCCTATCCCCGACGTGACCAGCAAAATACATCCCAATCGAATAAGCAGAGAGGAACGCGAGATCAAGCTCCCCAAGCCGCCGCGTTCCACCGGGGCCATTAAACGGCCGCCAGCCATCATCAGGGGATGTCGAATTCGACCGAGCTAAGGTCGAATTCAAAGGAAGCGTGGGTCCAAGGACACTCTTAACAATGCTAGGGGGCTTTCTTGAGGCATGAAAGGAAGCATAGGCTAAAAATGTGAGGATTAGGATAGAGATTTGGTGAAAAGTTAGGGTTTTATTAGGGGGTTTTAAATTTGGGAATAGGTGTAGAGCTGGAGGAAGAACTAGGGTTTCTGATTTCATCATGATTTTGGATGACAATTGATTAGATCGAATGGATCTACCTATGCCATGTATTCTGTCTAATGTACAAAGATTGAATTTCTTACTTAGAAGTTGACTTTGGATCTTACCATCGCCATAAATCTAGGGCATTTTCTAACATAAATTGAATCGAAAGCAAAAAGCATAAGAGAAGAAGCAATTCAATAGTTCAATGGAAAGTACTTTGAATTGATTTTTCAGAAATGAATAACGATGTAATGATTTCAGTATAAGGTAATTCAGTTTTCAAGCTATTGCACGTTGTGTGCAAGTCAAATACCAGTTCTTTTTTTATTTTTTTTTGCCCCGGAAGCACAAATACCAGTTCGTTCCAATGTTTCGATCAGCCAAATTCTTGTACCAAACTTTGTTTCCGCTTTCACTTTGTGATTTTATTTTTATTTTTAGTAAAATAAAAATATTTCTGTTTTCTTAATGAAAAATAAAACCAGACCATCCCCCACTATACGGTTAAAAAAAAATTCCTTGTAAATAAATTATTATTGATGTAGATTATTTATTTTCTTTTTATACATAAGAGATGTAATTTTTTTTTGTCAAATTATAATGGATTCTTAAATTATCTACCAAATAGGCATTGAGGTAATTAATTATCAAAATAATCCATCTAACTCGCATGTATAACATGCATTTTGTAGAATACCATGAAACACACTCCCATGTATAGCATGTGAAGTTTCCATAAATGAAAATACAATTTTCATGAATAAAGACGAATGTTTAACATGTGATTTTCATTTGAATTTTCAAGCCAAATTGCACATACAAGATGTGATTTGCTCTTCCACTAAATTCCATCTTCAACATGCGAATTCAGTAGTGTATTTTGATAATTAAATTGCTATGTGTCATATTTCTGTAATTATTTTTTAGAAGGCTTAAACTAACTTTTTTACTCGTAATGTCTTTCCACAATCAACCTAAATCTGCATCTATATATTAATGTAACATATGAGGTAATATCAATAATAATTATCTCTTTTCACTAATTCCAATCGTTATTGTTTATGTTAAGTCTCCTAATTTGGTTTTGATGATAACAAAACATGTATAAGTGTTTACTAACAAATTTATTAAGTGTGTCGTGCTTAATTATGATCAAAGGTTTATAAAAATGTTTTTCAAAAGAGATTCAACTTAGAAAGTAATTCATAATATATTCTGAAAAGTTTTTCAAGAACAAATTAATAGTTAGAAGGTAACTCAAAAGCAAAATCGTTGGTTTACAAGACATTTATAACAATCAGAAGGTAAATCAGAGAGTAAACCTGCAACATGCAAAAAAGCTGCAATATCACGAATAGAAAATTGCAAATCGATTTTTCTCCAATTAATTCATTAATTTGAAGACCTAGCACCAAATTTGAATGTATTTAGGTAGTACATTCAAATGTTCCACTAAGTTGGTTCAAATATCCAAGGGAATTCAAATTTATATTAAATTAAAAGTGTTATTTTTGAATATTTAATCTTTTCACAGCATGTTCAAGTTCAACCTTTTAAGACATTCAAAATCAATTTCGTTCTACAAGCTGGAAATCAGTTCAAGACTATCATTATAAAGATCTTTGTCTTTTATGACGTGTCTTAACAAGACAATGAATCCAAAATCACAACGTTTAAGGACAATAAGAAGAACTTAAAATTAAAAGAGCTAAAGACAGCTAGAGGATTTCAAAATCACGAGATTTATGAGTTGCAAAGATATGAGATACAAATCTGTTTTTTAAATCAAACAATACCAAAAGATGTTTATCCTTAAGTAGACAAAATCTATGGGATCTTCATCAATAATCAAGTTTATCTTTACAAGCTGAAAATTTTCGAATTTGAAGAAGATAATGAACAGTGAGATTTTGTCCTATCTTCAAGGGATTTTGATACGACATTTTTTTAGAGGATGATTTGAATTGATAAAGTTCAAATCTTCAAGACTTATCTACAACAAGGTTAATATCTCTAGCAGGTGCACAGAAATAGGATAATATTTTCATCAAGGTTCATTGTTATCCTACTCGTTGGAAGAACTTGAAACAAATATAAAAAAACGTTGGAGAAAATCCTGGAACGAAAACTTATCTCAAATATTTTAGCCGTTTGGAAGATTGAGAATACATAACAGAGGTTCAAATAAGGAACACGTGTGAAAAAGAGGAGCAAGCACTCTAAATCTGCAAATTCCATCAATTTATTTGAGAAAAATACTGTTACTCTAATTTTCTTTTCTACACGAAATTTGAGAGGAACCCTTTACTCTTTATTCCTCACTTAATTTTGATTTGTAATTTGTACTTTGTGTGAGGTTGAGAGTTATAAGTGGACTCAGTAGATTGATTATTAGTTTGAGGAAAGCTTGGAGAATCAAGCTGAGTGTAATGTAGCTGACAAAGGCAACTTGTAACTTGTTGATTTTTGGATATAGCAGAACATACCGATATGGAATACCAGGTTCCCGGCTTGGTGATGGAAGAGAGGACTGACGCGAAAGGCGGAACCTCTATAAATCGATTTTGTAATTTCTTCTTCCTTATCTTTTTAATTTCGTGCATGTTTACTTATATGTTTTAGCCGATTTTTTATACTTAGAGACTAAATCTAAGAGTGATTGGAAGTTTATTTTCTAATCAAATATTAAATCAGAGAGTAAATTGGAAGCTCAACTTTAAACTTTTGCTTAATCTTTTGTAAACTTAAGTAAACTTGTTTTGTCCGAATTTTGATTAAAGTTATTGGTGGTTAAGTTTGTTGTTTTCAAGTAAGTTTAAAAGCCATTATAATTTGATTAACTAAGCGGTGTGAATTTTGATTGAGTTTTTGAAAAAGTGAAATTTTTATTGAATAACCAATTCACTCCCCTCTTGGTTATTCTTTCGGGACCAACAGTTTACATCCCTTTTGCATGAGATTTTATTTATAACATGTTATTAGTACATAGCTTTAATCTTTTAAGTTTCAAATCTCTCCAAAAATTGTAAGTATCCTAATCCCTTTTCTTAATGTGATTTCCTTTTTTTTCGTGATTCCAGAATTTTTATTTATTTGATTTAATAAAAAATTAATTTATTTGACCTAATATTTATTGTAATATTATAATAATTCACTTTAGATCCCATGGCCCTTATGTAATTGGTAAGAATTATTAAACATGATATTACATACCAAAGTTCATTTAGATCATACGGACCTTAGAGACACAATCAATGAAGAAAATAAAGCATCCAATCAAGAAATGTCAAAGCTATTATTTTTTTGTCACCATCTCCATGAAGGATTATAATTGAATATATTATAGTGAAAGATTCTACTCATCATTGGAAAAGTTTTAAAGAATGATATGATCATTGAAGATGCACCTACAATTTCAAGAATCTTGTAAGTGATTATAATTTTACTATGTTAAGAATTACTTCTCGCAAGAAACACATCTTGTGCGGATCTAAACCTGACATGAATAAAATTATCATAAAATTGCTATTATTAAGAAATGAAATAGAATTATGATAATTAAAATTTTATTTAAATAAAGATATTTTGATAAAAAATCTAATTTTAATATTAAATTGTTATTTATCGATTTGGATAATAAATAGCCATTCTTATTATTTTTTAATAGGGATTCCTAAAATTACCAATATGCAAGCTAAATAAGGCGTAATGTACTTGTTATTAAAGTAAACGAGGAAGTGACCACCAATATTTTCAAGAATGTCATAGGACTTTAAGACTAAAGACTAAAGACTAAAGACTAAAGACTAGTAAAAGATCCATGATCCATCCCCTGGCAGTCTCAAATATAAACAAGTCACCGTCAAAGCACCCTTTTAAATTTTAAATATCTAAATCCGCCATATTTTTATTCAGCAGAATCTACGTAAAAAAGGTTGAATTTTCAAATAAACTCATGAGGAATTACCAGACATGTCACCGCAATCTAGACTACAGATGGGCCTTTTTAGGACAAAACTATGACTTTGCCCACATGATGGAAACAGGGAAAAAAATGTTGTCCATCTAATGCTTGCTTCGGAAATGATTACAGTATGATACAAGAGCAAACTCCAGCAGAAACCATAAAAAGATCCACTAGTATCTGAAATTATCTACTAGTATACAAGACCTCAACATCCTAGTAGCAGCAGCACTGCTAAAACCCCCTTCCTGAGGTCAAGCGTTTAAAGCAACTTGCCTCTAAGAAATGGATGGTCATGTCAACGGCCATGCTTAAATCATTTGATGATGGTGATCAGCTGCGTGCTGAGCAAGTTCCACCATCATAGCCTCATCGAAGAATTTGTTGATGCTAACATCCTCACTCATTCCCTGTAACAACACCAGACAATAAGTAAATTCTATAAGTATAATATCTATTCAATAAAACAGGATAAACAACCCAATAAAAGAAAGGATCAGTGCTTTGGCCCCCAAGGGGTCGATCTAGTTGTTAAGGCGTTAAGGCTCAATTCACTTTAATGACTTGTATGGGTCTTGCAGCGTAGTTCATGCACCCTGAGGTAGCTGGTCATTCTACAGCCGTAACCTTCCATTAATATATATACATATATATTTTAAAGGATTTCAATGCTTTTACTTAAAAATATAATCGCAGTACTACTCTAGTGACCATGAACATTATTTTTGTGAGCCCAATGAGCTATAGGATGCCAAATAGCATCCACACTCTAAAGGTTTTGTTGGAATCTTCACTTCAATATTTTAATATCATTTAGTTTGCTTCGATTTCTCTTGTCATCCATCTATTAGAAAAGGTGATAAGCGGTACCAATTCATGAATGCTTACACAAAAGGAAAACTCTTACAGCTGTAGTTATTAATTGTATGAGCAATGTAAATAATCACTCAATAGCCCAAAATTTTACGATGAAAAAAAATAATTACAAAGCACGAATGACTTCTTATAGAGATTTAGGAAATGAAGCTAGGTCCTCGTGGAACATCAAGCAACATCAGATCCAAATATATATAGACACAATTCAAAAGGAAAACATATGCAGGCACACAATGCAACTTTCAAAGTGGCTTGTCCTCATTCTTGTGCTGAAATTTGTGATGAACAAATATGAAAAACAAAGCTATAGGTAACAGGGACAAAGTTGGAAAAGAAAACAGTACCTTCCTGCGCCTAGTCTTGACCATAAATTCACGAGCCAGATGCTGAATTGGAGCAGGCTCAAGAGGTCGCAAGACTATGCTCTTGTCCAGAGGGTCACCAGGAACAATAGCCCAGTGATCAAAAACCGAGAGGCAAAATGCTTGTCCTTGAGTATGATATCTCAAGTCCGTCTCAAACCCAAATGATTCTATCACAGGTAAAAATGCCTGAAATACAACCAAAAAGAAAAAAAGGTTTAACCAACTAGTTGCCAGGTGCAGCATCAAAGATGATTGATGTGAATCATGATCTGAACATCAAGCATTGGTCAAACTGCTGAGAAGTGACTAGGAGTCAATCCCGTCTGAACCTGCAACTGTCCATCTATTGTGCAGGGAAATAGAGGAGAAATTGCATTAAAAACGTTGAGGTATATGAACAGCAATGGGAAGGCATCCGAAAAATAGAGGGGACCAAATGACCAGTGTAAGGTGTGCGAATGAGAGCCAAAAACCTCTTAACCACAAAACGACCAACCTTTCCATGTGGACAATGGACAGGGGTGTTCTACTTGCACCCTCTCATCCGACTGGCCACCCTGAGGCACCTGAGTGGAAGTGTGGGTTCACTAACCTCTGAACACCTTAAGATCCCATCCAAACAACAGCTCTTGGCCATCCAACTGGCACGCCTAAATTTGATTGCTTCACTTATGTTCAGACATTTTCCTTTTTTATCATCATTTTCCCTTTATCCCTTGGATTACTTAAAGGGATTGATTTTTGTTTTATTAGTTTAAGACTTTTATCACTCTAAAATTCTAGCTTAATAAAGAGACCTCTCTCTCTAATCTTACTTGTACTTATCCATTTAATTACTTAGGTTGTGACTAACCTTGATGATTAGATTATTGTGAGTCATATTTGTGCCCGTTAATCCTTGTATTGCTTCTTTGGTGATGAGTACTATTGATCTAAAAATCAATATTAGTCTGTTGATTGATGAGTATTGTCTAATTAACAATTCATCCACACACTTTACTTTCCCACACATTAAACATACAAACCACAAAAATTGCTAATTTTTCATTTAAAGCGAGAAGACCCCAAACTACGAATTACTTGGAATTGAAGTTCAATGTGAGCTGGCTTGTGTTCATATTGATGATAGAGAAACTATAAGCTATGCACTGATATTAAGCATCCTAGAAGTTCAAGGTATCCAGCTGCGCAAAAGGTATTGTCAATTAACACAACTATCAAATCACAAAATGGCATGTGCTGGATTCTCAAATGTTGTTGCACAATATTCCAAAGTAATGTAAGGTATGGTCATCTCTTTTGCAAAAAAAGGAAAATTAAATACCTTAACAATATAGCATGGAGTTCCTGGTTGTGGAACATCAGCTGTTACATGTCCACGCCTACGAGACAGCACCGTGTATATTGCAGAAACACAGTCAATGGGAGTTTGTATCTGTAATACATAAAATCAGCACATACGATGAAGGTAAAAAGAACAGTAGAAGGACCATGAATAGTGATAACACTATAGCAATGTAAATTCTTATATAACATTCTTTTTTAATGCATGGATGCTATCATCACATGGAAAAATGAGCTAGAATATTATTACATATGATAATATCCTTACATATATTCTTGCTTTTCCAAGGGAAGAAGAGACAAGTTATCATCAATGCAAGCATATATCAGTAGAATCAAGTACTAACCTCTACATAATACACTGGTTCCATAAGGCGGGGAGTTGCCATGAGAAATGCAGAATAAGCCACACGTCTAGCAGTTGGAATGATCTGTCCAGATCCACGGTGCAACGGCTCTGGGGCAATTCTTGCATCCACTATTTTAAACTTGACATTTCTAATTGGCTCATCACAAAGTGGTCCTTCCCTGGCACCCCACTGAAACCTGCTCAGATGAAAGCAACATGTTGGTAAGAGCAGCAGCAGTAAACAATGATGAAACACGTACGAGAGGAATATTACCCTTGTACAATGGAGTCTCTAACAGAATTCAGTAAACCCTTGTCCACTTCACTGGAAAGAGTATCATCTAATAGAATATTTGGTCCCTGCAGACAAAGAAAAATCATAACCATAATAATAAAGAAGACATGGCTTTGATTAAGCAAAGAACATTTTGAAACGACAATAAACTGCAATCATCATAAGAACTAAAGGAACCAAATTAGATGGAGGAAATTGAAAGCTATTGTATTAGGTTAATAAATTTGAAACCTGTTTATCGGGTCCGAATGCCCAAATAGACCTTGCAGCAAGAAGATCCCAGTCATATTTTTTGCGGAAGAATTCTCCAAGGTCCCTCTTTTTCAAGTCAATACTCACAACTCCATTTTCAATATCCTCAGCAAGCCCTTTCTCCAGAGGCTCTGCCACCTGAACCACCAAGAAATGGAGAATAATTATAAGCCAAAAACTCATAAATGCATTTATACAGCCAAAGCAAATTGTTGTTTAATACCATTGTAATTTTGTTCTTTTTGTTGGGTGTCTCAGCAAAGCATCTCATAGATGAAGATTCGACTACTGTTTCACAGAAAGAAACAACAGGATCTGCCACCTGAATTACAGTAATATTTGAAGAGAGGTGTAAATTATAAGGTGATCAAAGCCAAGAAACAAGCTGATTACGATCCCTTCCACAAAACAACGAAAGATTAAACAAAAGCAGTACCTTGACTTCCACTTCAGAATACAACTCTCTGAGATCCTTCATAATAGAATCCAAATATAACTCTCCAGTTCCTAAAATAGTATGTTCTCCTGACTCTTCAACTTTTGTTATAGCTAGAGGATAGCTCTTACTGATCTTCCTTAAACCTTCCACCATTTTGGGCAGCTCACTGGGATTTAGAGGCTCTGCAGCTGTTTTAACAACAGGAAGAGTATTGAACTGAAGAGGACGGAATATATATACATCCTCATCATACTCAAGGTTACACAGGGTAGCAGTTTTTGTGATGGAAGCATCAATGCCTTCAATAAGAACCCATGAACCTGGAGGAGCTTTGGCTATAGGTATCCTATACCGAGCTTGATATATCCATAGTTTTGTAACTTCTTTTACAGTCATATCTTCTTCATCCTCGGGTGAATACCCTTCTCCAAGAACACGCAAAGTTTGTCCTGTTTGGATTTCACCACTATAAACCCGACCAAAGGCATCAAACACACTGCAGTCAGACTTGGGATATAGTTTAGTTACATTGACCATGAGGGGGCCAGAAGGATCACAGCTTTCCATGGCCTGGTAGATCATTGAATCACGTGGCCCTGTGTATATGTGCTCAACTTTCTTACTTGCAGCATCTTTTGCAGAAGGTATATGCTGAACCAACATATCAGTAAAACCTGATGCAGAACCAAATACTGAACTACAAGCAAGCCAAAGCAAGGGTCTAACATTTAACTTATAAGCAGCATTGCTCAGGGTCACACCGAGTTCTGCAAGAGTAGCCTCAACACTCTTCTTATGTTCCCCTATTACTTGACTATATATTTTATAAAGGGGTTCGAGCACAAACTCGACGAAAGATCTCTCACCACCACTAACAGGAGGTTTTTTCTTGAAGGCCTTGGTTTCTGGGTGATAATATATATCTCCCCAGAGACGAGATGCAAACTTATTGGCATCAAATGGAATACCATGAAGTTTAACGTACAGTTTAGCAAAAGATTGCAAAGTGAAGGACCATCCTGCAGTGGCACTTGCAAAACACACATTTCCAGCAACTGGATCTATCACCTGGACTCCTCCAGCAGCTGAAGAGGCAGCAGATATGTGGTTATTAATGACTTCTATAGTATGCCTTAACTTATGGTATGCATCCTTCGGTGGAAGTTTAAGCTCAGTAATGAGCCTGTCAACCTGTAAATCAAATACGGTTTCAAATAAGTTTATTTAACATTCAAAAAGTGAGGTCAGTGGTAAGTTAACTGTGTGTCAGATGGCTTACCTTATTAATTACAACAACAATGGGAAGGCGTTCTTGAATTGCATGGCGAATGGCCCGTTCTGTATTTACCTGCAAAAGAAAGGATATTTAATGCAACTTATCATGAAGGTGCATAGAGGGAGAAAAACCTTTTGCAGCTTCAAAGAATAGGAGAATGGAATTACTATATGGATTATATAACAAATGACATTAGATTTACAATCAAGAAAAGTTATAAATTAAAATTATACCATTACGCCTTCTGCAGCATCAACAATCAACACAGCCCCATCAGCGAGCCTAAGTGCAGCAGTCATTTCATCAGAGAAATTCACATGCCCAGGAGTATCCATGATATTGCAGAGATAAGACTTAGAATTGCTATCCTCAAGAACCAAAGACATCGGAACAGCTTTTATTGATATCCTCCTCTCTTGCTCATCAATCCTTGTATCTGTATACCTCATATGCTTCTCATTATTCAAATCAAAAGTTGCAATATGATGAGTTTGTTCGACCAACATATCCATAAAAAGTGTCTTTCCATGGTGCAAGTGCCCAACAAGGGCAACATTCCTAACCAAACAAGGGTTCGACATGAGACCAATAAGAAACTGGGTCGACACATAGGTGGAAGAATCTTTGACCCCAACTTCAAACTTAATATTCTTAACAGGTTTAAGTATTGGTTGTTCCAAAGGCTGCTCGTCCTCATCCATAACCAAAGCTTCAACATCCTCACCATAAACTTCCTCAGCCGTAGGGTAATACTTCTTATCCTCGGCAAGAACAATCTGGTTATCCATATCAACATCATTGGCAGCAGTTATCCAACCATTTGGTCCAGCAGTTGCCTCTTCCCTATCAGATTCTCCCGAATCATCATGGGGTTGATCCGGAAGCTCTTCGTCTTCTTCCTCTCTATCGGACTCTTGGTCCGACTCAATCTCGGGTCCAATGTAGTTCCCAAACTCATCGTACAGACTATCATCCATTATTTTTAGCTACTTTTTCACAACCCACTAATGAAATAACATAAAGGGTATCAGCACATAAGCCAGACTTGAATAATTACATGTTAAAAATTGTGGATTCCAAACACACACAATGCCTAATATGAAGTTACAGAAAATCATAAACAAAAATTAGTAAATGGGCAATTCGAATTTTAGGTAATTGACTAATTTCTGAAGTGCTATGGAGGCTCCAGTAAGTTTTCATTAAACATTATTTTGAGCTGTGAATAGGCAAATGAATATATTGAGTATGCAGATACAACAAAAGAAAATGGTAAAGGGAAAGCGAGTGAAATACCTGGAGAGAGAGAGGCAGAGAGAATCAAAGAAAGCGTACGAGAGAGCAGGAGGAGGAGGAGGAGGAGGAGGAGGAGGTGGAGAAGATCTGTAGCGCCTGAAGGGCCGAATACTCGGGAAGGTTTTAGTGATGGGGTTTTGGTTTTTCAAGTATAGCCGGGCGAAAGGGTTTATTGGATATATGGGTTTTTATTGGTCGCTTTTCAAATGGCTGTTCAACCTTTTTTTTTTTTTCCGAAACCTTAAATATATAAGCCAAACGTAACTACTGAAAAATAAAAGCAATATGATTAGGAAAACATTAAAATAGAGTTGTCCTAAATAAATATATGTGTGAATAATCCTTAAAGACTATGAATGAAATTATAGCTTTGATTTTTTTTCCCATAAAAACACCCTTAAACTTACTTTAGTGTGCCTATTAAACTAAAAAGTCAAGTGTTTATTATACTAATGGTTTATTTGAATTTAATGGAATAATTTGTAATTTTGAAAGTTAAATAACTAATCATGGTGGAGCACATGCCTACCTTCAACTAAAAAACTTAGAAAAATGCAAATTAAGCAAAAAAAAAAAAAAAACAAAAGTACCAATATTATATCACATTTAAAACTCACGGTATAAGCTTTTATGCGTTTATTACATATTAAAAAGACGATATAGCGACGTACTCAATCCAAAGTTGGGTGGAAAGTTAAATCGCACGTGGCACTAATCGTAAAAGTCTATTGCATCTACAATTGGTGATATAATGCCGTATCACATTTAGTAATGTTGATACATTGTCATTCACAACTTATTGCTGAGCAGTTGCCCATATCACTTGTGCATATGACGATTTAATTGTATCACCACTAATACATGTGATACACAGTATGTATCGTAATGTCTACTCATGATACATTTATTATATCGCACCTTGTAGTGGCAATATAACATTAACCCCAAACTGAAAGGACTTCCTTCTTCAAAATTCAAACGCGCGCAAAAACTCCTTTTCTCAGCTCTATCTTTCTTGAAATTGACAATGAAGAAATCTAACCTAAGGTTTCAATTTTGAAGACAAATTGCACAAATTGGAAGCTAATTTCTTCTACAATACGTCAGTTTTAGTTCTACTAAAATTTACACATGCTTCTATTGAATTTCACCAAAAAAAAAAAATCATGCTGACCACCTATTCGATTAATTACCTGGTATCAAATTCATCACAAAATCGTGCATTATTCGAAGGTTTCAACAAGAGTACATAAATAGCGAGTTTGCCAAATATCAAATTACATGAATTAATGTTTTTCCATTATAATGCACATATTATCATGATTTCTTCATAATTTTACCTTGGGTTTTTATGAGTTTTATAAATGCTCTCTAATATGTATTTTCTAAACACACTATACCATCTATAGTACAGGACTTCTTTCCACGCATTCCTCTAATTTCTAAGATTAGGATTAATTCGCGCAATTATAAGGAATCGAGGCTAAGAATATGTGTAGCCAATGAAGGACCTGACATGCCTCGAGGGTACCCTAGTAGTAGTAAACAAGATACACTTGAATATTATTACTAGTTTACCTTCTGAGAATGACATATTTTCGATAAATAGGATCTTTTAGTTGCTTTGATAAGAAGGACAAATATATATAAAACATAAATTAGTAAATAACTATCATCCAAAGTAGAGAATGTCATAATAATTAATACAGACCATAACTTTTCTAGAAAATCTCCAAATACATAACTAAAGTTTTGAATGCTAACTACTTGTAATTAGAAATAGAAATGAATATCTTATCCTAAACTACTCCATAAGCTTCTAGCTTCTAAATTCTTACTGGGACTATGCTCCTTGAAGTAATAAGCTAAGGTCGCAGTGTAAACCTAAAAGGACCGTTGGAGTATGAGCAAGACCACAGGCTCAATGAATAACTAGAACTCTACTAAGTGTTAGTCATTTCAAGCAATACCATAAGCGGCGTCCTTCATCCACCATTTAGTTCCTATGGTATCAATAGAACAAAGATAATCTTGCGATTGACTAATAGCTTCATTGCCTAGATAAACCAAGTATTACTAGAAATCTGAGATATAACATGTAGTAGGCTACCACTTACTCAAATGTTATTTTATGCAAATCATGTAATGCATGTTCAATTTCCTTTATGATACCAATAATTTTAATCAAGTTTAAGGCGATCAATCAATATACAGACAATCAACACGTTATACAACCAATGTAGTCATACAGAATTCTGTTATTATTATCATTAGAGTGACTTGGCAATTAATACTTCATACAGCAAATAGTTCCCATAAACCTATTCAGCACACATAGGTTATTATCTTTTATTAAAGGTTTGCTAAGCTACAAGCACATAAAATATAATAAGATTGAGTTACTCACCTGCTCATATTGGCTAGTCGTAATAATCGTCAGGAAAATCCTCATAAGTACCAAGATCACCTATTGAGATGATTAATATATTTATCAATATCATATAAACTATATGATTAAACTCCTATGATTGTCTAAGTGTTCTATATTGATATCGGGTTTTCGTTCTATTACTATATTGGTCCTTTAATGGTCCTATGATAATCAATTAGTATTTAATATTTATTTTTATTTTGCTTGTCTTGATCTTGTTTGATACTTATATACATTCATCGGGTATTTGAAAAATTGATATTTAGTCAGCTTATATTTTTATAGCTATTATTATTGCTATTTTTATATTGTTTCTTATTTGACTCATTATAATAACTTGTATTTATTTATTATTGTTTAATGTCATTATGTTTCTCTTGATTTACTTGATATAATTTTCTTGCTATGAATAGATATCACTTTATTCAAAAATTTAGCTTATTTAAATTTCCATTATTATGTGTATGTCTATATGTATATAAATCAATAAATGCTTAGTAATTACCATAATTCCATTTTTATTTGTAAAATATACTAAATTCATCTATAATGATGATAAAATTAACAATATTAAGATATGCAAAACTAAAATTAATTTCAAAAATATTAATAATATTATCTTTGTGTCGTTATATTAATAATAATAATAGTAACAATAATAATAATAATTACGCCATTAATAATAATAACGATAAGTTTAATAATAATTATTATTATAATTATAATAATAATGGTAATACTCATAATATAAATAATATTAACAGTAATTCAAAAATCATACACATTATGGTTAATACTAGTAGTAATATTAACACTTTTTAATAATATCAAAATAACCTTAAGCTTAACTTTTGGGTTTTAATATTAATATTAAGTATAATAATATCTTAAAACAATAATTCCATCAATATTATTAATCTAAATACTTTTAATATTAATGCTAATGGCAATAATTATAATAATAGTATTAATAACTATAATTGTAAAAATATCTTAAACTTTAATTAATTAAGTGATAACAATTGTATATCAATATAAAATTTTTGTGATATTAATAATATCAATATTACATAATAATTATATCAATATTAATAAATACATCATCATAATAATAATAATATTATCGTTAAATACCATATATTTAATAATATTGCAAATTGTAGTTTTAAACTCAATATTCAACAACTACAACTACTATAGTAATTATTGGTCCTAAATAATAATCAAGAAGGGGGGTTGAATTGATTATTACAAATTTTTTCCTTTAAAAATTAATCCCCTTTCAATTTTGAAAAATGAGAACAATATATCAATACAACAGATATGAAAATAAATTGCGTAAAATTAAAAAGATAGAGAGAGAAGATCAGGCAATGATTTATAGTGGTTCCGCCTTATACATCAGTCCACTCTTCCAACTTCAAGCCGGAGACCCAGATATCCTTCGGGTTTGTTCCACTATATCCAATAAATTTCCAATTACAAGCTTGTACAATTCTCTCTGCTCGATTCTCACAGCTATACACTAGCTACAACCGATCTACCGAGTCTAAACTTGTAATTGATCTAACTCACAAGAAGGCAACAACACAATCCTTCGTTTACAAAGAAATTCGTAAAATGCAGTATAATATATTTGCACAAAATAGAATTGTAAGATTTTTATAGACTAATAAACTCTCTTTCTTTTTCTTTGGAATTCACGAATGAATGCTCAATGGGAGATGTTCTAACACACTATTGAAGCAGGATTTTTCAGAACGAAGAAGATGGTCGTGAGAAATTGAAATTCTATATTTTTTTCTTTTCTTCTTTGTAGAATATATTTCTTCTTCTTCTCTTCAACATTTAAAGAATCAGATAAGATATTTTTGTTGCATGTATCTCGGATGAATCCTTATCTTCTTTTCTAAAAAATCTATTGAAAGCTTATCTTCGATTTGAAATTTAAAATCTGGTCGATATTCAAATGGGTATTCATAATTCTTCCTTCTTTCCGTTTTGATTCTGAGATACTTCGCCCAGTTTGAATTTCTTGTACAGGTAGAGTATGGATAATTTTCTGTGATATTTGTACTGGTTGGATGAATATTTTCATCATGTTTATCCGATGGAGATAGAACCTAAAGAATTTCCATTTCAAGATTGTTGACCGTGATCTTCAAAATTCATCGTTAAAAAATTATGTAACAACCAAAACAAATTTCCTTGAAATCTTGTAAATTCGAATCTGTTTGTTCTTCATAATGTGAAGAAAATAATGTTTATCTTCGCTCCTTCTTTCATTCTTATATATGCGGATTTGATTTTGAGATAAGTTTGAAACTGTTTTGATATGATTCTGAAGAAGTTAATTGGAATGAGTTGGATAAGGTTGAAGATAATGAATAGTAAAATTCGTAATTTTCTCGTTATTGTTCAAAATTGCAGCTAATCCTCTGGATTATCCTCTGGATGACATTTTATACTTCCATTCTTTTTATTAAACCCCCTTGGATATTGTCCCACTTAAGTGGAACAATTAAGTATACTGCCCAAATATACTTAATAACTCAAAGCTAGGTCTTTAATATACTCAATTGGATCAAACTTAAATGAATTTGAATACATTTAAGAGCATGAATAGAAATTTATTGTTGAACATTTTGGTGTAAAAAAAATTGCAGGAGCACCTTCTAGACTAACCTCTGGATAATATAGTGAAGCTTCCATTTTTATTTGACTAAAGTAATTATCCTCTGAACTAACTTCTGAAAAACTTCCAACACATCATACAACCTTCTGTAATAAGTTCTATTTTTCCTTTTGTATTCAATTTCACTTTCAGAATTCCATATAACTTGTATTCTTTCATCTTTCTCTAAATTGTTAACCTCTATACTTACTTCTGGAAGATATACTCATACCATAACAAAGCCATAACAAAGTCTTTTTATATTCTGTGTTATCCTCTGGATTTTGAATACTATTAATTATCCTCTGCACACTTAATAAATTAATTAGATATCTTTAACTATTTTGTTATCATCAAAACTGTATTTATAGAGAATCAACATTAATAGTAATAATAACATTCCTAATAATATAAAAATAAAGAAATAATAATAACATTAATAATATTAATTATTATAATAATTATTATAATATTTAGTCTAAATAAATCAATTTTTGAAAAATTATTTTTTTTTATTTTTTTTATTTTTTTAAAAAATGGATGCCGAGAGGTCCACGGGGTAGAACATGCCAATGTTCCTCTCGTGCTTATCTGGGGAAGAAACTATTCATCATCTTCCCCGATGAGTTTGGCCAGTTTTCTTCCATTTTTCACGTGCATGAAGCCTCTAAATCACTCCTATATGCTCATACATAATTGCTCTGCACATATATAAACTCAAATCATCAAAACTCGTCCTTAATCCATGATTTTCGAATCAAAGTGGTGCAACTTAGGGTTTATCTATTTTACCTTGCTTGAGTTATTCCGGTTGTTGTTGTGACCTTTTAATGAGATGTCTTTGATCCTGAGATCATCAAGACACGTTTTGGAACTTGTTTGAACAAAATAAATTGGAAAAACGAATCAAACTCACCTTATCTTCCTTTTTCAAGCTTTTAAGGTTGCTTTAATGGAGTTTAATGTTTGTTTGAGTTGGTTTGGAGTTGTTGTTGAGTGATTCTTGTTTGCTGGCTTAGGGAGAGTTTGTTCAGATGTTTAAGGTCAGTTTGGTATGTATAATATCCTTTATCTGTTTGTTCATTATAGAGTTTTTATAGAGGAATAAGAAAAAGGAAAATGGTCGGCTTCCAATGAGATTATCAATCAATTTTTTAAATTACTTACTCGCTTTGATTATTTTACTCATTAAGTCAAATTTCACTATTTTATCAATCAATTTTAATTTGAATACCCTTTTCTTATAATCTATAAATGATCTAAAATTTTCTTAAGTTCAATACTTTGATTTCTAAAATACCCAAATATAGCCTCTTCAATCTAGATTCTATATCATCAATTTTCATGAATTTTGAATTTACCTACTCATTTAAAAATATCAGTTTTTAAGCTCAAACTCAACTAAATATCAAGTTTTACAAAATTAAGTTTCTAAACTAGATTTCTAATTCAAGTCATCGATTTTACACAATTTCCTCATAATTGTTTTTAGTACTTAAGATAATGATTTGAAAAGCTTAAATCAAAATTATTAACTCTAAATATCTTCGATTATTCTTAGCATTGTCCTATTTATTCACTTTTTCCCTTCCTTGCTGCCATCCCTTTTCTCTTTTCCTTTTCTTTCCGTTACGTTTCCTTCTTCTTCTTCTTCTCCATTTCTCTTCTTCTTCTTTTTAAAATCTAACATAAAATCTCAATTCAAGAAGACAATAAGCGAGATTGAAGTTAAAATAGAAGCTAAGAGGTGGGAAACATTTTAGTGGAAGCTACAACAATCATGAAGTAGTAGTAGTAATAGTAAAGAACAAGTTAGTGGAAATTATCTAACATGTGGGTATGTTTGTTCTCTTTGTTTTATTCGTTGTAAATACTTATATATGATGAGTTAATGCTTTTTATGAGTAAAATTCAAGATGAAGCTTGTAAACATGTGGAATATGAGTTTGCGCCTTAAGACTTAGGTATATATGATTTTGAATGGACTAGGAATTGATGAGATGATTTGAAGAGATGAGATGTAATGATAGGTGTAGAAATGTTGTGAGTCGTGATGTTGAGCTTGTATGATGTTGTTAAGATATTGTAGATGGAGTTTTGTGAGTAAAACAAGTAAACAAGTAACTAAAATGGAGCAAAGAAAAACAGGAGACGTGATCTAGGTCCATACGGGATGTGGCAAAGGGAGTGGTAGCCACTGGTCCCCCTGCTAAATTCATATGGGGTGTAGCAAGGGGCCTAGTGGCCACCACCACCCTTGATATGGGGCATGGCAAGGGACCTAGTGGCCACTACCACCCTTGATACGCTTCATATGGAACCAGGGGCCATCTTGTCATTCTTTTCCTTGTCGACTTAACTTAAATTGATCATAATTTTCTTATCTGAACTCGGATTGAGGTTATTCAAAAGGCTACGGAAAGCTTAAAAAGAGATCTATAATTTTTATGATTTAAGTTTTTGAAAATTTTAAAAGTGTCAAGACCTAAAATATATGTGATGAAAACTACATCATATCCAAAACTAATGAACATAATTAATAATCTATGCTTATTTCGGCTTAATGAACTTAAATGAACTAAGATAAACTAGATCAATTGAGTCTAATCAACTTAGTTAAGATTAAGTTAACATAGATTTAACTTAATATGAACCTTAGACATAAAATAAAATAGTAATATGTCTGAGCTCAACTTGGCTAAATGAACTTCACTAAATTAAAATGAACTAGATTGATTAAGTTTAATCAACTTGACTAAATTAAGCTAATAGACTTAAAATTGGTAAATGGTTTAGAGATAACATATCGAAATATGGTGAATTAGACCATATTTAGTTAATGGAACATGTAACTTCAAATGTATGCTTGCTTAAAGAAGGAGTACTTTGTATATGAATGTTTTGATAATGTCTTTGTAATAAAAGATTATAAATAAAGAGAAAAGAAATACTTTGACAAATAATGGAGAATTATCCGTATCTTGACAAGGTGATCTTCACAGCAACGGTGGGGTTCTTACTTAGTGTTTGATTGAATAGGATCTTAAAATGAATGCAAGTTCTTGAATGGACGCTTGCTTTTGTTATATATTCTCTTAAAAAGCCTCTAGCCAACTTTCTATTTCTGTTTGGATTTCTTTCTAAAGGATAATGATGATTTGATGTTGATGATAATTTTATTGATGATTGGATGATTGGTGGGGATGATGCTTTGGTTTTCCTAAAGGGTTATTCTGACTTAGCTTGGATGACAGGTAGGTAACGACAATCTCATCACCTCGCTTGTGTTTGTAATATAGTTGCACTTAGGTTAATATAAATATAACTTATTTGCATGGGGTTTAGGAATTCGTTTGCTGCATGGTGCTTGAATTGAATGATAATTCACTAAACTATAAGTGATAACAATTGTTTGGTGTTAGTTCTAAATTATACATTATTGATTGTTTGAAACTAGTATGGTCATTAACTAATAAGATATAAATCTTATTTGACCCTTAATTGAATTGGACATGCATTGCATAACATAATTCTTACATAAGTAGGGTTTCACATCATGTAGTTATATTTCGATTCTATAGTAGCACTTGTTAGGACCAGTAGGTCTACTTGAGGCTATTAGTAGAGTTGTCGGCTTTATGAGAACTAAGTAGGCACCAAAGGACGTCGGCCGTGTTGGAGTCGGCTTTAGGGATTAATACTTAGGGAGGTTCTGTGGTTCTAAGAGAAGTGGAGGGTTAGTTGACAGAGTAAATGTTTTGATCTATGCACAAAATATGTTCAAAAGGAAGTCCTCACTCCTTAGTCTTATCTAAGGAGTAGTTAGAGGCTATGTTTCTATAAAATGGATTTTAAAGAAAATCCTCCCTGCTTAGCTAAGTCTAAGGGGAAATTAGAGGTTATTTTTCAATAAAAATTATTTCAAAATGAAATCCTCCCTTCTTGGATATATCCAAAGGGCAATTGATGGTTATATCTGTGGTATAAAACAAATGATTTTTGTGTTAAGAAAGATTTGATCTGAAGGCTCAAGGTTGAGTATGCACCCTCTTCCTTAATTCATAGTTCTCCTAGGCATGAATAGCCTGTACTAGTCCTTTAACCCCCAAGAGAGAGAGTAAATCTCCATTGGTTTGGATTCCAGTCATCCAAACTGTGCATATCATATTGTTGAGTGTGCATTGCATTTGTATGTTCAATAAAACTTGTTTGACATTTGTTTGTAGTGTGATTTGGTTTTGTTATCCACAGAGCTATGGTTGAGCTCACACCCCTACAGTTTTGGTGCAGGAATAGCTGAAGCTTCAGATATGGGATAAGTCTGAGTGAAAGGGAAACTTTGAAAATAGAAGACGAGTTTGATATAAGAAATGGATAGATAGCATAATTTGTTTTGATTCTCTCTTGTGTAAAACTAAGTCTAGATTATTGATTAGAATTGTAATGTTGTAATTTAAAGTTTGTAAAACGTAGATAATTTATTCCATTTTACTATTTGGTAGGCTATGCCAATTCTCTACGGTTTTGGTGGATTATAGGAAATCGTATTTCCTTTATTTATCATAAATAAATTTCATATTAAATGTTTACAAAGTGATTTTTCATGTAGAGTTTTGTAAACTCTGACTTGCAAGATGGTTCTCATATTACGGGTACACATATGATATGATAACTTTAGGTTATCCATCTATGCCCGTTTCTAGGGTATGACAACTAATCTATAAGCCACATCACCTATTCGCTCCAAGACTTCAGAGCGTCTTACCTATCTTGGGTTTAACTTGCCTCTCAAGCCAAACCTGACAACACCATTAACTAGTGAGATCTTAAGTAGGACATATTCTCCTAATTCAAACTCTAATGGTTTCCTTGTCTTGTTCACATAACTTTTCTGATGACTTTGAGCAGTTTACAACTTCTACCTGATCTTTTTGACCTTATTAATAGCATCTTGTACTAGCTCTGGTCCATTATTTTTCTATTACCTACTTTATCCCATTGAATCGACAACCTACACTTTCTACTATGCGAAACTTCATACGTGGCATCCTAAGTGATGCTTGATAGCTATTGTTATAAGCAAGCTCCATCAAAGGTAAGTGTCCATCCCAGCTACCCCCAAAATCTAAAACATGCTCCCAAGATGTCTTCTAGGATTTGGATGGTTTATTCAAATTTTCCATCTGTCTGAGGGTGATAAGAGGTACTAAAAACCACTTTAATGCCCAAGGCTTTATGTAAACTCTTCCAAAATCTCCCAACACACCCGGTATCTCTATATGATACTATAGTCACTGGTATCCCATACAACTTCACTATCTCTTTGATGTGCAACTTTGCCAAATGCTCTAAAGTATACCCGGTTCTAATGGGCATATAGGGGGGTACCTTGATGAGCCTATCAACAATAACTTATATCAAGTCAAACCTTTCTCTGGCTCTAAGTAGAGCTAAAACAAAATCCATGGTTATGTGCTTCCACTTCCACCAAGGTATAGGTAAAGGCAAAGGCTTTAATTCACCTTCTCGTCTTTTATGCTAGGTATTGATCAACTGACAGGTATAACACTTAGACACATATTCTACATTCTCTTTCTACATATTATTCCACCAATACATCTTCTTAAAATCATGATACATTTTGTTGCCTCTTGGATGGGTAGAATAACCTGAGTAATATGCCTCTTTTAATAACTCCTTTTTAAGTTCTTCTTACTTTGGTACACATAAGCTTCCTTTATATCTCATGATAGCTTCGTTATCTATGTGAAACTGAGCTACTCTGTGCACTCCCATTCTCTTCTTTACTTTTTGAATACTTGGATCATTTGCTTAAGAGACATTGATTTTTTCTATGATTATAGGCTGAATCTGTAAGTTGGCCAGTGTTGCCCCTACTCGTCTAGTCATTGTTTTTAATTTTAGCTTTCTCATATTTTCAATCAAATGATGTCCAGAAGTAGTTAAAGCTGTTAGATTGTCATTCCACTTTCTACTCAAGGCATCTACTACTACATTTGCCTTTCTAGGATGGTACTGAATATCTACATCATAGTTCTTTATCAGTTCCAACCATCTCCTTTGTCTCGTATTAGACTCTCTAAATAAAGATATACTTTAAACTTTTATAGTCTGTATATACTTTGTATCTCTCTCTATATAGATAGTGTCTCAATAGTTTTAAGGCATTTACAATTCCAAGTCATGTGTAGGGTAATTCTTTTCATAAGACTTTAAATGTCTAGAAGCATATGTCGTCTGAAAAATGAGATAACTCACTACAAAATACTCAGAGAGAGGGGAGGGGGTTGAATTGAGTATTTTCCTTAAAAAGCTCAAACAATTAATTTTAATACAATAGATCAAAATTAACTTTAATAACAGCGAATAATAAAACAATATATTATAATATGAAATATAAAAGAGATAAGGATAGAAAATTTGAGTCCAAATTTAATGTGGAGTTTGGCCTACTTCCTACTCTCCACAATCCACTAATAACTTTAATCAAAGACTTCACAATCATCTTATTTATCACCGAAAACACATGCTCAAGATGAGTAATACACCGCTTTACATCACACAGGAAATAAAAATTTTCTCTCTCTGGATGCTCATTGATAGATAGCATATATAAGAATAGAGCACCATAATATCTTTCTCTCTAAAGACAGTTTTTTACTTCCACAATTCTCTGCTTTTTTTGAATCTCCTAAGGATAGAGTTTTTATAGCCTTCAAAAATTCAAATGTCCGTCAAAGATAACATTTTTAAGTCTCCAAGTACTAAATGCCCTTCAACGGCTCTTTTTGACACATCAGCTCATGCTTGTAGACTGTCGTGCCTTTAATATTATCGCGCCCTCATTTTAGCCATCGACCAAGTCTTTGCTCACGTGGACTCCATCGAGTGTGAACCCCTAATTTTAGGGTAATTTCAAGCTAAAACCCTAAGCCAGAAAGTCAACCGGAAACCCTAAGTCAACAAATCCTTAGGAAACTCTAGCAGTTTAGATCCGACAACCATTTGTTCTTAAACCAAGAGGTCGAAATATGAGTGGAAAGTATAGATTGGTTCGTAAAATAATATTAGGATGCTTAAAAAATCATATTAGTGAATTTTCGATCTATTTCGAACCCGATCGGATACAACTTTGAAAAGCGTGTCCCAGGGCTCGAGATACAAAATAATATGTTAGTAGTACCGTTAGACTCGTAATTTCATAAGATTTCCAAATATATTAGTTATATAATTTTTCGGTTTATAAAAGTTTTCGTTATAACCTTTTTATCGTATTTTCATTACTACCGGTAATTTAATTGTCTAATCTACTTTTTGATTTCTAATCATACTATTCACAAGTACAATTACCCATACCCTATTCTTACATCCTTACAATCTATTCTTACAATATTTCATCATTTTCCTTATATATACTTTTTTAATACTTTTTATTACTTAAGTTACTTTTAAATTTTGAATTTTATTACACAAAAATATCATACATCTCTCTCTGTCTCTTGTCCTAGAACCGGTGCCCCTTGTCTTCTCCTTCTCTCTCAATTTGCTTTATTTTTCTTCAATTTATTTATCACACAAACCCTAATCCATTTTTCTATAAATACCCCTTTATGCCTATCTCCTTTCACTTTCTCACTTTTTAACAAAACAAAACTCTTGCAAATTTTTTTTCTTTCCTCTCTTCCTCTCCTTGTGTCGTGACACACACACACACACACTCTCATAATATTTTTCTTCAAGTTTTTCTAGCTTCACACATTTAATAGGTAATAGATCTACACCTTACCATAATAAAACATGTAATGGCAAGATTCTATATATGTGGATCCACTAAAATTCCCATAAGCTTTATGCTAGGGATGTGGAAACACTTAAGCATGAGATTCTTGCCATCACAATGTTGTGAATCTTATTATTTAAGCTGTTTTACTATTATTGTCACGCCCCGAAGGGTACCCTAAACGTGGCAGCCCGCTACATATAATATCAAGACTCAAGAATGATGCAAGATGGCTAGTGAATGGAATAAAAAAAAAAGAATCTAGGGTTTCTGAAGAAAAAAGGGACAGATGTTGTATTCGGCTAATCCATTTATTTCTTTTATTAATATACCATATAGCAATTGGTATCAGAGCTAGCCATGATGGAGACGCGAGAATCCAAGCGGATGGAGGAAGCAATGAAAGCCGTGTCTAAAGAATAATTGGATCGTCAAGATGTTGCACTCAAAGAACAAGCTAATCGTCAGGATGAATGGATCAAAATGTTTTCCGAAACTCTACAAAATTAGCAAAAGATAATTGAGAAACAGAATTAAACCATTGAATCATTTGAACATCAAATAATGGGTAAAGGAATGGTGCTAGATCAATCCGCAACCAAAGTTGTCACGGGTTTGGAGAGCATTTCAACGACTAGAGCTAATCAAGGTACGAGAAATTTCAGTAACAATTCATCAAATTATCAGGTACCAACTAGGAACACTAAGATTGAATTTCCAGCATTTAATGGAGAAGGTTTTAGGAATTGGGTATCTAGAGCTAAGCAATTCTTTATTTTAGATGATAGTCCTGATGATCTTAAGGTTAAGATTGCTACTATGCACCTTGATGACAAACCATATGAGTCGTATAATGCATTTGTTAAAACTCGGACTGAAACCACTCCCTTAACATGGGATGAATTCACTAAAATTTTAAATGCCAGGTTTAATGAAAGAGGGTTCGAAGATCCAATGTCTAAATTGAAAGAACTTCAACAAGTTGGTTCCTTACAGGATTATAATGATGAGTTTATGTACCTATCTACGCAAGTTCAACTATCTGAGTTACATCTTGTCAGTTGCTACCTTAGTGGATTGAAACCAGAAATTCAGTATCCTATTCGGATATTCCAACTAAAATCACTTACATAAGCCTTAACCCTTGCCAAATTGCAGGAGGCCACTCTCTTATCCTCAAAACATAATTTGAAATCCTTCAAGGGGCAATTCACTAATAATCAACAGAATTTTCACCACAATTCATCACAATAATCAACCAACCCTTCACAATTCTCAAATAGACTAAACACAACCATAAACACTACCTCAAGCCCAAACACTGCCCTAAACTTAAACACAAAACCATCCATCACCACCAAACCAAGCTTTAACACCTATAACCGATCCACTAGGCGACTGACCCCTGAGGAACTTGAGGAAAAAAGAAGAAAGAAAATCTGTTTCTGGTGTGATGAATCTTTTGGACCTGGTCATCGTTGTAAAAGCAAGAGGTTGAACCTACTAGTGGTGGAACAAGATGAGGATACTAGTATGGAAGAAGGGAGTGAGGATTATATCAATGAACTGGGAGTAGATTTATCTCAACTACAATTAAATGCAGTAGGAGGAGAGGGTGATACTATGGAGCATTGCATGCGGATTTTAGGAAGTCATAAGATGAAAATTTTGAACATATTAATTGACACGGTAGTTCATCCAATTTTATGGATGCTAAATTAGCCAAGAAGCTCAACTGTTCTCAATCAAACCCTACTTCAATATCAGTTATATTAGCTGATGGAAGTAGGTTACAGAGTAACCAGATGGTGTGTGAATTTCAGTGGAAAATTGATGTAGATCGTATCAACTCTTAAATTTATAATTCCAATTAACTCTTACGACCTAGTTAGCAGTGTACCTATCTATAGTTGTATAGGGTCAACGGATATCGTCCACAAGGATCTTTAAGACAATTACTAGAATTAACCGGTTTTCTACTATTTAGCAAATCTAATTAAATGCATTTATTACTAACAACTACGATTCACTATTTAACTAATTAATTCGCAATCAATGTATATTCACAACCTTAATAATTCAACAATCACAAAACAATACCCTAGATCTTGATACACCACTATCCCTATCAATCTTATTAATAACATTCATCAATGCAGCACGTGTTCTTGAATTGCAGGAACCCTAATCTCATTAATCTCTTTCTCAAGATAATTAAATCCTAACCCTATATGTCTAATGGAAATCTCTTCCTCACTAGATGCATATAAAGGTTGCATTAATGATCATAATTCCTCATAAAGATAAATTCTTGATGCAAAAGATTCATGTAATCTATCTCTAGATTTACATTCAAACCCTTCCACTCATGCTAGATCCTTCCTATTAATTAATCCGTCGATTTAATTAACAAGAATCATACAATAATCTAATATTGCGCATATACTAGATTAAAACAATCAAGCAACATGAATAGATCCAAGAACAAGAACTTCATTCAACAAATCAATTCAATCCACATTAGGGTTAGGGTTTCTCAAAATCTAGGGCATATAGATCTAAGCTTCCATTGTAAAATAATTGGAAATATAAACCATGGAAGAATAATCATAAAACATGATGATTACACCCTTTAACCAACAAGTCTTGTGATGGAAAATTATTAGAAGTTCCTCTTCTTCTCGTATGTCTTCTCTCCTAGGGTTTCTTCTCTTCCATTCAGTCTTCCCCCAACAAAGAGTAGTTGGATCTATTTATAAGAAGATGGATTTGTCTTCTACACGGGAATTCTACACAAGACGTGTTCGGGGCCGTGTTGCTTCCTCATGTCGGCTATTTCCTCGGATTTGTTACGAATTGGAGTCCTACATAAGCCCGATCACAGCCTGTGTTGAGAAGTCGTGTATGTTCCATAAAGCATTCTGTCCATTTCTTATCTCTAATATAAGCATCCAACATAGCTCGTGTTGCTTCCTTATGTTCTTTACAATAGCTTGCTGTACATTTTTCAAGGCCAACACTAGCATTCAACATAGCTTGTGTTGAAATCTCATGTATGCTGAAATTCTTCACTTTGCACTTTCTTCATTAAAACTTGTTGTAATTCATCAAAACATCTCCATAATGCTTATTATCTCCTCTTAATCCTGAAATTAACATATTACTCAAATCAGTATCCTTTTCTACAATTATTTACATAAAAATCACTATAATATCATACTAAAACCATGTGAATAATTAGGGTATTTTGTACTTATCAAACTATGCAAGGAATTATTTTTCAGTCAGACTTTCATATTATTCCTTTGAATTCATGCGAGTTGATTTTGGGAATGCCTTGGCTAATTTCATTGGGAACAGTAAATTGGAATTTCAAGATGTTGAGTATGACTTTTGAATGGTAGGGACAGAATTGTACTTTGAGAGGGGCACAAGAGAGATTAAAAACTATTTCAGGAACTGCATTAAACTCTTTACTAAGTACAACAACTAAAGAGGTCGAAATTCAATGTTGGATGATTTCCAATACGGTGGATTCATCAAAGCTTTGCCCTCGATCACTACATCCTTCCATGATAGACTTGTTGGAAGAATTTCATGACCTTTTTGAAGAACCAGTAACTCTACCGCCTGATAGGTCTTGTAATCACCGAATACATTTAACTGAGGGTTCTCAACCAGTGAATTTAAGACCTTATAGGCACTCAGTCATACAGAAAACAATACTGGAAGACATGATTAAGGAGATGTTATATAGTGGAGTTATAAGACCAAGCCATAGTCCATATGCTTCACCAGTGGTTTTGGTAAAGAAGAAAGACAATTCTTGGCGGATGTGCGTTGATTATAGAGAGCTAAACAGACAGACGGTGAAAGATAGATTTCCTATTCCAATAATTGAAGATTTGTTTGATAAACTTTATGGGGCTAAATGTTTCGGTAAACTAGACTTGAGATCAGGATACCATCAAGTGTTGATGCACCCTAGGGATGTTTACAAAACAGCTTTCAGAACACATGAAGGATACTACGAATTCCGTGTTATGCCGTTTGGCTTAACAAATGCCCCATCCACTTTTCAAGGATTGATGAATGAATTTTTTCGATCTCATTTGCGTAAATTTGTATTGGTATTTTTTGATGATATACTCATCTATAGTACCACTATAGAAGAGCACATGGATCATTTGAGAACAGATTTTTGCGTTTTAAGGAAGGAACAACTATTTCTTAAAAGAAGCAAATGTGTATTCTGTGTTCATCAAATTGATTATTTGGGACACATTATAATACAGGAAGGAGTATCTACAGATCCAAGAAAGATTGAAGCTGTAGAACAGTGGCCCATTCAACAAAATTTGTGTCAACTTAGAGGATTTCTGGGTTTGGCAGGATACTATAGGCGGTTCATACATTGTTTTGGCACTATTGCTCATCCACTAACTCAGTTACTTAAGAAAGATCAATTTCATTGGGGAAATGAAGCTCAAGAGTCATTTGACTGGTTAAAGAAAATGTTAATGAATTCACTATTTTTGAAGTTACCAGATTACAACAAAAAGTTTGTTATTGAGACAGATGCGAGTGGAGATGGGATTGGGGCTCTTTTGATGCAAGAGAAACACCCCATTTCTTTCATTAGTAAAACATTAGCTCAAAAACATAGAAGCATGTCAGCATATGAGAAAAAATTCCTAGCCTTAGTCTATGCCATTGATAAATGGCAATATTACTTGATTGGAAGAAATTTTGTAATCAAAACTGATCATCAGAGTCTAAAGTATCTTCTTAAGCAAAGATTAGTGACTCCTAATCAACAAAAATGGTTGATTAAACTACTCAATCTTGATTATGAAATCGAGTATAAGAGTGGAAGTACAAATGTGGCAGCCAACTCACTCTCTAGAAGGAATGCTAATCAACTGAATCAATTGCAAGTACATTTGACTATTCCAGACATTGTAGAGGAGATTAAAGTAAGTTGGACTCTAAAAAGAGGTTATGAGGAAATCATTGCAAAACTTAAGAGTGGGGATAATGTTGGACAGTTCACTTATGAAGGAGAAATATTAAGAAGGAGGGGTAAGATTGTTGTTGGACCAGCAGCTGAACTAAGGAAGAAGCTTCTTACATTGTATCATGGTGGTCCTTTAAGTGGCCACTTAGGGGTTCAAGCTACCTATAAAAGGCTATCAACAGTATTTTATTGGCCTAAGATGGAACGAGAAGTAAGACAGCTAGTTCGAGAACATGATACATGCCAACGTTTTAAATTTGACAATGTATCTACTCTTGGATTATTTTCTCCTTTAAGTATTCCTAAAGAATGTTGACAAAGCGTTAGCATGGATTTTGTGGAAGGTCTACCCAAGTCATAAGGAAAGGATGTAATCATGGTAATTGTAGATAAGCTCAGCAAGTATGGCCATTTTATAGCATTGTCACACCCTTACAATGTTGCCACAGTAGCTCAATCCTATCTAGACAATGTATTTAAACTACATGGAATGCCTAAGACAATCATTTGTGACAGAGATCCAGTCTTTATGAGTTCATTTTGGAAGGAGTTTTTCAGGTTATAATTGGTGGAGTTCAACATGTCAACTGCCTACCATCCCCAAACAGATGGGCAAATGGAGGTAGTCAACAAATGCTTAGAATGTGATCTGAGGTGCATTACAGGGGAACAACCTAAGTAGTGGAGTCGATTTCTTTCCTTAACCGAGCAGTGGTATAACACCAACTATCACTCTAGTACTAAATACATCCCGTTTGAAGCTCTTTACGGGTATCAACCTCACTTGCATATTCCTTATGTTCCTGGTGACTCAAGAAATGCAGCTGTTGATACTATGCTGACTGAGAGAGAAGATAGGATTAAACTACTTAAATTCTATCTAAGACGAGCACAACAACGGATGAAACAAGTTAAGGACAAGAAGAGATGTGATTGGAAATTTCAAGTTGGGGATCTGGTTTTACTAAAGCTACAACCCTACAAGCAGAATTCTTTGAAGCATTATAGGGTTCATAAATTATTACCTAAGTACTACGGACTATATAAAATATTGAAGAAGGTTGGAGAAGTAGCTTACCAGTTAGATTTGCTACCCGAAGCTACCATCCATCCTACTTTTCACGTGTCCCAACTCAAGAAATACTACGGTCCCAGATCTGATGTCTCCCAACAGCTACCTGTTAACAACAATGAAGAACACGAGTTAGAACCAAAGGCCATCCTCGGAAGGAAGATGGTTTAGAAAGGGAACCATGCAGAGACAATGATACTCATCTCCTGGAAAGGTCACGCTCCATCGAAAGCCACTTGGGAGTCTTACAACGATATCACTATGAGATTTCCTAACCTTCCCTTGTAGTCAAGGGTTTTTCAAGAAGAGGGGAATGCAATATGGCTAGTGAATGGAATAATAAAAAAAAAAAAAGAATCTAGGGTTTCTGAAGAAAAAAGGGACAGATTTGAAAAGAAGTGAAGATGCGACTGAATTGATGAGTTGAAGTAAAGTAAAGAAAAAAAAAAAAAGAGAAGTACACTACTTAAGTTAGAATGTAGCACATGAAGACTGGTGTTAGTCAGAGACAAGTTTTTCTTTTATATGGGCTTTTTATTAGAAATGGGCTAGGTTGTGGTTAGCTGCAAGTCCATGGATCCAAATAATACACATGGGCTGATTTTATCAAATATGCTTAATGATTTTATGCTTCTTTTACAGAATTAATGATGTAGCATAACAAACTCATCGTTATTTTCTGTTGCACGTGATAGGATCCTCTAGCTATTATTATTACAATATCAGCAAATATCTTTTGTATATATATCACCCTTGGTGATATGGAATGATCAAAAAACAATTACAAGAGAACATTTTACTCTAAATTTACTTGCATTCAAGTATCAGCTGTACTCGGCTAATCCATTTATTTCTTTTATTAATATACCATATAGCAAATGACCTCCTTAGTCATGCGAAAGTCTTAGTATTATATGTAAGGAGTCTAGCACGGTAATGGGAGCCGCTTTTAGGAAGTGTGATCTAAGCAAGTAAAAATGAACATACAAGAATCTAGAAATAAAATAGATCATAATATTCATAATCAAAGGTCTATTACATGATTCTTAGAGGCATACCCCCTCCAAATCCCAAAGATCGAAATAATCTATACAATAATTTAACACTACATCAAAGATTTCAAAGGAATTGTAATCTAATTCTTCCAGCACATTTCCTTCAAAAGCACCAAAAGAAAACTTACGCGGATAAGAGTAGACCTCAGGTGCAAAAACAAGTGCTCCTGAGAATGCAAATATCTATAGGGGCGTAAGCTTATGGGCTTAGTGAGTAAATGCCAAAAATTCATACTTGAAATAAAATATCAACTAAGTTTATTAAGCAAGCAAATGGGATGCAATAAACATGTAAGCATACAAGACATATGATTTTCCGGGAATCATATGTTGAATGAATTATGCCCTTCATTCGGGGTAGGTATTTTGGCCCATTACGGCCACTACTTCTTTTAAAACATTTTTATATATCTTACCGGCTCCTATACGTCATAAAAAACATGTAGTTATTACAGGCTCCTACTAGCCAGATACATGATATGTCAGTTATGCCTATCACCACTATCATACACTTGTCCCACCAATTGTATAATGGCGAATACAATGTGACTCAATGTGTGAAGTGTATGTGTTAACTTTCGTTTAAAGCCTAGCCGTCATATTTTATTTTCTTACAGGTGATCATCCAATTTCAGACACTTCATCATACCAAAAAAATGTACAATTTATTACAAGCATTTCATGCTTCAATATACTTAATATTCTTTCAACATATTATCATACAACTTCCATTTTATCTTTTCTTAATTCTAATGCAATTAAATTTACAAGCACAAACATAAGTATGAAACATAAAGGAGAGTAGACTCATTCGGCCATGATGATACTTCTTTCTTATGGATGAGTCGATCGGTAAATCATCTAATCGAAATAATCCTCCGGATATGAACACTCCTTCCCGGGATCACTTAATCAAGAAGAATACCCTTAATGAGTATTTCTTGTTGATTCTATGGTACTTTTCAAAAACTATATCATAAGATCTTTAAAATTCGTATAGAGGGTAATTCCGACTCGGAATTGCACATATAATATACCGTTTTCTACCTATTTGAAAAAATCTATCCAATTCGAAAACTATTTTCATCAAACTAAGTCGTTTGAGTTCCGAAACAGTAGTGATCAGATTCACTACGAATTTTTGCAAAACTTACTTTTTCTTCTTTTTACAAAAACTTATATCAAAGATATAGATATTATAATGGTTTGAAAGACCTTTGAAATGTGTATATATATATATATATATATATATTCATTAACTCATGTTAAATGCATGAAATTAATGAAGTTGTCTCAACCATAAATTTTTTGTAAAAGTAAAGTCTTCTAAAAATTTTGGAAAAGTTAAAAGCTTTTGAAAATTTCTTCTTAACTTGCTAAAAAATTTCTCAAGTTATTTTAAATGAGTATTTCTTTTACTTAATTCCATTTCCTATAGTCTTTTTAAATTTCAAAAGAATGATTTTCATTTTTCTAAATTCCTTATAGCTTAGTTTCTAATACTTTTTTGCAAGTAGTAATAATTCTATATTTTCTTACATTTAAAGAAATGATTTCCTAAGTTGTTCATTAATCTTATTTCTTAAGATTATTTTATTTTTATGAAAGGAAATTTCTTGGTGTTTGTCAAACTAGTTTAATTGAAATTCAAAGTATTGATGAAAAGTGAAGTTTAGTAAAACTTTTGTTTAGACAAGAGCTTGAGATATTTACTTTTAAGAATATCTTTCCACTTTACAATTTTGTAAGGTATAAATGTGTATTATCTAAGAATTCCTATGTTCTTTAGTTTCTAAATTTTATTATGAGCTCTACTAAATTTCTTAGAAAAGATATACTAAGATGAATCTTTAAGTTTTCATAGAAAAATCATTTCTTTCATGACCACATTTATTTTTGGAGAAGAACTTCTATTTTAAGAAAACTTTTCCTTCTTTATCTTGTCGAGACAAAATCAATATGTTCATGCATGATCATGAATATAGAATTATAAAAACATAATAAGTAATAATCAAGTAAAGAAATGTGTCAAGTATTGGGAACCTTAGCTTCATCAAGGTATCCCAAGACTAAGAATGGACTAGTCCCAAAAGAAATAAGGAAAAGAAAGCAAATATTGTTTTGACTTGATGAAGATAAGTTTAAGACTAGAAACTAGTCTTAAAATAGCATGAAATAAATAAATAATTTGCATAACTTGGAAGTAAATAAATGACAATGAGCTTATATGCTCTAAAGATTATATATAAGTACATAATTATATCTAGTTATATATATACAAAAGGTTAACATAATATCAAGAATGATATGAGCAAAATAACAACATAGAAATACATTAATACATATTCATGAACAAGAATACTACATGAACATAGTGTAGCTTCCATATTATTAAGTTTAGGAAACTCACACCATGATCATGTAAAGTTACATGACATGGTAAAAGAAATTTTAAAGAGAATTCTTACCTAAAGTAAGAATTATGGTAGTGTTTGTAGAAGAAGAAGAAGGTTTTGTGAAGAAAATTTTAGAGAGTTTTGGAAGAGTATTTGAGAGGGGAATTAGAGAGAGTTTTTGGAGTGAAATTTGTGGGTAGAAGATGTGTGAATGAAGTGAAAGAGGAGAAAAGTATTTATAGGAAAATGGGGAGTGAATTTAGATGTAATAAAATAAATTGAAAAAGAAAAAAATTAGATATATGGAAGTGAGAGGGGCGTTGGCCATGGAGAGAGAAGGGAGAGGGAGATGTAATTTTTTGGATTTTTATGTATTAAAAGTAATAATTTGTAAGATAGATATGATATAAAGTTATGGGAAAGGTAAAAAGTAAAGATAATAGGTGTATGGTGTTGTCAGAGTAGGTGTTGGAAAAAGTAGAGATAAATAGATAGTGTAGAATAGTGTAATGTAAAGTAGATATGACTAGTAAAATAGCGGTAGTAAGAAAATACGCGTATAAAGGCGATATTTATTATTTTTAGTTATCGAAAAATTACGAAACTGATATTTTTGGAATCCTTGTATTAAATCGATCCTAGCGGTGTTATCAGAATATTTTTATTATTCCGGGTTTCGGGACATGCTTTTCGAGAACTGATCTCGTTTGAGTCCGAATGACACTTGAAATTCGCGAATCTGATATTTTTATGTTTCCTCAAGAATTATGAATTATTATCACTAATTAACTCAACTTCGTTTTCTAGGGCTAAAGAATACAGGAATGCCGGATCTAAATTCTAGGGTTTGTACTAGACTTTTGTTGACCTTTAGGGTTTCGATTGACTTTTAATTCTAAGATCAAACTTAAAATTAACCGAAATTTTAGGGGTTTACAATTATTTTGCTTTATTATTATTTTATGTTATTTTTATTAATATTTTGTGCATGTATTCGTTCATTAAGCACATCTACATGATATTGATGTTGCATTTGCATTTATGACTTGCATAATAAACTAGATCTAGTAGTTTTGAACACATAAATGCCATAGATTTTTATCTTATGTGCATAAAAGGTTTGCAGTATGACAATAATAGTGGGAAAATGTTAGAAAGTTTAAGATCTATATTAGTTTCAAAAAATGATTTTTGGAAATATGGATCTAAAAAAAACCCTATTTAGAAAAGCTATTTTCCAACTTCAAAATAAATATTTTACATTAAATATGAAGGGCTTAGGAAATAGGTATCATAAATGAATGATTTTGATGAGTAAAGTTTAGATCTACTAAGAGATATTTTCAAAACAAGAAAAGTTTACAAAGATTACATTAGCATTCTGTTGCAACCCTAATAACAAACTTAAAATTTGTAATAAGGAAAAGATGATATGTGAACACCTATTTTTCAAACCTAAAACAAAAGTTTTATTAAAGAAATGGAAGCCTTAAGAAGTAGGTTTGATTATGATTTAATTTTTGAAAGATTAAATGAATTTTACACAAGAAACAATCTCGAACATAAATTTTAAAATTTGGATTTGAAAATGACCCCCACTTAAACTTGTATTTCCAATTACCAAAATGAGGATTTTAATAGAAAATAGAAGCCTTAGGGAATACATATAATAAAGACTTAATTTTGATAAGGATAAGTGGATTTTGTCAAAGTATAATTCTAAAACAAGGAAAGGTCTCAAAATATAGATCAAAGAATGTTTTCATTCCTTAAAACTTTGTAAAATTCATAACTAGGTAAAACCCCTAATTAAGCACCTATTTTCCAACTCCAAAATGAAGAATTTTATTAAAATAATGAAGGTGTTAGGTATATAGGTCATTAAGGTTGTATTTTGATAAAATCAAGTGTGATTTTGCAAGAAATAAAACTAGTTTTCTTAAGTCTAGTAATTTCAAAAGTTTTGTAACGCAAAAGTATTCTAAAAGAATTCTTGTTATCAAATATCATTAAGCATATACATATAGATAGCTCAGCTCATGACATTCATGATAATAACTTGTAGATATTGCATGTATATATAATATACTTGGTAGAAACAAAGCTTAAGAAGGTAGTATCTTTCAAACCCCATAAAGTATTGTCTAAGTACATGAGGAAATAGATTGATCAAAGCCCATAAATCATGCATGATAGTGATTTATTGATGTATATAAAAGAGTCTTTCAAGATATAATGATAGCTAAGTATCTATCAAAGCTTGCCAATGATGCTTGGATTGAAATTAGAATTTGATTTATGGGTTGAGAATCTCGTATAGCATTCTATACCCTATTTTTCATGGACCAAACGACCTTGTTTGATGAAAAGAACTTTAGAAATAGATCGCTCTCGTCAAATAGGTAGAAATCGGTGTATAATATGCGAAATTTCAAGTTAAAATGACCAAGATATGATCATTTTAAGTTGGAATTTCCCCCTATATGAACTTTGACGAATTTATTAGAATAGAATTTATAAGTTTCATTTAAACTTCATAGAAATACTCATTGGAGGTATTTCTTTTGTTAGGAGACTTGGAAGACGAATTAGACATTCCCAAGGATTATTATGATTAAGTGGATTTTTGCGCCATGGCAAAGTGAGTTCACTTTCTTTAAATTATTTGCTCTTGAGTGCGCTTGTAATGATAGTGGCATTAGAACCAAGACAAGATAAAATTGAGATGTGCTTGTGATTTCTGCTAGGTTGAATTTTTGATAAGAATATCAAAATGAGAATTGTTATAAATATTTGCATGATTCAGTATATAATTGAAATGTCTGAATTATCTATGATCGCCTATAATTCACTTAAATAATATGCCATGATCTTATAACTAAATTGTCCATGCATACCATATGTTGAGTCACATTACATTTGTTATTATACTTTTGTGGGAAAAAGGCATAATAGCTAGGCAACGGATGGGTCTAAAAACTCGAATGTTGGCATGGAATGGCCTGAATTAAAATGGAAGTGGAGTAGGCACTTGAATCAACTATAAATTAATGAGTGGGTGGGCACCTGAATCAACCATTATATAAATAAGATAAAATTGAAATTTATGATCGCATGAGCCTGAAACAATTTCTTTAAATTATATGCTCTTGATTGTGCTTATAATGATAGTGGCATTAGAACCAAGACAAGATAAAATTGAGATGTGCTTGTGATTTCTGCTAGGTTGAATTGATGATAAGAATATCAAAATGAGAATTGTTATAAATATTTGTATGATTTAGTATATAATTGAAATGTCAGAAATATCTATGATCGCCTATAATTCACTTAAATAATATGCCATGATCTTATAACTAAATTATCCATGCATACCATATGTTGAGTCACATTACATTTGTTATTATACCTTTGTGGGAAAAAGGCATAGTAGCTAGGCAAAGGGTGGGCCTAAAAACTCGAATATTGGCGTGGAATGGCCTGAATTAAAATGGAAGTGGAGTAGGCACTTGAATCAACTACAAATTAATGAGTGGTTGGGCACCTGAATCAACCACTATATAAATAAGAAAAATTGAAATCTATGATCGTATGGGCTTAAAACACCTAACCCCGAATGGAGGGCGTAAATCCATTCAACATAGGACTCCTGGAAAAGTCTTATGTATTGTATGCTCACGTGCTTGTACATTTCACATGATTATTTAATATAACTTGCTTGCCCTATTGTTCGATGAAGTATTTAATTTGGAAGTGAAACTCACTAAGCTTGTAAGCTTATATCCTTACAGTTTCCTATTGCAGTACAATTATTTATGGCTATCCCCAAGAGGCCACTTTCCTTAGGTACAACTTTTAGAATATAAGGAGCTTTTTGAAGAAGTCGGGACCTAGATGTTAGGCATAGACTTCTAGTTAAATCTCCTTAATTTTATATATAAGTTGTTGTAGGAGACTTTGTAGGCCTTAACGACTCTTAATATTTTGACGAGGGTATGCCTTTTAGATCCTTGTAATAGATTAATCTTGGTTATAACTGTTATGATTTATATTCTTACCGCTATGTATGTCTTCTTAAGCTAATTCCATTCAAAGTAAGGTCCCTTACATGGTGAACGTAAGCCTTACACCCGGTGTCTAAACTCACGGAATGACTAGGGTTGTCATACTTGAGTTTAAATATCAAGTGTAGCGGACTGTCGCATATAGGATACCTTTTGCAGCGTGACATAGAGTCTTGAATTCAAACTTGTCACGCCCTATATTTATCGTGTCTTGGTTTTGACAATCAACCAAAGCAGTGTATATTTGAGCTTGTCAAGTGTTGGTCTTGAGTTTATTGTGCCCTGAGTAATTAACATGTTGAGCCCTCAATATGACCTACGACCAAGTCTGTGCATCTTGTTTTGTTCTACTTGTCGTGCCTTGGATTTACAATTCGATTAGACCAATGAGCCTTCGACGAAGTCCGTGATCAAGACTAAGGCATGACAATTTGTTAATGCACAATTTGTGGAGAACAGCACACATACAAACACAAACACATATATGCAGATCAAAGCTTAAATATATCAAAAACAAGTTTTTATTATTAAATGTAGCTTAACTAAGTTGTGGAGCATTTTTGCAATACCTTTTCTTATCAAAATAATATTGTAACTAACCTTGGTTCATTAATCTTTTCCTTTTTTATGAGAATAATTATTGCAATCCCCATCCCTCCCCCCCCCCCCCCCCCCCCCCCCCCCCCCCCCCCCCCCCCCAAAAAAAAAAAGCATTCGAGTAAAAGCTTACTTGTAAAAGATGTACTGATCTATAAAAGGTTCCCTAAGCTACATGTAATAAACAACTTATTAAATACAACTTAACTCCCACAATTAAGCATTTCGTGTAAACGCTCATTTCTAAAGATATGATGCAAAACTAAAAGACTTAAATTTCATTTAATGAACAACTCATTTCTAAGCACACAAAAATATACAAGCCTAGTGATTTTAAAAACCACATAAACTTTTCTCTAAGATGCGGTTAAGCATTAACCTTAGAGACCTACTTTGATAATAAATGAAAACATGAAAATGCACTAGAAAATACTTAAGAAAGGGGGAGCTGGTGTGATTGAGTATTTTCCCTAAAAAGCTCAAACAATTAATTTTAATGCAACAGATCAAAATTAACTTTAATAAAAGCGGATAATATAATAGCAGATTATAATATGAAATATAAAAGAGATAGGGATAGAAAATTTGGGTCCAGATTTAACGTGGAGTTGGGCCTACTTCTTGAGCAAATATAAGAATAGAGCACTATGATATTTTCCTCTCTCCTTCCAAATATTTACAAGTTAATGAGTAAGAGAAGAAGAAAATTTAATGATTTGTTTGTTTGCAAATAAAGACACTTTTTTACTTCCACACTTCTTTACCTTTTTTGAATCACCTAAGGACAGTATTTATAGCCTTTAAAAATTCAAATGTCCGTTAGAGATAATGTCTTTAGGTCACTAAGTACTAAATACCCTTAAACGGCTCTTTTTGCCACATCGGCTCATGCTTATAGACTGTCGTGCCTTAAATATTGTTGTGCCTTCATTTTAACCCTCAACCAAGTCTTTGCTTACGTGGACTCTATCGAGTCTTGAATTCAAACTTGTCGCGCCCTTTATTCATCGCATCTTGGTCTTGACCCTCGACTAGAGCTATGTATATTTGAGCTTGTCAAGTGTTGGTTTTGAGCTTTTGTGCCCTGACTAATTAACATGATGAAACCTCAATGTGACCCACGACTAAGTCTGTGCATCTTGTTTTGTTCCACCCATCGTGCCTTTGATTTACACTTTGATTAGACCAACGAGCCCTCGACAAAGTCTACGATCAAGACTAGGGCATGACAATTTGTTCATGCACAATATGTAGAAAACAACACACATACAAACACAAACATATATATGTAGATCAAAGCTTAAACATATCAAAAACAAGTTTTGTTTATTAAATGTAACTTAACTAAGTTTTAGAGCATTTGTGCAATACCTTTTCTTATCAAAATAAGATTATAACCAACATTGGTTCATCAATATCTCCCTTTTTGATGAGAACAATTATTGCACGACATTTGTTTCCCACAACTTAGCACTCCCCCTCAATTAAGTATTCGGATAAAAGCTCACTTGTAAAAGATGTAATGCTCAATCAAAGGTTCCTAAGCTATATGTAATAAACAACTTATTAAATGTAACTTAACTCCCTCAGTTAAGCATTTCAAGTAAAAGCTCATTTCTAAAGATATGATGCAAAACTAAAAGACTTAAATTTCATTTAATAAACAACTCATTTCTAAGCACACAAAAATGCACAAGCCTAGTGATTTTAAAAACCACATAAACTTTTCTCTAGGATGTGGTTAAGCATTAACCTTAGAGATCTGCTCTGATACCAAATGAAAACGTGAAAACGCACTAGAAAATACTCAAGACTGAGTTGAGTATTTGCCTTAAAAAGCTCAGACAATTAATTTTAATACAATTGATCAAAATTAACCGTAATAGAAGTGGATAATACAACAATAGATTATAATATGAAATATAAAAGAGAGAGGGATATAAAATTTGGGTCTAGATTTAACATGGAGTTCGACCCATTTCCTACTCTCTACGATCCACTAATGCCTTCAATCGAAGACTTCACAATCACTTTATTTATAACCGAAAACACATGCTCAAGTTGAGTGATACATCGCTTTACATCACATAGGAAATAAAATATTTTCTCTCTCTCTAGATGCTCACTGATAGATAGTAGATATAAGAATCAAGCACTATAATATTTTTCTCTCACTTTTCTAGATATTTATAAGTTAATGAGTAAGAGAACAAGAAAAATTAATGATTTATTTGTTCGCAAATAAAGACACTTTTTTACTTCCACACTTTTTTGCTTTTTTTAAATCTCCTAAGAATAGAGTATTTATAGCCTTCAAAAATTCAAATGTCCATTAGAGAGAACATTTTTAAGTTGCTAAGTGTTAAATGCCCTTCAACGACTCTTTTTACCACATCGGCTCATGTTTTTAGTCTATTACGCTCTAAATCTTATCGTGCCACAAAGTATCATGCCCTCATTTTAGCCCTTGATCAAGTCCTTGCTTACGTAGACTCCATTGAGTTTTGAATTCAAACTTGTCAAGCTTTACACTTGCTGCGCTCTATATTTACTGCTTCTTAGTTCTGATCCTCAACCACAGGTGTGTATGTTTGAGTTTGTTAAGTGTTGGTCTTAGGCTTGTCGCACCTTAACTAATTAACATGTTAAGCTTTCAACATGACCTGCAATCAAGTCTACGCATCTTGTTTTGTTCTACTCATCGCACCTTGGATTTACACTTCGATTAGACAAATCGAGCCCTCGACAAAGTCTACGATTAAAACCAGGGCAGGACAATTTGTTCCAGCATAATCTGCAGAAAACAACACTGTAAACCGCAAGTTTTTCCAAGTTTAGAGTTTGAGAAATAGAATTAAAAATCATAGAAGTGTTAGTATATAATTTTTGTTGAATGCTTTGATTGTTAGATTTAAGTATGTTGATATGTGTGAAATTAAATAAATAAGAAAAAGAGCTCAAAATTTCATTCAAATCATTTTAAAGTTGTCTATTAGTTTAAGTAATTTCAAATTTTCCATTAGATGAGTTTTTAAAGATCTAATAATTTATGTAACTCATTTCAAGTGATATATCAATTATTTTTCTTTTAAACTTCTTTAGAAAATTAGATTTCAAAAATTCAATTTCTAAATTATAAAGCTTTCCTATATAGTTTTTTTTATAAGAAAATTTCCTTTTAAATATAATTTATAAGCCAAATTTATTTAAATTTTATATTGATTTCCATTTTAAAGTATATTGATGTTTTAATTAAAATAAATAAAGTTAATTTTGCTACACTTTTGGCCTAAATTCCATCAATGTTATCATGCACACACACACACACTACATCTCTCTTGCAAATGTAAAAAATTCAAAAACTCTTATCTATTTACAAAGGACAAAATTAATCAAATTTGGGCAAAAATTCTCTCCCCCTATTCTTGCACCAGACGTAAACAACACACACTCTCTCTTCCTTTTTCTTCTTCTTTTCTGTTTCAAAAATTCTTCAAGAACTTAAATAGCTTCCATCTACATACCAAGCTTAGCTCAAGGTAAGTTGAAGTTCTTCATTTCTTGTTAATCTTGTAGAATTTGAGTATGCGAAGTTTATATCTTCTATGGGTTTTGATGGTTGGAAGGTGAATGGTGAGTTTGATGTTAGATAAATGAAGTTAAGAGAATGAAAATGATAGTTTGAGTCTTTAATCTTTATTAGCATAGGCTTTTGTTTATGGATTAAGTTCATTGAGTGTATAGTTGATGTGGAGTTTGGGATTATTGGTGTTTTGGTTAAGTGATGATGTTAGAAGGGTATATTGTTCTTGTATGTAAGTGATGGGGTGTGTTTGATAAAATTAAAGATAAAAACATGTACTTGAAAAGTGAAAATTTCAAAGTTGGAAGCTTTAGGTGCAGGGGAGATTGTGTACAGGTGTGTACGAGCCCATGCAGAAGGTGTTGAGGGCGAAATTTTGCTTCTGGGCACTCTTATGGGGTTTGCACGGGCATAAAGAAGCCCGTGTTGAGTATGGCAAGGAAAAAAAATTCGATTCTGGACATTTTTATGGGGTCAGCACGTCCTTGAGCACGACCATGCAGAAGGTCATATGGATAGGTCTATGTTTCATAAATTGATCGTAGCTTTTTCTTCCAAACTCGGATTGGGGTGATTCAAGAGCCTATAGAAAGCTTAAAAAGAGCTCTACAACTTCTATGTTTTAGATTTTGAGAAACTTCAAAAGCATCAAGGCTTAAAATTTGATTTTTTTTAGATTGTATCATGCTCAAATCAAGTTAAATACCTGTTTTACTAGTTAAGTGAAGATAGATGAGCTTAGTACTTTATAATTTCTTAAAGATTGATGAACTAGGGTTACAATAACATAAGTTTAAAATACTTTTAGAGTTAATAGAAGTCCTACATAGACACTTGCTGAGTAAATTTTGTTTGTTATCTTATAGGATCTTTTAACCAAAACTTAGATTTTCCAGCTGATTATTACGAATATTAGCTATCATGCACGGGTGAGTAATCAAATCTTTTCACTTTGATTGTGCTTGTAATATAGAATATGAACATTTTCTTACATGTAATAAAATCATCAAAGTGCATGGGGAATTGGGAGCTTTGCTTGATGTATGTTCGTGAATGAGTAATAAACACTTATATTCAAAATGATAACTTTATTGATTTTGCAGCTGATTATTATGACGATTAGCTATCATGCATGGGTGAGTAATCAGATCTTTTCACTTTGATTGTGCTTGTAATATAGAATATAAACATTTTCTTACATGTAATAAAATCATCAAAATGCATGGGGAATTGAGAGCTTTGCTTGATGTATATTCATGAATGAGTAATAAATACTTATATTCAAAGTGATAATTTTGTTGGTTGATAATAGTTGTGTAGTTTGGATTGATGAGTGTTTATGAGATGTTCACCCTATAACATGGAGCATATTGGACCTTAAACTCAAACCAACATGCATTACATAACATCATAATTGCATTAGCATGGTATTTCATTTCACGTATTAATATTTCGATTCTGTTGTAATGATTGTTGAGTCCAGTGAATCTTATAAAGGTTACCATAGGGTTATCAGCTTTACAGGAACTAAGCAGGCTTCGAAGGAGGTCACCTATGTTGGAGTTGGCTATAGAGTATTAATACATAGTGGAATTTCCAAGTTCTAAATGAAGTGGAGAGTATATGTTATAACTATTTATAAATAGTAAATGATTTGAAAGAGTTCTCCTTCTTTAGTTTTAGAATTTTCATGGCATGAGTTACTTAATTAATCCTTCAACCTCTTGGGAGGACATAAATCCCTATAGATTTGGATTCTGGTTATCCAAACCATGTTTGCTACATATGTTTGATTAATGTATTGCATATGCTTTCAAATTAACACTTATTTGAGATCAATCAAATGTGTTAAGATTTTTATTACTCACTGAGCTTTTCAATGCTCACACTCCTTTAGATTGTTGCTTTATAAGATTTTTTAAGCAGGATAACCGAGACAAAGGCTGGTGTGGGGGGTAAAAAAGGATCTTATGTATTCATTTTTGGCAAGGAAGACTTAGATATATTTTATAGACCTAGTTTGTGTTTTGTAATAGTTTAAGTTATGTTTTATTTATCTTCTTGTAAGTTCTATGTGAAAATATTCAGATAAAGTCCTTGAAGACCATGGATGTAATATCTAATGATGACCTAGCCTTTGTAATTTTGTTACCTTGGCATATGACTTATATATATACAATATCTTTTTAACTCTAATCAACTTTCGATCCTGTTTTACATGTTCACTTCATATGTGATCAGAACGTGGCTCGTAGATCAAGAATAGACCCGCTTGTGATGCCACTTGAACCTGCTTCAAGGACTTAGGCTAAGCGATTCAAAGAATCACTCAATGGTTTGGTTCGAACAATTCTGGAGGAGTTGCACACCATCCCGGATGATCCAAAACTAATCAATATCATCAAGACAAGCTCAAGAATGAACCAAATCATGAATCAAGAAAATTGGGGCAAAGATGGACTTTACACTGCCAGCCTACTTGATTGAAGAAGGCTTAGAAAATGTCAAATTTGGATGGCTTAAGATGGAGGACTTTAACGCCGCCGGCCGACCTCCTACATCGCCGGCCGACCTCCCTACGCTGCCGGCCTAAAGGCCGGCGTAGACCTACTGTCTTCTTTTGTTTTATTTTGTAGGCTCCGAAAAATTTCAGTAAATAATTTCAAGATGAACTTCGAAAATATACCCTAAAAATCACTCCAAATTAAAATCGAACTTCTACTAGTCCTATATCACGAACGAATCTAGAAATCTCTTAATCTTGAGGAAAATAAGAATTCTTAAAAACAAAATAAGAACTCATCATACTTCAATTCCAAAACTACTATGTGCGATAAATTCCATATGTAACTCCAACTTATAAAATCTGGTAATATAAAACCCAAAAACAAATTATTAAAAAGCAAATAACAATGAAACTTTCGGAAATAAAACTCAATTCAAGAATTTAGAAAACGTTAAGAGATATTAAATACTTACAAAAGTAAAATTTAAAATAAATTTCTCAAACTAAATATGTTGTGTAAATATAAAACGTCTGTTTTCAAATTGGCAAAGACCTAAACCAGAAAATCACCCGAAAAACCCTAAGTGGAATACAATAGTTAAGTCCAGCAATCTAGCGCCCTTAACCCTAGAGGCCGAGGTGTAGTTTAAATGTGTAGAATAGCTCGTTGTAATATAAGTTCGCTTAGAAATATCAGATTGGTAAATTTTTGACCTATTTCGAACCCGTTCGGATACAGACTTCGAAAAGCGTGTCTCGGGGCTCGAGATATAAAAAATATACCATGAATACCGTTAGACTCTTATTTTTATAAGGATTTCTAAAATATCAATTTTATAATTTTTCAATAACTATAATTATCTGATTTTGCGATTTTATTCGTATTTCATTACTACTGGTAATTAATAAGTCTTTTGCACTATTTACTTCTATTTCATTACACAATTTTATTATTCTTATAAACCCTTATATATTTAGATAAATATTTTATATATTATAGAAAAATTTGTTTTTCTAAAATTTAGTTCATTTCGGGCTTATACGGGATCAGATTCTGTTTAAGACCCGATACTAAAAATAAAATAAATTAATTTAATAATTGTAAAATATTTGAAGAATATTTTTGTTTTCATAAAATAATTTTTTATAATTTTTCGAGTTATAAAAATATCATTTATAGCTCATATTCGCATATTTTAATCATACCGGTAACATATTTGTTGAAATACTAAAATAATTCAAATAATTATTTAATTTTATTCATGAAAATTCTGCCACTCAATTAAAAATATTTTTCCTAATTTTATTTTGTATTTTTCTTAATAAAAAGTACTTTTTCCAACCCATACTTCAAGTACACTTCATTTGTCACTACTACACATTAATCAAGTTTTCTTTTACTCATTCTACACTCCATTTCCCCACAATGGCAACTGACCACAACCCTAATAATAGCCTCTTTTCTTTTTTTTTTTTTAATTATTTATTTAATGATTTAGAGCCTCTTTTAGTTAGCACATTAAATGATGCAAGTTACATTTTCAAATTTCAAGTTACAAGGCAATTTAACCTCTCTCTCTCTCTTGCTCAATTTCACGTGAAGCCCCCCAATTTTTCTGCCTTTGTTTTATTTTTTTTCTCTTTCAATTAATTAACACACATTTAATACACTCCTTCTCTCTTTCTCTTTCATTTACACCTTTTACCCTTACTATTCCTTATCTTTTTCTCTCTCTTTTTCCTCTCTTTCTTTCTTCATTTTGTTCTTTTTCTTACAAGAACACAAGCTGCCCCTATTTCTTCTATAAGCTTCCACACATATTTCGTTAAGATTCTTGGATAAAGCTCTTGTTCAAAGCTTCCATAGATGATATATGCAAAGTATAGTGAGAGTTTCATGCATCAAATGACATTCCATAAGCTTAAAAGCTAAGGATGATGATGCCAAAATGAAACACTCCTCTTCTCTATGATTATTATCTTGCATCATTATTATTTTCTTGTTAAAAGTAGTTATATTTAGTATATCTAACTTTTTATAGCTTTGATTTTCGTTTATGCCTTAGATCTTGTTATTTGAGTTATTATTTTTGTTATTGCTTATGATTTATGCATATATTCATCATCCACATGTCCATCATAGTGTTCATGCATCTATAACTAGTATAGTAAACTAGATCTAGTGTTTTGAGTTCATAAATGCATTAGACTTTTGTTTTATGTTCATAAACAACTTGTAGTAGCATGATGATAGTAGGAAAGTTTTAGAAAGCTCAAGATCTATTTTATTTTCAACAAAAATCATTTTTGAAAATTCGGATGAAAATGGAACCATATTTAGAAAAGTTATTTTTCAACTTCAAAATGTGTATTTTTCATTTAAAATGAAGGGCTTAGGGAATAGATAACATGAATGAATGATTTTGATGAGTAAAGTTTAGATCTATGAGTTTATAGTTTACTACCATTGGTTTCTTTTACATTTATGTTCATATTAAGTGTAGGTCTTGGTTTTGAACTCAAACAAAAATGGTGAAATTCGTATTTAGGCAAGATCCTTATTTAAAAACCACTTTCCAAGTGTCAAAATGAAATTTTTTACTTGAGATAATGAAGGCTTAATGTATGTATATCATCAAGACTTCTTTTTACAAGAATCAAAAGTGATTTTCAAAAATTATTTTCAAAATAAAAATCTCATTTTCGGATTTTGGCCAAGGCATAGTTTAAAAACATGTTTTACAACTCAAAAATGAAGTTTTTATTTAAGAAATGGAAGGCTCTTAAGATAGGATATGTAAAGGATGATTTTTCCTAAGTTTAGATAGATTTTATCAAAAGATATGTCCAAAAATAAATTTTGTAAATTCGGATCTAAACCAAGGTCAATTTTGAAAACCTATTTTTCAACTTCAAAACAAGACTTTTATTAAGGAAATGGAAGCCTTAAGGTGTAGGTTTGATTAGGAAATGGTTTTTGAAAGACTAAATGAGTTTTACAAAGAAAACAAGCTCAAATGAATTTTTCAAAATTCAGATTTGAAAATAGCCATTATGTAAACACCTATTTCCAAATGCCAAAATGATAATTTTTATAGGAAAATGGAAGTCCTAGGGAATATATGTAATAAAGACCAAGTTTTGACAAGGATAAGAGAAGTTTATCAAAATATAATCTTAGAATAACAAATGGTTTCCAAGAATAAGTTTAACAATGTTTTCATTCTTCAAAATTTTGTAAAATTCGTACTTAAGCAAACCACCTATTTAAACATCTACTTTCTAACCCCAAAATGAAAGTTTTTATTGAAATAATGAAGGTGTCGGTTATATAGATCATCAAGGTTGAGTTTTGATAAAAGAAAGTATGATTTTGCAAGAAGAAAAACTATTTTTCTTAAGTCTAGTAAAATTCAAAGTTTTACAAAGTAAAGATTTTCAAAAAGAATTCTTGGTACTATATGTATACATATAGATAGATCATCTCATAACCTTCATAACAATAGCTTGAGGGTATTACATATATACATGATGCATTTGTAGAAATAAAGTAAGAAAATTTTGAGTTGCTTGTCTTTTTAAGAAATTCGTAATAATGGAGTAATGGTATGAAAGCCCCTATTTTTCAAACTCAAAATGAAAGTTTTATTAAAGAAATGAATTCCTTAGTGGCTAGGTATGGTTGAGTCTTAATTTTCTAAGTATAAAATGATTTTTACTTAAATGAATCACCATAAAACAATTTTTACAAAATTCGGATTTTGGGATGAACCAATTTTAAAAACATATTTATAAAGTGTAAAATGGGAGTTTTTATTGAAAAACCAAGGCCTTAAGGAATATAGATAATGAAGGCTTAATTTTGATAAGAATAAACAAATTTTATTAAGAAATTTTTCTAAAAACAAGTGGGGATTATCAAGAATACAAGACTAGCTTTTCTAAGATGATTTTTCATAAAGTCTTACAAAGAAAAAGTTTTATAAAAATTTCTTTTATTCAATATCATCAAGAACATGTATATATATATATCTCATGACATATCATTTATGTTAGTAACTTGTTCATATTGCATGTATACTTGCTTTGGATAATAGGGACATTACAAACAATTACAAAACTACTTTTCGGAAATTAATTTCGCTACTGATCAGACCTTTTCGAAGCTTCAAAGTTTTCAAAACCTAAATATAATATTAGAATTAGATAGATCTTTCAAAGTAGATAGAGATTGATATATAATTTGCTAAATTCCGAGTTAAAACAACAAAGTTATGGCAGTTTTAAGTTGAAATTCCCGCTTAGGACGAGAATTACGAATTTGATAATTTGTATGAGATAGAATGGAGTAGTTTTAAGTGGAGATACTCATTTGGATATTTCTTCCTTTTTAGGAAACTCCGAAATCGATGATTCCATACCACCGGATTATTTTTACTAAGAGACCAGTGATCCAATGGCCGAGTGAGTTTTCCTCTTATTTTGTTACCTTGCTTGTGCTTGTAGGTAGTTGCACTAAAATTAGAAAAAGATAAAAATTGTGATGAGTTGTGGTATAAACTTGGTTGAATGAATGATAAGTATATCGAAGTGAGACTTGTTATAAAATCATTTTATGAGTTAGTATAGACTTGAATTGTTTAAAATTCTCTATGATCGCTCTTAACCTACATAATTAATATGCCACGATTATATGAATAAATTGTGCATGCATATCACATGTTTAGTCACATTGCATAGGCTAATATACCTTTGGTGGGACAAAAGTATATTAGTGGATGGCGGGTGGGCCAATGTTAACATTAAGGATACGAAATCGCTTAAGTTAACGGTAGTGGTGTAGGCACTTGAATCAACTATATAAAACAAGAGAAAGAGATCGGGATTGTGGTTGCATGACTTATGGACCACCCCACTTAATATTGGAATTATGGTTGCATGTCTTATGGACCATCCTAACCCCTAATGGAGGACGTAAATCCATTCACATATGGCTATCGGAAAGTCATATGCTTGTCTGCTCATGTGTTTGTTCATGCATAGCATATGGATGAATTATAACTTGCTTGTCATGGTATAAAAGTAAGGGAACTCTCATTAAATTAGTGTAGCTTATACCCCAATAGATGTTTGAATAAACAGGTTAATGGGAGAAGGCTACTTAGGGACTGAGATGGTTGGAGCCGAATATAACTTCGGGATTTCGGAAGGAAGTAAGAATGCTTGGAGATATTAGCTAGTTTTTGTGAATGTTTTGTAATAGATTGCGTAGTGAAATCTTTTGATGGATTGTATTTGAAGTATAGTGATTCATATTTGAAGTATAATGATTGGTATTTGAAGTATAATGAATTATATTTCCTTTACATTGTTACTCAAGTTGTATCAATATAAAATGTATCTCTCCAATGTGTCTCATCTATGTGTTAGACGCCTTGTAAATAGTATGGAAGCCTTCGCATGACTGAGGCGGTCATTCCTAGGCTTTAATATTATGTACGGCGGACTACCACGTTTAGGATACCCTTCGGGGCGTGAAATATTTTCTTTGAATTGAAATGGCTGCCATCCTTTATTTTAGGTCGCTAGCTTATGTTAAGTTACGAATTTTCCTTATAGCTTTTGGTTTTCCTCTTGTTTGTCTTTATAAGTAAGTCATATAGGTTGTATGAACAGATAGAATATATTTTATGAAAACTAAGAGAATTTCTCTTTAGTTCTTGACTGAACTAACTCTGAACTTATCGAATTTGATCCATGGCGTTCGCTTCCGACTTATCAATCGAGATTTCCATCTTTCGATTGTGGCGTCTTCACTTTATACCAAGGTTCTTGTCTCTTTATAGACAACGAGTCGTGGTCTCCATACAAACACAAACGGTCTTAGGAATTGAAATCAAATGGATTGAGATCAGGTTTCGTTGATAGATTGGCGTGGTTCATATTAGTTTAGTATCAGAGCTTAAGGTTTGTTTGAGGTTTGCCTATCCTTTCCTTTGATTAAAGATTCAATCTTTAAGGTTTTCAAAGGTACGTTCTTTGAGTTTTTGTTAGATCTTGATTGAATCAAAGATTCGATCGTGATAGTCATAGTTGTAATTAAAAAAAAATGCTTGCGTAAAAGAATACAAAAAAAAAATTGGTATATTGAAATTCTTGAGAGATTTGTCACAAATAGTTGTTCGATTGATTGGGGGTATAAAAAAAAAATTTGTTTCTTGCTTAGTTTTAACACTCCATTGCTATTGCTTGACCTAATTTTTCATTCATCTTCTTCCTTGATAAGTTGGATTGATTCCATTGATTAGATCTTGGATTGTTCGAATTAATTCTTAAAGAACTAGAAGAGGAATTTGATAAAGGATCAAAATCTATTTTTTGTGTGAAAATTCAAGAGTTTGAGTGATTCATCTTGTTGAGTGTAAACACATAAGGGAGTGATCTGTGAGGAATTATTTTATTGCTAACGTTGTTTCTTGCAAGAAAGAAATATGTCAGAGAACGAATCAACTGAAGGAGAAAAGGGAGGAGTTGCTACGAAGCTCATCTTAGATGCATTGACGACACAGATGGATAAAATGTTTAGAGAGAGAATTGAAGAATTTCATGAGAAGATTGAGAAAAGCTTAGAGCAAACAAGAGGCACTTCACCAATAAATAGGAGAGAAAGACTTCCTAGGAGAGGAATATGGGTTCAAGAAGAGGAGTATGAAAGTGTTGGATTTGATGAGGAATTTGACCAAGGTTCTAATGATAATAACAGAAGATATGATAGATTTAGAGGAGCTAGGAACCAGGAGGATGACTACCTAGGAAACATTAAGATGAAAATTCTGCCCTTTCAAGGGAGGAATGATCCTGAAGCATATCTAGAGTGAGAAAAGAAGGTTGAATTGGTCTTTGACTATCATAATTATTCCGAACTCAAAAAAGTTAAACTTGCTGCGATGGAGTTTTCGGATTATGCCATCGTTTGGTGGGACCAATTGGTGTTGAATAGAAGAAGGAATAGAGAGCCACTGATGGAGACATGGGAAGAGATGAAAAGGATCATGAGAAAGCGATTTCTACCAAGCTATTTCTATAGAGACATGCACAACAAATTACAAAATCTTCGTCAAGGAAATAGGAGTGTGAAGGAGTATCACAAGGAAATGGAAGTTACAATGATCAGGGCAAATGTAGAGGAGGATCGAGAGGTCACTATGGCAAGATTTTTGGTAGGGTTGAATCGATAAATCCAGAATATAGTGGAATTACAGCACTATGTTAGGTTGGAAGATATGGTACATATGGCCATTAAAGTTGAGAACCAACTCAAGAGAAAGGGAAGTGGTTCCACATGTTTTACATATGGATTGGGCTCATCCAGTTACAAGTCTAATTACTGGAAGGAGGAGGAGAAGTAGCCCATTTCGAAGCCAAAATCTAAATAGAATCAAGAGACGACCAATCATGGATATCAAGGTAAATCTGATTCTTCTACTCCTAGATATCATGATATAAAATGTTTTAAATGCCAAGGCAGGGGTTACATTGCTAGCCAATGTCCTAACAAACGCACCATGATCATACTTGGTGATGGTAAGTATGAGACTAAAGAGGACAATGAGGATAATGAGGATATGCCACCATTGGAGGATATTAGTAATGAGGAACCTGTTGTAGGTAAATTAATTGTTGTGGTGAAGTGTGCTTTGAGTGCACAAGTGAAAGAAGAGGCTGATGTGTAGAGAGAAAACACTTTTCATTCCCGATGCTATGTTCGAGACAATATTTGCAACTTGATTATTGATGGGGGAAGTTATACAAATGTTGTCAGTGCATTCCTTGTAGACAAACGGGGGATCAAGACCACTAAATATGCTAGTCCTTATAAGTTGCAGTAGCTAAATGATAGTGGTGAGGCCAAGGTGACTAGACAGACTAAGATTGCTTTTCACATTGGAATGTATGAAGATGAAGTGTTGAGTGATGTCATACCAATGCAAGCTTGTCATGTGTTGTTGGGAAGGCCATAGCAATTCGATAGGAGGGTGATTCATGATGTCTTTTCAAATAAATATACACTTGTTTACCATGGCAGGACTCACAGTCTCAAGCCCTTGACTCTTAAAGAAGTATATGATGATCAAATGCAATTACAACAATCTGTGGGGAAACACAAGGAGAGTGGCACATTGAAAGAGAATGAGAGAAGAAAAGAAAAAGAAAATGAAAAAGAAAGGAAGGCTAGAATGAATGAGAGAGGCTAAGTCGAAAGGGGTTCAACTTTGGTGATGAGCAACAAGGAGAGTGCAGCCTTGCAAAAGGAGAGTTATGTGGCTAGAGTGAGTGTTGTGAGGTGAGCATTGGTAATGAAACAGTCTATGTTGTTGATGATTTACAAAGAAACTTGTTTGAATATTAACGAGTTACCTAACACTTTACCTGGTACTGTTGTGTCTCTTTTGCAAGTTTATGAGGATGTCTTTCCTGAGGAAATCCTTAGAGGATTACCTCCAATCCATAGAATAGAGCACCAGATCGACTTTGTACCTGGAGTTGCAATTCTAAATAAATCATCTTATAAGAGCAATCATGAGGAGATTAAGGAGCTTCAAAGGTAGGTTCAAGAGCTGATGGAAAAAAGGTATGTGAGAGAGAGCATGAGTCCATGTGTAGTATCGGTGATTCTTGTGCCTAAGAAGGATGGATCATGGAGGATGTGTGTTGATTGTTGAGCCATCAACAATATCACGGTAAAGTATCGTCATCCCACTCCTCGCTTAGACGATATGTTGGATGAATTGCATGGCTCATGTGTGTTTTCGAAGATTGATTTAAAAAGCGGATATCATCAAATTAGGATGAAGGAGGGAGATGAGTGGAAAATTGCATTCAAAACAAAGTATGGTTTATCTGAATTGTTAGTTATAGCCTTTGGCTTAACTAATGCATGAAGCACTTTCATGAGATTGATGAACCATATTTTGCGTGTTTTCATTGGAAAGTTTGTGGTTATTTATTTTGATGATATTATGATCTATAGCATGAATTTGGAAGACCATGTGAAACATTTGAAATCTTTTCTTGATATGCTTTAAAAGGAGAGATTATTTGCTAACCTTAAGAAGTGCACTTTTTGCACAGATAAGCTTTTATTTCTTGGTTTTGTTGTTAGTGCACAGGGAAAACAGGTAGATGAAGAGAAGGTTCGTGCTATCTAGGAGTGGCCTAATCTAACAAACATGAGTCAAGTAAGAAGATTTCATGGACTAGCTAGCGTCTATGGGAGATTTATGAAGGACTTCGGTAGTATTGCAGCACCAATCACTGAAGTTATCAAGAAGAATGTGGGCTTCAAATGGGGAGAAGATCAGGAGAAAGCTTTCAAGTTGGTAAAGGATAAGCTTGCACATGCTCCTTTACTTGCTTTACCTGATTTTACTAAAACTGTTGAAATTGAGTGTGATGCCTTAGGTTTAGGAAGTGGAGTAGTGCTGATGCAAGAAGGACGGCCCATTGCATATTTTAGTGAAAAGCAAAGTGGGGCAGCCCTGAAGTACCCAACTTATGATAAGGAATTATATGCATTGGTTAGAGCTTTGGAAACTTGGTAGCATTACCTATGGCCAAAGGAATTTATGATTCATACGGATCATGAATCCTTGAAGCATTTGAAGGGCCAGTAGAAATTGAACAAGAGGCATGTGAATTAGATGGAGTATATCGAGACATTTCCTTATGTCATTCGCTATAAACTAGGTAAGGAAAATATTGTTGCTGATGTGCTTTCCCGTAGGTATGTCTTAATCTCAACACTTGATGTTAAGTTACTTGGTTTTGAACATGTTAAAGAATTATATGCTGTGGACCAAGATTTTGCTGAAACTTATGCAAATTGTGAAAAGAATGCCTATAGAAAATTCTTTATATAAGTTGTGTATGCCAGATTGTTCAATAAGGAAGTTGCTGGTAAAAGAAAGTCATAGTGGTGGATTGATAGGATATTTTGGGGTAGCAAAAACTTTATCTGTTTTGTAGGAACATTTTTATTGCCCTCGGATGAAATGAGATGTTGAGAGGATTTGTGAGAAGTGTATCACTTATAGGCAAGCTAAATCCAAAGTACAACGACATGGTTTGTACATGTTGTTGCCTATTCCTACTGAGCCTTGGGTTGATATTTTGATGGATTTTGTGTTAGGATTGCCTAGGTCTAAAAGTGGTAAAGATTCTATCTTTGTGGTTGTGGACCGATTTTCTAAAATGGCACACTTTATTCCATGTCACAAAACTGATAATTCTTCTCATGTTGTTAATTTGTTCTTTCGATAAATTGTTCATTTGCATGGTATGCCTAGGACAATTGTTTCTAATAGGGATGCAAAGTTCTTAAGCTATTTTTTGGAAGACCTTGTGGTGTAAGTTAGGAACTAAATTATTGTTTTCTACTACTTGTCATCCAAGGTCTGATGGTCAAACTGAAGTAGTAAATAGGACTTTATCGACATTGTTAAGGGCTATTATAAAGAAGAACATCAAACTTTAGGAGGAGTGTTTACCACATGTTGAGTTTGCTTATAACCGTACCATTCATTCTGCTACTAAGTATTCACCATTTGAGATTGTGTATGGTTTTAATCTGTTGACTCAATTGGATTTGTTACCTTTACCTGTTTGTGAATTTGTTAATTTAGATGGTAAAAAGAAAGCGGAGTTTGTTAAGCAGATTCATGAAAAGGCCAGGATTAACATTGAAAGGCGTACTGAACAGTATGCTAAGCAAGCTAACAAGGGACGACGTCAAATGGTATTTGAACCCAGTGATTGGGTTTGGTTACATATGCAAAAGGAACGATTTCCTAAGCAAAGATGTTCTAAGTTGCTTCTAAGAGGTGATGGTCCTTTTCAAGTCCTAGAGTGCATCAATGACAACGCTTACAAGCTTGATCTACTAAGTGAGTATTCTGTAAGTGCTACATTTAATGTTTATGATCTGAATCCTTTTGATGTAGGTGATGAAGATTTGAGGATAAATCCTTCTTAAGAGGAAGGGAATGATGAGAACGTGGCTTGTAGATCAAGAATAGACCCGCTTGTGATGCCACCTGGACTGGCTTCAAGGACTCGGGCTAAGTGATTCAAAGAAGCACTCAACAGTTTGGTTCGAATAGTTATGGAGGAGTTACATACCATCCTGGATGATCCTAAACTAATCAATATCATCAAGAAAAGCTTGAAAATGAACCAAATCACGAATCAAGCAAATTGAGGCAAAGCTAGACTTTACACCACCGGCTTACTTGATTGAAGACGGCTTAGAAAACGTCAAATCCGGACGGCTTAAGATGGAGGACTTCAACGCTGTCGGTTGACTTAAGCCACCGGCCTGACCTCCCTACGCCGCCGACCTACTGTCTTATTTTGTTTTATTTTCTTTGAATTGAAATGGCCTCCCTCCTTTATTTTAGGTCGTCAGCTTATGTTAAGTTACGAATTTTCCTTATGACTTTTGGTTTTCCTTCTTGTTTGTCTTTATAAGTAAGTCTTATGGGTTGTATGAACAGACATAATACATTTTATGAAAATTGAGAGAATTTCTCTTTGGTTCTTAACTGAACTAACTTTAAACTTATCAGATTTGATCCGTGGTGTTCGCTTCCGACTTATAAATCGAGACTTCCATCTTTCGATTATGGCGTCTTCGCTTTATACCAAGGTTCTTGTCTCTTTATAGACAACGGGTCGCGGTCTCCATACAAACAGAGATGGTCTTGGGAATTGAAGTCAAACCGATTGATATCAAGTTTTGTCGATAGATTGGTATGGTTCATATCAATATGGGGCATGCTAGCTGTAAAATACTTATGTAACCTTCTAGAGGCCTCAGTTGATTACATGATGTAATATTACGACTAGGGTATCCTGTTGGGGTGTGACAAACACGCATACAAACACAAACACATATATGCACATCAAAGCTTAAACATATCAAAAACAAGTTTTACTTATTAAATGTAGCTTAACTAAGTTGTGGAGTATTTGTGCAATACATTTTCTCATCAAAATAAGATTGTAACCAACCTTGGTTCATCACTATCACCTTACCTCCTTACATTAACACATAACCTAATCATTATATAGATGCATTACTAAAGATGGTACACTCCCCATCACTTACTAATAAGGTTAGCACTGGTGCAGTCACTAGCTTTTCCTTCAATTGCTGGAAGCTGCTCTTACAGTTTTCATCCTAAACAAACTTTACTCCTTTCTAGACCAATCTGGTCAAAAGACTTGCAATCTTAGAAAAACCTTCTACAAACCTTCTGTTGTAGCTCACCATTCCTAGAAAATTTCTAATTTCTGATACACTTTTACAAATTGGCCATTCAACCATTGCCCTTACTTTCTTAGGATTCACTACTATCCCATTTCTATCGATAATATGCCTAAAGAAAGATACTTGCTCTAACCAAAACTCACACTTCATGAACTTAGCATACAACTTTTCATCCTTCAATATGCTCAGAACTAATCTTAGATGGTCTTCATGTTCTTCCTTAGTTTAGAATACACCAAAACATCATCTATAAAGACCACTACAAACAAATCTAGATAATCTCTTAAGAATCTATTTATAAAGTCCATAAAGATGGCTAGTGCATTTATAAGACCAAATAGCATAACAACGAACTCATAATGCTCGTATCTGGTCCTGAAGGTTACCGTCTATATGTCGTTTATTCTAATCTGCAACTGATGATATCTTGATCTGAGATCAATCTTTGAGAATGCTCGTGCTCCTGCCAGTTGGTCAAATAGATCATCTATCATTGGCAAAGAGTATTTATTCTTGATAGTCACCTAGCTCAGCTCTCTGTAATCTACACATAACCTCGTGCTGCCATCCTTTTTCTTGACAAACAGAACTAGAGCTCTCCAGGTTGACATACTAGGTCTAATAAACTTCTTCTTAAGTAGATCTTCTAACTCAACCTTTAGCTCAACAAATTCTATTGGTGCCATGTGGTATGGTGTTTTGGATATGTGTGTAGTACCTAGCACTAAATCAATACAAAACTCTATCTCCATTTTTGGTGGTAATCTTAGTAGACTTTCTTAAAAGACATTGGGCTATGCACATGCTATTGGTACCTATGCAAGGTCTGTCTTTGGTTTAACTTATGCTATCATGGCTACCATGGATAAGTAGATATACCCTATACTTCATAAGTGGGTAGAGCTGGAGGTCTTTGTACTATAAGTTGATGTACAAACTAGTCCTCATTTAGTAGACTAAACTCCATTATCAGGTTATGACAATCAATTACAACATGGTGTTTTAGTAACCAATCTACTCCAAAGATTACATCAAAATCCACCATGTTGAACGCTACTAAGTCTACTGGTAGATATCTACCCTCTATCTCTACATCAATTTAGCAATGTTCCATTCCCCATATGTGTGTTTACAGACAAGCATTCAGTCATATTTCCAACGCACACATCATATACAGACATAAATGATTTAGTAATGTATTAGAAGCTTACACCAATATCGACAAGCACATATGCACATGCAAGAGTATAGAGAACGTACCTGCTATAGTGTTCACATTAGATGTATCCTTATGTTGGAGGGCATAAACCTTAGCTAGTGCTCTTTGTCCTTGATCACTACCCTAGGGTCGGCCTATCTGAATCCCTACAACCACTTGTCTTCTGGGCTCCTCGCAGTCTACGGCCCTGTGTCTTCGTTGCCCATACTTGAAACAAAATACTTCTGAGAGAACCTTCTTTGTTCAAAACCTATGGTTATTCTTAACCTTGGCACACGAAAAGCAAGCATTCTCAAGCCACTTGCAATCTTTGAGATCATATGGTCCCTGATACTTGGTACATTCCTTTCAGTGTCCCGAGCTGTTGATCTAATTTGTTATGTGATCGGCTTCTTTCCCCTATCTTTGGTAAGAATCCTAGTGGTTAGTCACTTCCCCAAAAAGACTTGACGCCATTGAGCTTCTTGACCTTTTATCTTATTCAAGCCTTACTCAATTGTCTCTGCTTTGTTGACCATAACGGAGCAGTTTGTTAACTCCATAAGGTTCGCATGATGTTGAATTTCAAGCTTGAGCTCTATAACAAATGTACTGACTTTGGCATCCTTACTCTCCTTTAGAAGGTCTAGCAGAAATCTCATCAACCAATTCAACTCATCTTTATATTCCTATACTATAATACAACCCTATTGTAGAGTATAGTATTCTTACAGTATCTAATGTTTAGTGCTTTTAGGGAAAAACTCCCTATAGAAAGCCTGCTGGAGTCTATCTTAGGTGATCACTCGAGTCATGCATCTCTTGGCATTCAACCACCAGTTATTTCCTCTCCCAGTCAGCAAATAAGAAGCATACTCAACTTTCTTGTTTTTAGGGATATCCAAAGCAGAAAATGTCTTATCTACTTCCTCTATCCATAATGAGCATCAAGTGGCCTCCTAGGCTTTGGCTTAAACTTGTAGACCAAGTTTATAAACTTTTTCCAACTTAACGCATCAGCATGTCTGGTACCATTGCCACCATGGCCGTTCTATCGGTGTGTCTTCTACCTCCATGCCTCTACTTTGGCTTGTATCACTCGTACATCCTGATGCATGTGATGATGTTGTTGCATAACTACCCCTAAGAGGGTATTCACTATCTAAATAAGTTGAGCAGCATCAACTAGTACCTATTGGCCTACTACAGGTGGGGACAACGATGGTGGCGATAGGTCCAAAAGAAACTGGCTCAAAGGTGGTTGGTTCAAGGGTAGCTCTCCTCCATTAACTTCTTTCTCACCAATTCAAGAGGAACTAGCATCAGGGGCTCCTCTTCTAAGTGGCATTCTATAAGGGTAAAAACACAGAACATGAGAAAAGAGATAAAGCACAATAAAAGGATCAAATCACTATAGAAAACTACTAGATATCAACAATACTAACTAGATAAGCAACCCCAATTATTTGCTACCCCACTCATCATTACTCAACATCCTAAGGAGTTCATAACTTAGATCTAGTAGGATTTGTAACTTAAGCTCTTTTACCATTTAAGATGTAATGCCCAAAATAGAGCGCACTAACAGCTCGCCACGTATTCGCAGTAGAGATAGATATACTAAGGCTTGGATTCTACTAAATCACAATTTATAACACGATATAAATCTAATGTCTCACATTAAAGGAGAACTTCTAAAACAATAATGTCATTAATAAAAGCTTCTGAATAACTTAGTTGGTATAAACCAAGCACCAACTTGCTTCAAAAATATCATATGAAAAAGTCTTATAACTTCAAGAATCATAATAATAACTATTTAAAACTTCATAAAGTCTATGACTCTAGCTATCTTTAATTCAAATAATAAAAAGGAATACATCATAACTAGACAAATAATAAACCACTGGATTATCACTTTTTCTTGAAAAATAAAAAGGAATGAGCGGAAAGGCCCAATACGCCAAACCACAACCACTTGTGCATGAATAAACATCTTACAGATTCACATGCAACATAGTAATACATGCAACAATCACAATTTATTATCTTTAATTAGTCAACCAACCAACATGATTTGGAACCATTTGCAACTAACCCTAAACCCAGGGTAACCCGTGACTCCATAAAACACAGATACATATATACATAGTTACGTATATATATATTAATGTTGGGTAATCTCCACACACCATGGGTACCACACTCGTACCATTCCTAAACTACTGCAATCATCTCTGTATATAACTCCACTTAGAACAATGCTACACACATATCATCATGGTGCCATCTTAGTACTCTGGTAGTCCTGATTCATTAGACCCAGCCAAGCATAGCCAACAACAAATTTAAAGTCGAATTGTTAAGTCCATTTTGCCGTTTCTAAGCCTACATTCACAAGCAACAACAAAGGTAAGGACGTATCTGTTAATACATTTGAATAAGCTAAATCAACAAAACCAAGATCATCTTATTACATAAAGTAAAACTAACTCAGAACTTATTTTCAAAAGAAAAACATTATTTCTAAGATCATCTAAACTCCTAAACTATTAAGAATTACAACTACTCTAGGCTTAGATATGCCTTACTACTTGGATTTAAGAGTATTAGGTATTAAACTAAGGATTTAAGGGTTAAGGAAGGTCAAAATAAGGGTTAAAAGAATATTACACAATCCCTCTATTGATCATGTCGATGATGGAAGGCGTGATAGGCCCTTGGAAAGAAAAACATAACGCAACGCCTTCATTAAGCCTATTATAAGGGATATCACGGCCTCCACTACGATGTGATGGACGTGGTGATGGTCATCACAGCCTTCGTTACAGCCGTGATTAACTTCAAAATGCCACTTCTGAGGAGGTCATGGCCCCAAAAGGCTAGAACATACCCTATAATTTAGATCTGACATTTCGGTATTCTTTAACCTTAGACAAAGAAGTTGAAATAATTAATGATAATAATTCATAATTATATAAGGAAGTGCAAAAATATCAGATTTGCGAATTTTGAGTGTCCTTTAGACCCGAACAGATCATCTCTTGAAAAGCGTGTCGTGGGGCTCATAATAGTAAAAATATTCCAATAACACCCTTAGGATCGAAATAATATAAGGATTCCAAAAATATCGATTTCGTAATTTTTCGGTAACTAAAAATAACAGATATTGCATCTATATGCGTATTTTCTTTACTATCGGTACACTATTAGTCTTGTTTACTATTCATTATCCTATACTATTATTCATTACTATTCATCTATTTCTATTTTATCTTATAACCTATTCTTACTACATATATACTTATTTTTCTATTTTTTTCATTTCCAATACACCTTTACATCAACCATACTTCACATTTTTACTACTTTTTATTACAAAACAACAAATAAAATAATTTTCACTCCTCTCTCTCTCTTAAAGGCCGGTGCCTCTCCTCTATCTTCCAACTCAATTATTTTTCTTTTTTCAATTTATTTTATTACATCAATTTTCCTCCATCTTCAACTATAAATACCCTATCTCCCTCCACTTCTTTCACACCATCTTTATACATAACAAACTCTCTCAAATTCACTCCACAACTCTCTCTACAAAATTTTCCTCTACCAAAACTCTCTTTTGCCAAATACTCACAAAATTTCTCTCTATACACAATCCATTTACCATTTCCCACTAACTACATAACCATACATTCACTACCTTTTTCCTACACCATAAACACTTTAGGTAAAACTCCTATTCCTATTTTATTTACTCATGTCATGTAACTAGCATAACCATGGTGTTATTTTGAAACTCATATGAGTAGTAAAAGTAACAATATGTTCATATTTTGTTATTGTACATGAAATTCCAATTTTACTATGTTGTTATTATGCTTATATATGTGTTGATTATTAATCATATTATTGTTGTTATTATGCTCTAATCTAACTCTATATATATTATTAAGTATATTTATATCTATATTTATATTTTTAGAGCCTAATTGCTCACTAACTATTTCTAATTTGCTATTATTATTGCTTTTTCTTTTTCTCTTTTTAAGACTAGTCTATTCTTAGTTCCAGGTTGCCTTGATGAAGCTAAGGCTCTCAATACTTAATTGGGTTACCTTGGTGAAGCTAAGGTTCTCCATACTTGATATATTAACTTACTTATTATATTGCTCATTATGTCTTCCTTATATTTTCATATTACATATTGATGATCATGCATGAGCATAATGATTATTGTCTCAACAAAATAAAGAGGGAAAGGTTTTCTTAAATAAAAAGAAGATAGAGTTCTTTTCCAAAATAAATTTTGTCATGTAAGAAATGATTTTTCCTCATAAAGACTTAGGAATTTATCTTAGCAAATCTTTTCTAAAAATTTAGAGGAGTTAATCATAAGTTTTTAAGTAACCAAAAAACATAAAGATTTTAGATAATACATAAAGTAGATATATCATACATACATTTTATAAAACCATAAAGTGAAAATTTTTCTTTAAAAAAAATTAAAATTTCAAATTCTTGGTTGACAAAAGTTTTACTAAACGTCATTAAGAAAGTTTCACGCTTTAGAATATAAAGGAATAGACTAGTTCGACAAATCACCAAGAATGTTTCTTTTATGAGGATAAAATGTTCTTAAGTAATAAAGTTAGTAAACAACTTAGGAAATCATTTTAATTAAATGAAATAAACTTTAGGAAAGGTTAAGAAAATGTAAAGCTTGATAAATTTTAACTACTCTCAAATAGAATTTATAAACTACCCTCTTAACCCCTAGAAATTAAGTTATAAGAAACTTAGAAAGATAAAAACCATTTTTTAAAAAGAAATTTGAAAGACTAAGGAATAGAATCAAAAGGAGAAAATATTCACTTAAAATGATTCAAGAAAATTTTCCAACAAGCTAAGTGGAAATTTTCAAAGTTTTGCTTTTCCAAATTCTAGAAAACATTGCTTTTACAAAAATCATTGTTGAGACAACTTCATTAAATTCATGCATATGATATGAGTCAATATATATGTATATATATATTCTAAAGGTTTTTCCAACTATAATAATACCTATATTTTGGTACAAGTATTTTTGGATAAAGAAAAGTTTGCAAATTTAAGTTTTGAAAATTAGAATTTTCGTGGTAAATCTGTACCTTACGGTTTTGGGACCCAAACAACTTTTTATGATAAGAATAACCTTAGAAATGGATAGATCTTTTCAAATAGGTAGAAAACGACAAATTATATGCAAAATTCTGAGTTAAAATGAGCAAGTTATGGCTATTTTAAGTTATAATTTCCACCTATACGAATTTTACCGCAACTAGAAAATAGAGTTAGAAGTTTTGACTAGAAATTCCATGAAATACTCATTTTAGGTATTTCCTTTGTTTAGGAACCGAGGAGGATGACGTATACTACCCCGAGGACTACTTCGACTAAGGGAGTATCATCATGGCCGAATGAGTCTACTTCTATTATTTTTCATGCTTATGTTTGTGCTTATAATTTAGCTGTACTAGACTTAAGGAAAAGATAAAATTGAAGATGTATGTGTTAATAACATTTTGAAAGAATATTAAGCATATCAAGCTACGAAATGCTTGTAATAAATTATATGTTTATTAGCATGTTGAAGTATCTGAAATTGGTTGATTGCTTGCAAGAAATTGAAATTTAATGGCTAGGTCTAAATAAAAGTTGACACATGCACTTCATAAGTTGAGTTACATTGCATTCACTATTGTACAATTGGTGGGACAAGTGTATGATAGTGGTGGTAGGGATAACTAGTGTATTATGTATATGGTGAGTAGGAGCCCGTAGAAACTACATAAATTGATGGCTAGTAGGAGCCAGTAATAACTATATATTTTTTTATGGAGAATAGAAGCCGATAAGATCTATAAAAATGATTTTTAAAAGAAGTGATGGCCGTAATAGGCTAGAATACCTAACCCCAAATGAAGGGCGTAATTCATTCAACATATGATTCCCGAAAAATCATATGTCTTGTATGCTCATGTGCTTGTTACATTACATTTGCTTGTCTAATAAACTTGGTTGTTATTTTGTTTTAAGTATGATTATTGGGATTATACTTATTAAGCTGTAAAGCTTAAGCCCCTATAGATATTTGTATTCACAGAAACACCTGTTCTTGTACCCGAGGTCTCCTCATATCCACATAAGTTTTTCTTTTGGGAGCTTTTGAAGGAAATCTACTTGAAGGATTAGACTAAAATTCTTTTAAAATCTTTTGATGTAGTATTTAAGTTATTGTAAAGATTATTAGTTATTTCGATCCTTGGAGTTTTAGCGGGGGTATGTCCCTAAGAATTTTGTAATGGACTTTTAGTTGTTATTATTATGATCTATTTTTATTTCGATATTCTTGTATGTTCAATATTATTGCTTAGACCACACTTCCCAAAAGCATCTTTTATTACCGTGTTAGAAGCCTTACATGTAATACCGAGACTTATGTGTGACTAAGGTAGTCATTCTTAAGTTTTGATATTATATGTGGTAGACTGCCACATTTAGGGTATCTTCGGGGCGTGACACCTGTTCACTCCAAAACACAAAAAAAAAATCTTAAAATGTCCTTTTTCTTGATCTTAAACCGTACAAAACTTCTAAAATGAATTGGGGAACATATAAACACTTTTCTAGGTCACATTACCTGAATCTAAACATTCTTCCTTTCCTTTGATCACAAAAATAACAAAACCTCCAATAAGGGAACTTAAGGTTTCCTAATCCTTCTTTAAAAGATCGAATCCCTTCAATACCAACAACAAAACTTAGGAGGAAAATCTTCTCTAATCTTCAAAAGAACCAAAGGGAAGAAAAACTTACATAGCTTTAATTCTCGTTCTTCCTTGAAGCAGATATTATCTTGAGAGAGATTAAGGGTTAGATTCTTGTGAACTTGCTATAAACAAAATGCATATCTGTTTTACGTAAGGGATAACTACACTTATTTTATTAGAAAAGACTTATTTGCCCTCTTATTTAATAGCAAATGACATCCTTACCCTTAATTATAATTTATTTTATTTTTATATTACAATGACTAAGGAGCACACTAATGTAGGTCAAACAACAACACCTCAAATAACACTAGTGCAAGAATCTACGAATGCTCCAACAAATGTAGAAAGGAACGATAACTTGTCAAAGATTAAAGAAAGTGCGCATATTGGGAATGATCTTGAAACAGAAGTGGAGGAGACCCTTCAAGACACTGCTTTCGAATATGGATTAATATCTAAGGCGAATCAAGATGATGACAACCAAATGACCTTTGACATAGACATATCTGATGATGAAAATGAGTCTCCAGAAATACATAAAAATCTCCAAGAATGCAATGATGTAGAAAATCCTCAATCAAAGGAAGAAACTAAAGAAACATATATTCAAAGATTATGTACCATTCCATAGTAACATGGACGTTGGTAATGATTATGCATCCTATGAGGAAGAATTCCTACATCTGAGGACATATGTTTAGGTAATGAATTCGAGCAAGGAATGAAGTTAAAAACTAAATTTGATTTGATTCATATAGTGAAAATGTGGCATATAAAAAACCACCAAAACTTTATTGTTATGGAGTTGGATAAAAAGATACGAAAAGTTGTATGTGAAGAATGGAAGACTTGCAACGTAATTGGTAGCTCTGTGCTTGTAAAAAAAGCTAAGAGTTGGCTTTGTGATTACAATTGTAAACCCCTCAATTTCTAGGGTAAAGTTGGAATAAACCTTAACCCTAGTCAAACTGGAATTTCAAAAGTCAACTATGATCAAGGCAAACTAGCAGTTTCAACTTCGGCAATCTTGTGCTCAAAACCTGAGGACAATAGAAAAGAGCTAATGGTGGACTATAGTTCAGTATGATATGAGGAAGCCTAAAAAGATCATATTCGCCCAAAAATCATTCGTTCGGAACTAAACGGGATCAATTCTTGAAAAACATGCTCCTGTTCTTAGAATAGTAAAAATATCCCGATAATACCGTTAGACTCATAATTATACACGAATTTCAAAAATATCAATTTTATAATTTTTTGTAACTAAAAAAATCATATATAGCTCGTTTATGAGTATTTTTTTACCATCGGTATCTTATTTGTCTAGTTTACTTTTCATTATATAATTTCTACTATTTGTTACTATTCACCTATCTTTACTTTCCGTACAACCTATTTCTTACAAACCTACATACCTATTCTTATATTTTTTACATTTCTAATACAACATTTTACTAAACTTTTCTTACACTTTATTACATTTTTTTTTATCAAAATTAAATTTTTTCGCTCAATCTGTTCCTCCCTCCCTAGAAGCCAGCGTTACTTGCCCTCCTTCTCCCTACATTTATTTCTTTTTCAATTTATTTTAATACGTCCATTTTTCTTCCACAAATCTCCATAAAATACCTTATCTCCCTCCATTTCTTTCACACATTTCATTTTTTCTATCAAAGCTCTACCAAATTCTCTCATCAATTTCTCTCGCTAACCATTTTTACATAAACACACTCGTCTTCACATACAACTATCAACACTCCATATTTTCTTTCATCTACACTTAACCTTGGGTAAAAATTCCTAAAACATTCTTCATGTTTATGTAACTTAACATGACCATATTGTATGTTTTCTAAACCCATGAGAGTTAAGAAAGCAATAATATATTCATGTTTTGTTCTTGTTCATGCAAAATTTTATTATTGTATTATTATTATGTTATGCTATATTATTCTTGCTTCTAATCTAACTCCTATATGTTATTAAATATATTTATTATATATATATATATATTTCTTAGAACCTATAAGCCCACTAATGTAAATTTTATTTATTTATGCTCTTATATCTAATACAATTTATTTATTTCATGCAATTTTATTAAGGCTCTTCTTCTTGTCTTAGACTTATTCTCATCAAGTTAAAAACGTTTTATTTTCTCTATAACTTGTCCATAATCTAAGTCCAAGAAGCCTTTACATAAATCTAAGACTCTCATGTTTTCCCTATTATTTTCTTGTTTTTCTTTTTGGAACTAGTCCATTCTAAGTTCCGAGAATCCTTGAAACAAGCTAAGACTTCCTAACACTTGATTTTACTTATATGCTTATTTAATTTTCTATGACCTTTATTTTTTTTTTATGTACGCTACTCTGTTTACATAATTGCAAGTTCATATTCATGCATGAACATAATATTGTTGTCTTGATAAAATCTTCAAAGAAACAAAATGAGTTATTTTCTCCCACTTAAGAATAAAAACTAAATTCTCTAAAAACATGATTTCAACACCTAGGAAAAATTTCTATTAAAACTAATGATCATGATTCAACAATATCCTTTTAAAAGCTCAAATAAATTCATCATAAATTTCTAAGTACTGTCATTATGCAGAGATTTTTCAAAACTTAATTATGTGATTCTCTTACTCTCTTTTCAAAATACTAAAATAAATTATTAAATCTTAAGGTTAACAATTCTTTGTTATGCAAATTATTCTTAAGAACTTGTTTATAGGATTCACACCCACATATTGAAAAATATTAAGAATCAAACAATTTTTCTAAAACAAGTTTAAGATCAACTCGCTAGTTGAAAATCCACTTAGAAAATAAAATGTATACAACTTAGGAAAATTGTTCAACTATGATCTTTTCAAACTATTAAAATATGATTATTATAAGTTTTTTCAATATTGATAATTCTTTGCTATATAATATTTGTAAGCCCCGAAAAATTTCAGTAAATAATTCCAAAATAAACTTCAAAAATCAACCATAAAAATGACTCCAAATTAAAACCAAACTTTGATTAGCCCTAAATCACGAACGAATTCGGAAATTTCTTAATCTTGAGAAAATGAGATTCCTTAAAAATAAAATAAGAACTCAACGGTCTTCAAATTCAAAATCACTACGTACGACAAATTCCATACTTAACTCTGAATTGTAAAATCGAGTAATATAGAACCCAAAAAACAAATTATTAAAAAGTAAATAACGATTAACCTTCAAAAATAAAACCCAATTCAAGAATTCCGAAAACGTTGAGAGATATTAAAATATTTACAAAAATAAAATTTAAAATAAATTTCTCAAATTAAATATGTGGTATAAATATAAACGTCAGTTTTCAAATTGGCAAAGATCTAAACCGGAAAATCACCTGGGAATCCTAAGTGGAATACAGTAGTTTAAGTCCGACAATCACGCACTCTTATCCCTAGAGGCCGAGGTGTGATTTAAGTGTGTAGAGTAACTCGTAATAATATAAGGTTGATTAAAAATATCATATTGATAAATTTTTGACCTATTTCGAACCCGCTCGAATACAGACTTTGAAAAGCGTGTCCCGAGGCTCGAGATATCAAAAATATACCATTAATATCGTTAGACTCATATTTTCATAAGGATTTCAAAATTATCAGTTTTATAATTTTTCGATAACTGGAATTATCTTATTTTGCGATTATATTTGTATTTCATCACTACCGGTAATTAACTGGTCTTTTATACTATTCACTACTATTCATTACACAATTTTATTATCCTTGTAAACCCTTATTTTTTAGATAAATATTTTATATATCATAGGAAATTCTATTTTTCTAAAATTTAGTTAGTTTCGGGTTTTTATGGGATCAGTTTCTATTTAAGACCCAATACTAAAAATAAAATAAATTAATTTAATAATTTAAAAATATTTTCAATATATTTTTATTTTCATAAAATATATTTTTATAATTTTTCGGGTTATAAAAATATCAATTATAGCTCATATTCGCATATTTTGGTCATACCGATAACTTATTTAATAATTTGCTAAAATAAATAAATAAATTATCTTATTTTAATTATGAAAAATCTGCTACAAATATTTGGAATGAATTTTCTATTTTTATTTTATTTTATCTTTATTTTATTAAGAAAGTACTCTTACAACCCATACCTTTAAGTACACCTTTCACACATCACTTCTTTTACACTTCAATTTTTCTACACTTTATTCCACACTTCATGGCAGAATTTTTTTGACTTCTTTTGCTGCCTTTTTGTCTTTTGAATTACTCCAAATAGATTAAAATAAATCTCTTTCAACCTTCTTTAAGAAGCAACACTTACATATTTATTATACATTACATTTTCAAGTCAAAAACCAACCAAACTTCTCTCTCTCTTCTCCTCTATTTCACACCTGCCTTGGTCCTTTATTTGCTACCCATTTATTCATTTTTACTTCATTTAATGAGTCTTTAACTCATTTTATCTCTCTCTTTCATTTACACCTTCATCTCTTTACCAGTCCTTATAATTTTCTCTCTATTTTTCCTCTTTTTCTCTCTTCTTTTCTCTTGGTCTTACATGGAAACCTTGCTGCCCCTATTTCTTAATTGAGCTCTCACACATATTTCTTCAAGATCCTTTGATAAAACTCTTGTCCAAAGCTTCCATAGATGATATAGGTAAAGTATAGTGAGAGTTTCATGCATCAAATGACTTTCCATAAGCTTAAAAGCTAAAGATGATGATACCAAAATGAAACACTCCTCTTATTCATGAGTACTCTCTTGTAATATTATTATTTTCTTGTTAGAAGTAGTTATATTTTGTAGATCTAGCTTTTATGTAGCTTTGATCATGTTTATGTTTAGATCTATGAGTTTATAGCTTACTACCATGGATTTCTTTTATATCTATGCTCATATTATGTGTAGATCTTATATTTGAACTTGTATAAAAATAGTGAAATTCGTATCTTGGCAAAACCCATATTTAAAAACCCTATTCCAAGTCTCAAAATGGAAGTTTTAGTTGGAAAAATGAAGGTTTAGTGGATGTATATCATCAAGACTTCTTTTTACAAGAATCAAAGATGATTTTCAAAAGTTATTTTCAAAATAAAAATCTCATTTTCAGATTTAGGCCAAGGCATAGTTTAAAAACATGTTTTCCAACTCAAAAATGAAGTTTTTATTTAAGAAATGGAAGGCTCTTAAGATATGATATGTAAAGGATGATTTTTCCTAAGCTTAGATGGATTTTATTAAAAGATATGTCCAAAAATAAATTTGGTAAATTCGGATCTCAACCAAGACTAATTTTGAAAACCCATTTTTCGATACCAAAATGAAAGTTTTGTTTAGAAAATGAAAGGCTTATGGAATAGGTATCAATAGGAGATGTTTTTTTATAAGTAAATAGTAGATCTACTAGTAGAGATTCTCAAAAATAGGAAGATATTACAAAATATGAAATTTGAGTTTTATCCAAATTTTATAAATTCGGATGGTTTTAAAACCATACCTTAAAAACCCATTTATCAACTCCAAAACTTGTGTTTTATATGAAAAATGAGGAGTTTAGGTCATAAGTATCATCAAGTAATGATTTTTATAAATTAAGATGGGATTTGCTAAGAAAAATATGTAGAACAAAGAGTAGAAATGAAGTAGGAAAAAATTTGAGTTGCTAGTCAACTTAGGAAATTCGTAATTGAGTAATGGTATGAAAATCCATACTTTTCAAACTCAAAATAGAAGTTTTATTAAAGAAATGAATTCCTTAGTGGCTAGGTATGTTTGAGCCTTAATTTTCTAAGTATCAAATGATTTTTACTTAAAGGAATTACCACCAAAAACAATTTTTACCAAATTTGGATTTTGGGATGAACCAATTTTAAAAACATGTTTACAAAGTGTAAAATGGGAATTTTTATTGAAAACAAAGGCCTTAGGGAATATACATGATAAAATCTTAATTTTAACAAGAATAAATAAATTTTATCAAGGAATTTTTCTAAAACCAAGTGAAGATTGTCAAGAATACAAGACTAGCCTTCTAAGTTGATTTTTCATAAAGTCTTACAAAGAAAAAGTTTTCTAAAAAAATTTCTTTTGTTCAATATCATCAAGAAAATGTATATATCTCATGACATATCATTTATGGTAGTAACTTGTTCATATTGCATGTATATTTGCTTTGGATAGTAGAAAAATTACAAACATTCACAAAACTACTTTTCGGAATTGAATTTTGCTACTGATCAGACCTTTTCAAAGCTTCAAAATTTTCAAAACTTAAATATGACATTATAATTATATAGATCTTTCGAATTAGATAGAAATCGATATATAATTTGCTAAATTCCGAGTTAAAACGACCAAGTTATGGCCGTTTTAAGTTAGAGTTCCCGCTTAGGACGAGAATTACAAATTTGATAGTTTGTATAAGATAGTTTGGATTAGTTTGAGTAGAAATACTTATTAGAGTATTTCTTCCTTTTTAGGTGACCCCGAAATCAATGATTCCCTACCACCGGATTACTTTTACTAAGATACCGGTGATCCAATGGCTGAGTGAGTCTTCTTCTTATTTTGATACCTTGTTTGTGCTTGTAGCTGGTTGCATTAGAATTATAAGAACAAGATAAAAGCCGATATGAATGAGGATGGGATAATCGATGAGATTTTGATGTATGTATGCCAAATAATACTAAAGCAAATCGAAACCATGATTCAATTGGATAACTGCACTGTTCATATTATTTATGTTTATGTGTATGATTTTGGTTAGTCACTCTAAAGACTATATGAATGATTTGACCTAAGCAAAAATTAAATTAATCATGCATCGCATCGGACATGTTGCATTTGGTAGCGTGCTACTCCTACGCAGGTCGATCGGTATGGTCCGCGGACTCATTTGGATAATGAGACCCGGTATCAGAGCTCATTCATAGGGAACTAAGGCACATTAGGGATGCATTCCATGTGTGAGTCTAGCCGAGTCAAGTGCTATGAGCCCTCGCAGCAGTCGTGTATACTTTCAATAACATCCCTAACCCAAGATATAGAGGGCGTAAATCCATTGTGTATGGGTTCCGAATACCCATACATAATTGTCTGCTCATGTGTTTATTCATGCATAGAATATGGATGATTTTTAACTTGCTTGTTATGGTTCGAAATTAAGGGAATTCTCACTAAGTTAGTGTAGCTTATACCCCAATAGATGTTTGAATGGACAGGTTATCTCAAGAATGCTAAGTGGGGACCGAGATGGTTGGAGTCGAATATGACTTCGGGATTCCGGCAGGAAGTAAAAATGCTTGAAGATATTAGTTAGGTTTTGTGAATTGCTTTGTAATAGTTCTATGTAGTGAAATTGTCACGCCCCAATGGGTACCCTAAACGTGACATGCCGCCACACTCAATATTAAAGCTTAAGTATGACAACCTTAGCCATTCCCAAAAGCTTTTATATTAAGTGTAAGGCGTACTTTCACAACTTTAGAGGACCATATATGGAATTATGAAGCTTAAGGAGATATAAAAACATATTAAGAAAAGAGGATTCACAATAATTATTTATTCATGGCATAAACTTTACAAGCTTAAAGGCAATTCCTTGAATTACTAATCTGGTATAGATATATTAACATGCCAATACTAGCTATACTTTATCCAGATTTCTAATGTTCAAAAGGGGATTACCTGCCCGCATGGTCCACGTGGCCTTAACCATAAGTAAGGGAACTGCAAAAGATATCTATCGGAGTATAAGCTACTAGGCTTAGTGAGTAAATCCCAAAAAAAAATTTCATACTCGAAGTAAATTATCAATCAAGTTTATTATTCAAACGTATGAAATGCAACAACCACGTGAGCATACAAGACATATGACTTTCCGGGAATCATATGTTGAATGAATTTACGCCCTTCATTCGGGGTTGGGTATTCAGGCCAATTACAGCCACAACTTTTAAAAAAACACTTTTATAGATCTTACCGACTCCTATACGCCATCAAAAACTTGTAGTTATTACAGGCTCCTACTAGCCATCAAAAACTTGTAGTTTATTATAGGCTCCTACTAGCCATCAATTTAAGTAGTTCTTACTGGCTCCTACTCGCCACTTACATGATATACCGGTTATGTCTACCACCACTATTATACACTTGTCCCACCAATTGTATAGTAGTGAATGCAATGTGACTTAACATATGAAGTGCATGAATAATTTCTTTAATTAAAGTCTAGTAGTTACGTTTAGATTCTTTCAAGTGATCAATCAATCTCACACATTCCAAGATACTAATTCACATACAACTTTATTACAAACAAATCGAGTTTTGATATACTTAGTATTCTTTCAACATATTATCATACACTTCCTCTTGATTTTTCTTAGATTCTAGTGCAACTAATTTTACAAGCACAATCAAGAGTATGAAAAATAACGGGGAATACACTCACGATGCCATTGTCGTCTATTCCTCTAAGCGGATGAGTCGATCGCATACTCCACTTAATTGTAATAGCTCTCGTGGTAAAGGAATCCTTGCTCGGGGTCACCTAGCCAAAGAAAATACCCACAATGAGTTTTTCTTGAAGATTTTCTTGAATTTTGACAAAACAATGTCAAAGAACGTTAAAGTTCGTATAGAAGAATGTTCCAACTTAAAATGGCCATAATTTGGTCATTTTAACTCGGAATCGCGCGTATAATATACCAATTTCTATCTACTCGAAAAGATCTACCCGTTTCTAAAATTATTTCCCACAAACAAAGACATATAGGCTCTGAAAAAGTAACGACAAAATTCACCACGGATTTCCAAATAAAAACAACTTTGGTTCAAGAAATCAAAATTTGTTTGATAAATACTTAGTTATCTATATAGTTGAAAATTTCTCTTTTCATAACTATATAACTCATATTTAAGCATGCTCAAGTGTCTTGTTGTCTAATTTATTTTTCTTAGGTAAAACAATGTTGGTTTGAAGCTTTTCGGAAATTGTTTTTGTAAATTTCTTTGAAATAAATACCTTGCTTACTTTGTTTTCTAAAAACGTTTTATGTTGGTTTCATTTATCTTTTTCTAAGTGACTTTTGAAAATAAGATTTTCTTCTTCCTAAGTTACATTAATACTATATTTGAAGTTTTTCTAGGAAGTATGCTTTTCTTCATTTTTCTTGTGTAAATTTCTTTATTTACTTGTTTTGCAAAAATCTTTACTTGATATTTCCCATTCTTTTTCTCATGTCTCATATTTTTCAAAAATAATTATCCATGCATGAAAACTTGTTTTCTTCATAAAAACAATGAGGAACATTTAAGGACTTTTTGTAGAAAAACTAATTTCTATAATTCTATTATTTTCCTCTTGTAACTTGAAAAGAAATAACTTTATTATTTTCAAACCATAATTTTTCTTTGCCTATTTGTTTGCAAATGTCTTTATTTAAAATTTCCTTAGTCGTCCATCTTATTTTCTTTCTTTATGAAAAGAACAATTTTTGTCAACAAGAATATTTTCTTTTGAAAAATAAGGTAGAGTAACGAAGATTTAAGTAGCTTTTTAAGTAAAAATAGTTTCTAAATTCATAGTGAATTCTTTTTGTAACTTGAAAATGAATGAGTTTATTTTTGTTATCTTATATTTTTATGTTTCACAAAAACTTATTCCTAAGTGACAAAAAGCCTTCTTTTATTTGATTATCTTTAGAAAATAAACTTTTGGACAACAATCTAAATGAACATGATTATGAGAATAATAATAAACAAAATAACATAAAGCATAATAATAAAGTCAAGTATTGGAGTCTTAGCTTTTTCAAGGCTCCCGGGACTAAGAAATAAACTAGTCCCATAATGAAATAAAAATGAAAGAAGAAAAGCTTGTTTTGACTTGATGAGGACAAGTCTAAGACTAGAGACTAGTCTTATTTCAACAAGGAATAAATAAATAAATTGCAATGGAAAAGTAAATAAATTGCTTTGCATGAAATAAATAAATTGCAAGTGAGCTTATATGCTCTAAAGAATATGTATAGATATATAAACAATAATAAATCAACATAAACTTAAATGGATTGGCATGAACAAGGACAATACATGAACATAATGTAGTTTCCACAACTTGTAGTATTTGGAAACTCACACTATGGTCATGCAAAATTACATGACATGAAGAAGAAGAAAGAATTATAAAGGGGTTACCTAAAGAAGATTTTGATGTGGTTATGTGGTTATGGGTTTTTGTCGTTGGTGGAAATTGTTGTGGAATTATTTTGAGAGAGTTTTGAGATAGTAATTTAAGAGAGCTTTGAGAGGAAAAATTGAGAGAGTTTTGGTATGAATTTGTGGATAGTGAATGTGTGAAAGAAGTAAAGAGGAGGGGGGTATTTATAGGATTTTGAGGAGTGATTTTTGTGTGATTAAAATAAATGCAAATTAAAACAAATTGAGAGCATTGAGAGAGTGGGGGGGGGGGGCGCGGCCATGGGGTGATGAGGGGGAGGGTGAATTAATTTCTTGACTTTTTGGAAAATGTAAGATGTAATTTGTAAGATAGATGTGATATAAAGTTATGGGAAAGGTAAAAAGTTAAGATTATAGGTTATGTAGAGTGTAAGAGTAGGTGTAAGAAAAAGTAGAGATAAAAGAATAGTGTAGAATAGTAATGAATAGTGTAATGTAAAGTAGATATGACAATTAAAGTACCGGTAGTAAGAAAATACGCGTATAATAGCTATATCTGTTATTTTTACTTACCGAAAAATTACGAAATTGATATTTTTGGAAAACTTATATTTTTATGAGTCTAACGGTATATTCGGAATATTTTTACTATTCCGGGCTTCCGGACACGTTTTTCGAGAACTGTGTCTGATCGAGCTCGAAGGACACCCGAGTTTCGCGAAACTGAAACTCTTATACAACCTATGGTTATTATGAGCTATTCTAGCTAATTATCCCAACTTCGTTTTCTAGGGCCAAAGAAAACGGCAATGCCAGATTTAGATTGATACCGTAAACTAGGGTTTTGTTGACCTTTAGGGTTTCGGTTGACTTTCGGTTAGGGTTTTATGCTAAACCGATTCTGAAAATTCAGGGGTTTACAGAAATCTTTTGATGAATTGAAATTGAAGTATAGTGAATTGTATTTCCTTTACATTGTTACTCAAGTTGTATCAATATAAAATGTATCACTTCGATGTGTCTCCTCCATGTGTTAGACGCCTTGTACATAGTATGGAAGCCTTTGCATGACTGAGGCGGTCATTCCTAGGCTTTAATATTGTGTACGACAGACTGCCACGTTTAGGGTAGCCTTCGGGACGTGACAATATTTCCTTAAAAACTTATTTATAAGGTATAGATCAACACCTGGAAAAATGTTAAGAACAAAGTAAGTTTTTCTAAGTTAAGATTAAATTGCTAGTTCAATATTTATTTAAGAAATTGTTAGATAACTTAAAGACCTAAGTCTTTAAGAAATAAATCTGTCCTTGTAAATTTAAGAAAATATAAAAATGATTGTTTTATAAGAATAAACATTCATTAGCAACAAATCAAAAATTTTGATTTTTCTTCCAACAACTCAAAGAAAGATTTTGTGAACTTTATTCTCCAACTTCTAAAAGTAAATTGTTTTATAAAAAAATCATTGTTAATACTACATCACTAGAATCATGTATATAATATGAGTATAAATCTATAATAAAAGGCTTTTTCAAACTATATAAATATCTATGTGTTGTTATGGACGTTTGAATGAAGCAAAATTTTGAGAAGTTACAATTTAATAGCTGGGATTTTCGTGCTAAATATATACTTACCCATTTTATAACCCAAATAGCTTTTAATGTAAAAAATAACCTTAGAAATAGATAGATCTTTTTTAGTAGATAGAAAATGATATCTTATATGCGAAATTCCAAGTTAAAATGAACAAGTTATGACCATCTTAAGTTGGAATTTCAATCCATCCGATTTTTTATGAAAATAGTAAAATAGAATTACAAAGTTTGAGTAGAACTTCCATAAAATACTCATTTTCGAGTATTTCTTTCGTTTAGGTGATGAGGAGTTGAAGGATTCATATCAGGAGGATTACTGCGAGTGAAGAATTTTTTTGGCAAGAATGGCCGAGTGAGATTATCTCGTACTTTTATGTACTTGTTTGTGCTTGTAACTAGAAGCACTCGAAGTAAGAAAACAATAAAGATGGAATATGCATGATAATATTGGTTGGAAGTATACTAAGCGTATTGAGGCATGAATTGTTGTTAATTAAATTTGTATTTTATTATCATGATGGAGTGTCTGCAAATTCTATGATCACCTTTAAATTGCCTTAATCATATATCAAGAGTTATATTAATTGATTCATGCATACTATGACGTGAGTCACATTGCATGTAGCTACTATGGCTGGGTGGGATGAGAGTATAGAAATGAGGTAATCATAGGAACGGTAAGACTGCTAAGATGGATGAATAGGAGCTAGAAAGAACTACAAGATGGATGATAAAGATGGGTTTTAAAGAACCGAAAATACTTAGCCCCGAATGGAGGGCATAATCCATTTAAACATATGATTTCCAATAGATCATATATACTTGCTCAATTGCTTGATGATTTCATACGCTTGTTTAATAGCTTGTTTGAATTTATTGATACAAGTACGCTAATCTGAGAATATTCTCACTAAACTAGTTGAGCTTGCACCCTAATAGATTTAATGTAGGATCAATATCTCTTATACCCCAGGCCTTTGGTTATCCGAGTAAGCTTATGCTTTTGGAAAAGCTTTTGGGGGAAATTCTTTTGAAGATCTTAGAATAGATTTCCTCTAAAATCTTTGTAGTTATAGTTATGTAAGACTCATACTATATTTTGGATATTGGAGAATTATTAGGAGAATACCCCTAAGTTTATGTAAAGACTTTATTGTGAATAATCTGGTAGATATATGTTTATTAGTTCTTGTATGCTTAATATGACTGCTTAAACCACATCCCACCATCCACCGGTGTTTCCTATTATTATGCTAGTCGCCTTACATATAATACCGAGACTTTCATATGACTAAGGTAGTCATTCTTAAGTTTTAATATTATATGTGGTGGACTGCTATGTTTAGAGTACCCTTTAGGACGTGACAACAATTTCTAAGGGTCTACACACATGCACCAATAGGATCTTCAAATAAGATCATCCAACTAAACATTCATGAGCTAGTCTTTCTTAAGTCAAGTAAATAATAACCTCAATATCAAGATGACCGCCCTTAAACAACAAATTAAAAACACATATGAATATGTGATGTCACTAAGAAAAGTTAGGGTGGCAAAGGGGATAGCAATTGAGAATGTGTACGGTAGTGGGATAAATCATACAATGAATTACGAAAGTTGACGGTTATCAAGAGAACTAACCTACATACATATAGCATGGAAAATACAATCAATAGAAAAAGAAAACGAAGTGATCTTAGGAAGATTGTTTTAGATATTCGGGCCTTGCATAGAAGCCTTCAAACATTGCAGGACTATCATACGTATCAATGGGACATTTTTATATGGAAAATATCCCCATAACCTACTCATTACTTGTATTATAGATGGTGCTAATCACATAATCCCCCTAGCATTTGCATTGGTTGATAAAGAATCAGTGAGATATGGCCATTGTTCTTAACGAAACTAAAACACTACCTTCATGGATTGCGCAATAATGATCATACTTGTGTCTTATATTAGATTGACACACAAGAATAATAAAAGCATGGAAAGAAAAATATGTTAGATGGTAGCCCCTGTTTATACAATGGAGACTATATATAAGACATGCTACTAGCAACTTTAATACAAAATATAAAGACCATTACCTAAAGAAGCTAGTAATAGCAGTAGGTTTCCAATCAAAAGAAAGAAAATTTGAATTCTATATGCAAATGATGAGGAAAAAAATGGAACTGCTCTAAACTACTTTGAAAATATCCTAAGTGAGTAGTGGGCAAGAACATATGATGGGGTTTCAAATACGATCAAATGACAACAAATCTCAATGAAAGCTATAATGTAGTTTTGAAAGGTGCAAGATCATTACTTGTATCAGCCTTAGTTGTAAAGATCTTTTACAACCTTGTAGGCTATTTTTAATAAAGGTGCAACGAAGCACATAAGGCTATAAGAGAATGAAAAGCTTAAACTAAATGGGCTACTAAAAAGATAGAAAAATGGAGAGGAGCAGTTACTCATCATAAGGTGTTAACATTTAATAGAAGAATTGGTATTTTTGAGGTGTAAACAAGAGCATGCATGACAACTTATGGTAAAAAAGGTGGCCATTATCAAACATTTGATATGTTAAAAAAAATGTAGTTGTAACGAGTGAAAACCTTTAAAACACCATGTTCCCATACCTTTGTAGCCAAGGCTCATATAAAAATGAATCCTATGTAGAAAATAGAGAGATAGTTTCATTAGGAATACCAACTTGCTTGCTATAACAACACTTTTCAACTACTAGGCGACAAGCGCACATGGACAAATGGAGATGGAATGCCATATATCCATCCATTATATGAGAAGGCTAGAGACAAAAGCAGACCACAAACGAGTAGATTCCATAACAAATGGACCTAAAACAGAAACCTACTAAAACTTGTTGTAGGAAATGTCGAAAACAAGGGCACAACATAAGAACTTGTCCTAACAATTAGATAACACGTTAAATGTACAAAATTGGAATAATGTCAAAAATGGTACTTAAACTTTCATAAAAAGTTCAATCAGGTACCTTAAGTTTGGTTTTGAACAATTTGGTACTCGAAGCAAGTTTTCGCCTATATTTTTTTTTTACCTAAAGTTTGGTTTTGAACAATTTAATACCCAAAGCAAGTTTTCACTTACATTTTTTTCAGTTGAAGTAAGTTCAATCAGGTAGGAAAAATGTGTGCAAAAACTTACTCTGGGTACCAAATTATTTAAAACTAAACTTCAGGTATCTTATTGAACTTTTTGCAAAAGTTTATGTATCAAATTTTTCAAAGTTAAACTTCAGGTTAATGTCAAAAATGGTACATGAACTTTCGCAATCAGGTATCTGACACTTGGTTTTGAACAATATGGTATCTAAAGTAAGTTTTTGTGTGCATATTTCCATAAAGTTTGGTTTTGAAAAATTTGGTACCTAAAGCAAATTTTAGCATACATCTTTCATACTTGTATTATTGTCTAAAACTAAACTGTAGATACTTGATTAAACTTTTTGCGAAAGTTTAGGTACTATTTTTGATATTATCCTTAATTGTAATAACTAATTCTTCTTTAATATGATTGTACAAGCAGACGAATTTGTAAAAATATGGGCATCTAGGGATATAGATGAGATGCATGCTTTAGCAGACATTGGGAATAATTGACTAAGTGGATTTAGAAGTGTTAGATTACTAGCCTTAAATCAGCAAGAGCATCATGAATAGGATATTCTAGCATGAGGGAGAGGGAGAACTCGAGGTAGAGCATGGGGATGAAGTCGAGGTCATGGTCTAGAGTTAGATTGATATTCTAGCCCTACACCTACACCAAATGATGATATCGATATGCCTACAAATCCTGTTCCAGATCTACCTCCACATCCTTATATAAATGTTGCTCTAGATCCTCCTCCATATCTTCATATAGATGATGCTCTAGATCATTCTTATACTGCTTTAGATCCTACTTCACATCCTCCTATAGTACATCACTCATCAGCTACTACAGAAGCACCATCATTTGATTTGATGATCTCTTAGATCCCAAATGAGAGACCATCAGAGTGTAGAACTGTTACTCCACCTGCTTCCATGAAACCCAGTCATCCACCATCTTTATATATAGGAGGGGGAGTAACACATGTACATTTGATAAAATATCATAGTTATTGATTAATATAATTATATGTTAAATAAGTTAATCGTTATCTAATAAAACTAAACAATATATTGCAAGTGCAACCTCAATAATTAGCAATGGATGAAGGAGGACCAAGTGATCCATCAAAAGTAGCTAATCAAAAGGAAAAGCAAGTCAAAAGAACATTCTATGGAAAAAGATGATAGAGTTTATTATATAATTAATTTGTATAGATTGAAGAGATGAAAACAACATTAGTCATTTGTAAATAATATTGAGTACTTATAGTTTGATTTATACAAACAAATGATTTGTAGTATCAAAGTTAAATTATTGTTATAGCTATTGTAGGCAGTTGAGAAGTAGAGTTGAAATGGGGATTAGGTGTTGATAAATACAATTGTGAATAGTGATGAGATGATGATTATTTGCTAAAATGAAGATCAATTATTGAATAATGTATATTGACATATTGATTGTTGTACTATCTGCATTGTATTTTTGGCAATTGAGAAGGAAAAAAAATACAAGGCTAGCTAAGGCAGGCCATGTATCGTAGAATGTAATGGTGATATGTTATTGACCTTATAGTTATAGCATTGCTTGAAGTGGCAATACTCTATACCATATATCGTTAATTCTCATTGCAATACATACCTGACTCTTATATCCCACTTTGAAGTTGGGATACGGCTATGGTATTGTCATCATGGTTGTCAAAATTGTGATATTACTATTCATCCGAGCATGTAGAATCAGCAAAATCAGTCAGAATCGTGCAAAACTAGTAAAATCATAAACATGTAGAATTGTACATCTAAATTAATAATTCTACCTAAAGTCTACACCTTAATAATTTTTCATTCATTTTAATTAAGAAAAAACATATAAAATCATAAACTCGTAGAATCCTATATTTGACTTATGATTTTGATAACCATAATTGTCATAATATTTTTCTTCCAATTTGTATTCGTGTGATTTTTTTTTTCAAATTAATGGATAAACATGAAATAATTCTGATTTATCACAAGTTAAAATTTAAGAAGTCATTTGCAATTTGCTCTAAATAAATTTTAAAACACACTAAGTTAATAAGGATAATTGTGAGACTATTTTTATACCAAGGGCTAAAGTTTTTTCTTCTTCTTTTTTTTTCCCATATATTATATAACTATTAAGAGAGAAGGAATCTAATCTAATTTACCCAAACCTAAAATACAAATGGATAAGAATATAAGAAGAATAAATATGATAGTAATAATACTCAATACTAAAAAAAATCAACCACAAAAAGTTTCGATACTCACAATGAAATATACTTGACAAAAACTTCACTTCAACTGTATTTTTAGGAGTGTCATCTTCTAACTTTTTTTCAACTTCAAAATCCACTAATTTCTTCTTGTCATCATATGCTCTATATGCATCAACAACCTCTTGTTTCACTTGTTGATTAGACTTCCATGTTGGTGGTATCATAGCCTTTTTCACACATTAAAGATATCCAACTCTTTCTCTATAACTTACCTTAATGTTCTTCATCTTCGACTTCATTTTTGTCATCATCTACATCATTGTAACCTCTAATTCCATTAGTTTAAAACTCAACTAATTCTTCACTTTATTTCTTACTACACCTATATCTACTTGCTTCTTTGTCAATGGTTTTAAGGTGATTCTTCTTCTTACAATCTAACAACAAACTTCCTTAATAGAATCATACATAGCATTCTTAGAAAACTGTTACAACTTGCCTAGATGCATTTGGCAATCATCTATCGATATGATGTCATGTACAACTACATCTTTAAACTCAAAGAAACAGGTATCCATACTTGTTTTGTTAGAGAAAATTTTTAGTTTATCAATTTGTTTAAAAAAAATCACACAACTACAAATTGAATATAAAAAAATTACAACATTACCATCGCAGTATCGTATGGTATAGGTGCAATGCAATAATTTTAGCTTGTATAATGCATTGAATATGTGATACCGGTATAGCCTCTTAACTAACAATTCTTGTTCTTCGTTGGATTCCAATAGTTCATACATCAAGAAATGCAAAAGGAAAGCTTTATTAATTTATTTTCTTCTTTCACATTTGATATATAAAAAAAGAAAGTCTTCAAAACAAAAGAAAAATGATGTAACACATCATTGACCTCTGAGGAAGGAAACAAGCTTTTGTAAGAAGAGTGACTATCAAACTTGTCTTTTTATGCCTTGAAACCGAGACTAATCCCAGACTAGTCTCTCTCTCTACTTGCTCGTGCATAGGTATAGTTTATCATATATCGCATTTTAGCAATGCGATACACATAAGGTATCTTACTTTTCAAACTTTTGTCTAGTACATTGCTATATCGCAGGTTCTTTATGTAATACATATATTATTACTTGTATCTTGTTTCGATAATGTGATATAGAATTAGCATTTTATATTTTTTTATACAATAAATATTTTGGTAATTTAAAAAAAAATAACTATAGACACATGCTGTAAATCCTCGAAAATTTCATAATTCTTAAAAATAATCCTAGAAGTCTAATATCAAAATTCAAATCCTGAAAAATCGACTCAAGATAAAAACCCAATTCTAGACCGAGTCAAATACCGGAAACGAAATCCTAAAAATCGAACCAAGTTAAAACTTAATTCCAAATAAGATCAAAAACAAGATTTCTCAGTCTCGAGAAAATGAGAACTCTTGAAACAAAAATATCAAGCCCAACTATCGGTTTAATCAACGCTCGTATGCCAATCAAATCATCTACCCAATTCTTGAAACGCAAATCAAAATAATAGATCCAAATACAGCTTAACGACGAAATGATAAAATCTTAAATCCTTCAGTAAATTTTAGAATCACAATTTTTAATTTTTACCAAAAGTCAAACTGAGTCAACACATAACCCTAGACTCGGTTAAACGATCCCGAAAGCTAAAACTATTAAATAATCATAAATAAATTAAGATAAAGCATAAATATCGAGCTAAAAATATAAAATGATCAAAACTCGAAAATTATATAATCTTATGCTTATCTTGACGAAACCAGAAGTCAAACCGGAACCCTAAAGTTAACAAAGTCTATAACGAACTCTAGTGTTTAAGATCCAACAATCTCGCGCTTTCAAACCTTAGAAAACGAAATTAATCCAATAGCTTAACATAGTCCATAGTAATATAGGGTAACATAAAAATATCAGATTCGCGAATTTCGAGTGTCCTTCGGACTCAAACAGGATCAGTGCTCGAAAAGCGTGTCCCGAAGCTCGGAATATTAAAAATATTCCGTTTATACCAATAGACTCGTAAAAATAAAAGGATTCCAAAAATATCAGTTTTAGAATTTTTCAGTAGCTAAAAATTACAGATATCGCCTTATTACGTGTATTTTTATTACTACTGGTACTTTAATTGTCTAGTCTACTATTCATAGTACTTTTCTACTATTTATTACTATTTCACTATCTCTACTTTTTCTTACACCTATTTCTTACATCTACATACCTATTTTCTTACTTTTTATATTTCCAATACAACTTTAATCACATCAAACTTTACACATTACTTCTTTTATTACAAAACAAATTAAAATAAATCAATTTTCCCTTCTCACAAGGACTAAAACTGGCACCACTCCCCTCCTCTTCTCTCTCATTTATTTTCTTTTTTAATTATTTTATTACATCCAAAATTCACTCCAAAAATTCTATAAATGCCCCATTCCTCTTTCATTCTTTCACACAATTCATTCTACTACCAAAACTCTCTCAAATTCACTACACAAACTCTCTCCATAAACTTTTCCTCTACCAAAACTCTCTTTCACCAAATACTCACAAAAATTTCCCTTTATACAATACAACTACCATTTCTCCATAACCACATAACCTTACATTTACCACCATCTTTATACCACAAAAATACCTTAGGTAAAAATTTCTTTTAACCATTTAATTATCCATGTCATGTAACTTAGCATAACTATGGTGTTGTTTTGAAACTCATATGAGTAGTAAAAGCAACAACATGTTCATGTTTTGTTCTTGTACATAAGCTTTCTATTTTATTATGTTGTTATTATTATTGTTATTATTTGCTTCTAATCTAACTTATATATATAATATTATGTATATTATATATATATATATGTTTATTTAGAGCATATAAGCTAATTTGTTGTTTATTTACTTTTAAGTTATGTAATTTATTTATTTCATATTATTATTAAAACTAGTCTTTCTAATCTTAGACTTGTTCATATCAAGTCAAAACAATCTTTTGTTTATTTTCTTTAATCTTTCGAGACTAGTCCATTCTTAGTCCCGGGATGCCTTGATAAAGCTAAGGCTCCAATACTTAACTGGGATACCTTGATAAAGCTAAGGTTTCCAATACTTGATAATTTATTTCTTGCTTATTATTTGTTTCTAGTATTTTCTTATGTTCTTATTATTTTATATGCTCATGATACTTGCATCTACATAATGTTAATGTCTCAACTAATCTAAAAATAGAATTTCATTTTATTAAAGGAACTCAAAACTAGATTTTCGATTATGTAATTTATCACAAAATTATGAAGTTATTATCAACAACATAAAAATAGAGTTTTCTCAACATTTTCTTAAATAACAAAGATATATTACCAAGGAACATAAGAAGTAAATATTTTCTTTGTATATTATGTTAACTTAAGCTTTAGTAAAATAATTTATTAATATTAAAAGTTTTTATAAAAAGCTTAAGATTTAAACTCTTTTAAACTTCATAATAAAACTAAGAAAACAAACTAGTTTTCAAAGTTAAGATAAAAATCAACTCATAAAGTTATGAACCCACTTAGGAAAAGTAATGATTTTCAAAATTTTTAAAAAGAAGGAACTCATTTTCAAAAGAATATAAATAAAGTAAGATTAACAATAATGGATTTTACTAATAAAGGTGATTCTTTTCAAAAGAAATAAAAGAAAAAGTTTTAGAAAGCAAAAACTTATATTTTAGAAATAGATATAAGAAGACAAGATTCATTTTTTTAAAACCATCTTAAATAAAAAATTATAAAAAGGTTTTCAACAACCTAAATATACTTTTTGATAAAATTGATATTTTATCACTAAAAGTGAAATTTATGAAAGACTAAGATTAAAGGAACATTTACTTGTTTTGAGGAATGAAGGAAATAAAATAAGAATATACTCATTTATAATGAAAATATAAAGTTTCTTCCAAATACTTGAAAAGGAATTTATCAAGATAAATTTTAACACTTTAAAAAGAATTGTTTTATGAAATAAATTGTTGAGACACTACCATTAGAAATTTTGCATATAAAGTGAGCTTATCTATATACTCAAGGTATTTATCAAATATATGTTCATAATTTTATATATATATATATAAATATATATTGTTACAAAAGGATTTTTCTTTAAAATAAAGTTGAGTTAGAAAAAGGATTTGCAAAAGTTTAGAAAAAATTCGTTTTAAATCTGCACCCAATGTTTTCGGAACCCAAATGACCTTATATGACAAATATAACCTTAGAAATGGATAGATCTTTTCGAATAGGTAGAAAACGGTATATTATATGCGAAATTCCGAGCTAAAATAAGCAAGTTATGGCTATTTTAAGTTGGAATTTCCTCTTATATGATTTTACCGCGATTTTTAAGAAAAGATTAGAATCTTTAAGAGTAGAAATTTCATGAAAGACTTATCCCGGTATTTCTTTTGTCTAAGTGACGAAAGATATGAGATTACCCTACCCGAGGATTACGACGACTAAGAAGATTGCAAAATGGACGAGTGAGTTATTCCTCATAATTTCGTTATTTTGCTTTTGCTTGTAAAGTAGTAGCATTAGTATACTAAGAAAAGATAAAAATGGATATATACTTGGGGAATTCGGGATTATGTGTATATATGTGATTCTATGTTTATGTATGGAATGAGAATTAAGAATATCGCAACTTCGAACTGTTTGTTTAAATAATTTTGTTTACTTACTTGTACGACTGTTTATTGTTTTCTAAATTGATTGATCGACCCTAATAAACTTTAATAAAGTTTGGCTCAAGAAAAATAAAACGCACACGCATAGCATCCATTGAGTCACATCTATTTCGGAAGGCTACTACTCCTACACGTAGAGTTGGATTGGCTGTGATCATGCGGTGCCACGAGCTATGTTCCTTCCTAGAGAATCCAAATCGCTCAGGGAAAGCGACTCTAGGTTCGGAGCCGAGCTAACCGAACACTGTGGGTGAGGACTTGGGGACTAGCAGTAGAAGGTCAAGGACCTTTAACCCCGATTCCCTAACCTTTGATACGGAAGGGTAAATCCGTTCTATATATGGTTTCCGGATAACTATATATATTTACGTAATCATGTGGTTGTTGCATTGTATGCATGGTATATGCGTGGAAATCTAAATGAACTTATTTGAATATATGGTATGAATGAAAAGAAATATCTCACTACGCTAGTTGTAGTTTATACCCCTATAGATTCTGTTGAAACAGGTATACCCGTGGCTTAAATTGAGGATCATGACATTAAGGAAGTCATGGAAGGATGATTAAGCTTCTATGGAGGAAATGGAATCATAAGATGAAGTAATTTTGTAAGGTTCTTTATATGTAATATATGATTAGTGATTACATTTATTTGAAGATAATAGAGGGATATGCCCCTAAGAATCGAAATGAAATATGTATGTTTCGTATTCTCTTTGCCTTGTTACTTATTTATTATCAATATAAGTTGCGCTTGTTGGTCCCGAAAAGATAACTTGGGGGGGGGGGGGGGGGGGGGGGGGGGGGTGAATTGGTTATAAAATTTACTTTTCAAAATTTTGAATAAATTTCACACCACTTGGTTATTCTATTAAAATGGATTAAAAACTTTCTTGAAACAGTAATCTAAACAAATAAAAACTTTAAGGAAAAATTCGGATCAAAATTGAAATAACTCTTTCAAACTTGTAAACCTTCTGCCTAACTCTCTGAGTAAGAAAAATGTTAACAATTTACTCTCTGATTAACCTTCTGAGTAAATATCTATATGCAATGAACTTTCTGATTAACCTTCTGAGCATATAATGCATATATAAAACATAAACAATTAAGTACGAAAATAAAAAGAGATAAGGAGAAGAAATTGCAAATCGATGTATAGAGGTTCCGCTTTGTGCGTCAATCCTCTCTTCCAGCTCCAAGCCAGGGTCCAGGTACTCCTCACCGGTGTGTTCCACTATCCAATCAAATCAAAGAAATTACAAGAAGTATTTGCCAATCTTTTGGCTACAATTCACTTAGCTTAATTCTCACAAACAATCAATCAACTAAGCCTACTTGTAACTCTCAACTCACAAAGAGTAAAATCAAATCAAGAGGAATATAAAATTTGAGTTTCCTCAATTTTTCGCTCAATGAACAGTAAAATAAAATTGACAGATTTCGAATACTTAGACTTTCTGAGTTTCCCGTGTTGTTTCTGAGTTGATCTCAAAAAAATTGTTCTCTTCTCTCTGCTTCGTCCTCCTTCTTTTATTTGAAATATTGCAACGGTTAGAAGCTCAATTGGCTCAATTCTCCCAAATTTTTTGCGCGTTGAATCAGCTCAGTCGTTTTCGAAAAATTTGCTTCCAGTTATCTTCGATTGACTCAATTTGAATTTGAATATTTGAATTCATCTTCATAATCCAGCTTCTGATGATAATATAAACATCTTGCAACTGATATGTTTATCCAAAAACTGAAAAATCGGACTTAATCTTGATCGTGTTGATTCACTGCACGTTATCCACTGTTCATGCTCATCTTCAATCTTCACGTGAAATGATTTCGACACAATCCACAAATTTCTGTCCTTGTAAATTCTTCAAACTAACTTTCTCCTTAAAATAATTATTACTCTTGAAAAAAAATAAAAATTAGTTTGAACTTTTCGAATTGAACTTGTATTTTCTTCAAAAGTATTTTCGTGTTCCTTCAATCAATTTAAGAATTCTAAAACAAACCCTGTGGATTTAATCCAACTTTGTGGAACACATTGAGTATAACACCCAATTTATACTCAACATTTGGAGCTAGGTCTTCAAAAACTGAATCGTGTTTGAAAACATTTGATTTTGTGCAGTTCATGTACCTTCTGAGTTTCCTTCTGAGTATTAAACTCATCACTACAGGTCTTATATATATATATATATATATATATATATATATATCTTCTGAGTAACCTTCTGAAAAGTTATTCTCTCTATGTCTAAGTCTCTGAGTTACCTTCTGATGTATAATATAAAAAATATTTATCCTTCTGATAAACTTTCTGATATGATTCTCTATTGCTAACATTCATTTCTACACACTTAAACAAATTATATGATAAACATTTAACTCTTGTTGTTATCATCAAAATCATCTCTTGAGAGAAATCAACAACGCTACTCCGATGTGTTCCCTTGGTTGTGATGTACGCCTTGTACATGATATAGAAGCCTTTGCGTGACTAAGGTAGTCATTCCTAGGCTTTAGTATTGTGTACGGCGGACTGCCACATTTAGGGTACCCCTCGGGGCGTGACACATGCTTCACTTTGTTACTCCAATTTCCCCATCGTAATAATTGAACTTACATGGATATAAATGGTTTGAAACAACATATTCAAAAGCCAAATTTGAATAGAAATCATCGACAGACACAATACACCCATAATCCTAAATTTTAACTTAAACATGAAATCTATTCTAATAAAAATTCATAAACTCAAGAGCAAACTCTGCCAAGATGTCCACTAAATCTCAAAATTACAAGATCAACAAAAAGAAATTACGTGACATTTACTACCAAAGAGCACCTACCAAAGCTCTAACGCTAAATTATGTACGTCAACCCTGGATTTTCATTTCTAGTTTAATTTGTTTTAATTCAATTCATATCACTTTGATTAGTGTCTCAAGACCATTAATAAATGTGCTTTATTTATCAAATTTTATATGATATTTTGTTGATCTATTAGCTAAAAGGATACTTATTGAACGAATGATTCATTTTAGGGTTAAATGAGGAATAATTGAGCTTTTCAAATGATTGATGATGAAACGAGCAAAGATTTGATGAAGTTTTGAGCTTTTATTACAGAGTCAAAAGTACACTACAAGGAATACAAAACTAGTGTACACTTATTGGAACAAAAGGCAAGGAAAAATTGAACTTTTAGGGCACATGATCTAAGTACACGAGTAGTGTACATCGGGGTCATGTATGATTAATTAGCAAGAATTCTCGTGTCTCATCTATACATGGGTTGTGTACACTTTACAGATTATAAATAGCACTCTGTTTTTTTTTTTTTTTTATATCCAACCTTTTGTATTCCATTTCAAAACCCTAAAAGACATATCTTGAAGGGCTTTTCAAAGAGAAATTCATGGTTCAATATTGGGATTCATAAACAGCATCACAATAAGGATTTTCTCATCAAGATCTCTCCCCTCTCTTCCTTTATAATTACTGTTGATAAATTTCTTATGGAATAGTAGTTTTGTTATGTCTTGAGTTTTGAGAAACCTTAGCTTCATGTATAGATTTGCTTTTTGATTGAATAAAGTTTTAGTCTTGAATTTACTTCATGATTTATTTTGTTGTTTGTGATGGTTTATAAACTTGATTTCTATTAATTAGAAAGAAAATTTTATTAATAGAATAGATCTCTCATGAGTAAAGAAGATGCATAATTCACATAAATATAGGGTTTTTCCAATTTTGTGCCTCTGAAGATTAGTTTTCTTTAATTAAGGTTTATGAACTTTATGCGATTCTAATTTGATATTCACTTCTTCAATTAAGATTAGGAATTAATTAACTTGAAGATAGTAATTGATTTAGCTAAGTAACCCGACAATTTAAGACTACAGAGTCATTCAATTGAATTTACATTTCAAGGATAAAAGGGGGTTAGGGTGGATCAAAGCTAGAGACATAATTTGTGAAGTGGTTAATCTTAAGAAAAGTAAACACATCATTAATTAAGGCTATTTGAACTATTTTTAGTTAAAATCAGTAGAACAATTAGTACATAAGTTGTGATAGATTTGACTAGATAATAGTAAAATGGTTAATACTAATAGTTGCATGTAGATCATTAGGACGATATCTAAGTTAACTTTTATATTACATGATAGGTGTGTTGCCTTGTGTGGATTTAGGATTAATAGGAATATAAATTTTGAACTTGGCAATCACACACATCACAAATCCTAACCCATTTTATATAAATCATTTATTGGGAATTAAAAGAAATTTGATTTTATAGAAATTTTTAGAGTCTCCACTCAATCAAAATCGAGAAAAAATTATAAGTTAGGATCAATGGGTTGGTTGATCCTAACTTAGCCACCAGTTTGGGAAGAAATTTGATTTAAAACCAATTTTAATTAAATCAAAGTTTTCATAGGATTAAGGGTTATCCAATTAAAACCTAAACGATTGCCATCTTAAATTCTTTAATTAAAGTTATTCCTTTAACACTCTAAAGTATGTTGATATTTGGAAAATTTACAAAGTGGGAATATTTATAAATAATTATCAATTAATATAAATTTTACAAGATAACATCTGTATATAATTATCAATCACATTCACTTTATAAAGTGATGGTATTTATAAAAAAAAATTCTTAATTCATATGAATGTTTATAGTATATAAAAAATAAATAAATAAATATTTTTTCATTTTTTAAGTCATCCTTAGGTGCCTACTAAATTAGAATAAGACAATACGTAGTTCTTTTATAAAAATTCAATGGATTGGTCCTTTTAAATTTTGATTTGTTTCATTTTAAGTTTATTACGTTTTATTATTTTGGGTAAAAACAAATTTTAAAATGAATGTACTAATGGCTAATGTTTTGATTTTACATGTTATCTAAGTGATAAAATAGATTTTCTTCTTCTTCTTCTTCTTCTTTTTTTAATCCTATATTGCATTACATGTTAGTCCATTTTCGTCTCTTTTTTTTTCTTTTTTTCCTTTTTTTTAAATTTTACTTTATTAATTTTTATCTTTTATTTGTTTTTTTTAATCACTCGAGAGTGAAATAATAATAATAAAAAAGAATGAACTCACCTGATTAGAACTGAGGACACATGATAGTACAGGAGCGAAGACGAATTGATGAGTTGACTTTATCGGATGATGGGTCGGGTTTAGAGTTAGAATATCGATCGAAAATGTTGGACTTGATCGTTTCGATGCTGTTTGAAGTGGTTAAAATAGTGGTCCAACCTAAATTTAGTGTCAAGAACACTTTGGTAGTGTTTGTCATGCCCCAGAGGGTACCCTAAACGTGGCAGTCCGCCACATATAATATTAAAGCTAATGAATAACAACCTTAGTCATGCAGGAGCTTCGATATCACATGCAAGGCGTACTTCCAAGATAGTAGGAGACTCACAGGGATATTACATTTAAGTAGATAATAAAAGCAAGCAAGAACTTATATAAACAAACATAAGATTTCCATAATAATATTCTTACATCATCTTAGGGGTATTCTCCCGCTTTAATAGTCTTCCAAAATAATAACAACTATAACATAAGCCTACTATAGAGATTTTCCTGGAAGCCTATATTCAAAACTTAAATACATAAAGCTTTTCCCAAAAACTCCTAGTAGCTTATACTCATACCTAGCATACGGAGCTCCATGGGGCCAACCAAAGGTAATCGTACTGTAACAAAAAGCTATAAGGGTATAAGCAAAACTAGCTTAGTGAGATAATTCCATCTATAAGACATTTCCATAATTCATATAAGTATTTTAAATCAAACATATGGGAATGCACCAATCATATGAACAAATAAAATACACATGATTAACCGGAAATCAAGTGTAGTATGGATTTAACGCCCTCCATGACAAGGGTTGGGAGGTTACAGGCCTATACGACCATCAATATTGCAGATTTATCAGCTCCTGCTCACCTTGTAGACTTTCTGGCTCCTACTAGCCACCATGTAGACTTTCCGGCTCCTTCCAGCCACCACCACCAATTCTTTGTTTCCCCACACGAAGAATAGTAGTGAAACAAATGTGACTTATGTTTATGATATGCATGAATTGATTTCAATATAAATTTAACCAATAATATTTAGTTCAAGTTAAAGGCGATCAACACAATTTTCATCATATCACTACAAGAATCACAATTTATTTATCAAACCAATTTTCGATATTCTTAACTTGTATTAAATCATTCATAATACCAAGTCACATAACAATTATTCATTTTATCTTTTTCTTAATTGCTAGTGCTACTAATTACAAGCACAAAACAAGGGAATGTAACTTAGTAAAAGGAATAACTCACTCCATGTCGGTAGATCCTAATCGAAGTAATCCTCCGAAAAAACGATCTCGGGTCCTTTTCCACCTAAACAAGATGAAATACCCAAAATGAGTCTTTCATGAAGTTTCTATTCTTGAATATCTTAAACTTTTCTTAAAATCGCGGTAAAATCGCATAAGAGGAAATTCCAACTTAAAATAACCATAACTTGCTCATTTTAACTCGGAATTTCGCATATAATATACCATTTTCTATCTACTCAAAAAGATCTACATATTTATAAACTTATTTTCATAAAACTAAGTCATTTGGGTCCCGAAAAGGTAGCGACCAGATTTACCATGAATTTACAAAAACTTGAATTCTTCCTTTTATCAAAAGCTCACTTGAAGAGATAGATAATATAATAACTTGTAAAACTTTTGAAAAGTATATTCATATATTTATTAACTTATAACAAATGTATGAAGTAAATGAAGTTGTCTCAAATTATGAAAAAGTAAAGTTTTTTAAAGATTTTGAACTTAACAATTTTTGAAGTGTCCATTTTACTTTGAAAAGATTTTGAGTTATGAGCATTTCTTTCTCTAAATTTAATTGCTTGTAATTACTTTAAGTTGTTTATAATGAGTATCTCTTTTTTTTTCCTAAATCATAATCTTCTTAAATTCCTAAGGAATGATTTTTATCTTCTAAACTTAGCTTCTAACTCTTTTTGGAAAGTATTAACACTTCTATATCTAGAAAAATAATTTCTTGATTTCTTGAGATCATCTTATTTTATTGAAAAAGGAATCATTTGAAGAAAGATGAAGTTGTTGAAAAATCTTTATTTATTTTAAAAAGTCCTTTTTGTGTTATGTATGTTTATAAATTTCCCTATGAACTCCGCTAAGTTTTGTTTAAGATAACTTCTTAATTTTTAGAAAAACATTAGCTTCCTACTTTTATTTCTAGAAAAAGAATCTTTATTTTAAGAAAACATTTCTTCATTTATTTTGTTGAGACAAAACCATTATGTTTATGCATGAATATGAATCATAAAGCTATGAAACATAAAGAAACATAATAATTTAGAAGAATAAGCTAATAAGATAGTAATTCAAGTATTGAGATCTTAGCTTCATCAAGGTACCCCAGGACTAAGAAAAGACTAGTCCTAAAAGAAAAAAAAAATATTTTGACTCGATAAGGACAAGTCTAAGAATAGAAAGACTAGTCTTAAAAACACCTTGAAATTAAATAAATTGCAAGGAAGTAAATAAATTACAAGGAAAGTAAATAAATTGCAAGACAATGAGCTTATATGCTCTAAATAAGATATATAGCTATATGGATATATTAGATAGTTATGAACATAAAAGAAACATAAAGGACTTTGATGATGAACAAAAACAAAGTATGAACCTATTGTTGCTTTTTTAAACTTCATGGTTTTAAAAAACACACACTAAGCTCATACTAAGTAGATGAACATAAAGAAAGCTTGGAGAAGTTTACCTAAAGAAGCTAAACTAGAAAGAACTTCTTAAGAGAAAATTCTTGTAGAAATTTGGGAGCGATTTTAGTATGGTAACTTTAGTGTAGAGGAGGTGTGAAAGAAGTGGAAGTATGAGGCGGTATTTATAGAAAAATATGGGAGATAATTTGTGTTAATTAACTAATTGAAAATTAAAACAATTTGGAAGAGATAAGGGAGGGGCCGGTGCAATTCTTGTGCATAGGGAGGAGAAAATTTTATTTTTTTGTATTTTGATTAATTAAAAGTAAGATATGAAAGATGTGAAATTATATTGGAAATGAAAATGTGTAAGAAATAGGTGTATGGGTTATAAGAGTAGGATGTAAGAAAAAGTAGAGATAGATGAATAGTGTAGAATCGTAAAAAATAGTGTAATGTAAAGTAGACATGACAATTAAATACCGGTAGTAAAAAAATATGCGAATAAACGCGATATCTGATATTTTTATCTACCGAAAAATCATGAAATTGATATTTTTGAAAATCTCATGTTTTTACGAGTCTAACAGTATATTCGGAATATTTTTCCTATTCCGAGCTCCTGGACAAGTTTTTCAAGAACTGTGTCCGATCGGGTTCAAAGGACACTTGAATTTTGCCAATCTGATATTTTTATATAACCTATAGCTATTACGAACTATTATAGCTAATTATTCCAACTTCGTTTTCTAGGGCTAGAGAAAACGGCAAAGTCGGACTTAAGCGGTTACGGTAAACTAGGGTTTTGTTGACTCTGGAAATCTGGTTGACTTCTAATTAGCGTTTAAGCTTAAATTCGAATCCAAAATTTCGAGGGTTTACAGTGTTGCTTTTCCTTGAAGATGGACAGTAGTGACGGGAGGTAATAGAAGGACATGCAAAAAAAGACTAATTTGAAGAAAATTTTAGAACCCCAGCTTAGAGCTTCCACTTTGATTTTTGCATATGAGTGATTTTCTTGCGTATTTCTAGCTGGTGTTCCACTCTAAAGCTTACCCATGACTCCTATTTGTATTAATACATGTTTATTCGAGCGTGGGAAATTTCCAATCGGTCAAAGATTTCACCCCTTGTATTCATGTGTGATTTATCCAATTTCATGGTGATTTAGTCTTGATTTGATGATACTTATCTCAAATGAGCATCCAAATTTAGTTAAAAAAGGAAGACCAATAAAGATAATCATCAAGCACAGCTCATGGACATGCCATTTTTTATTAATTTGAATAGATTTTGCTTAATCTTACTATTAGAAGTGAATGACTGACATGATTTCTTTTCAATATTTGTAGATTAATTTAGCCATCTTTCTTTAATTATCTTTGATGTGTCTTTAATTCATTCTTGTAATTGTTCTTCCAAAATAATATAGAAAACTGCATTACGAAATAGCAAGAAATTAGCTCATTTTAGATGCAACATTCTGCACTAAAGCTCACGATGCTTGGCACATGGTACATGCTTAGATTGTGGGTGTGAAACACACACTTGGGAGAAGCACTCATGTGTGCTTGATGATCATGGGATTAAATTCCCATGCACCCTGCATGCAATTCGCATGCTTTGGCCACCATGTTAGCTCATTCTTTTTTATGTCATGAGGGGTTTAAATCCCTTTTGTCCAGTAAATGTTAGAGTCAATTTAGATCCATGTCCTAATCAAGACTGGAATTGGTCTGAGTCTAACCTGAATTAGAAATTATCGTTCATGGCATAACTACATTGCATATTCTAATGGATTATAATTAAATATGGCAAAATTATGAGTCTGATTTTGTCTATTTAAGCTCTTAATTTCAATGATCCATAAAATAATCATTTTAAATTAGATTAAGATTCAGTTTCAAATTGTAATCTTCTAGAATTGTGTTTTATTTTATGAATAGAAAGTTGAGCCAACTAGAATGGACCTGAAAAAACAATTTTCAAAGTTTAGTTTATCCAAACTTTAAGTGTTTATAAAATAGTTTAATTCAATTTGGAGACCCTCTTATTTAAAATTTTACATTTTACATAATTAGGAAATTGGATAAACCACACTATCGCATATGTAATTTAGATTTCCAAATCACCACTTCATGACCACCATAGACCTAACAAAAAGTCTAGCTCGTTCATTTTGCTAAATGGCATTCCAATTCAAAGAGAATGTAATTGAGTTATAATAGCTATAATAATATTCACTTGGTACAAAAAGTAAAATAGGTAATTATTAAAGTAAAATTTAAAATATCTATAATACCCATGTATTTATTATATAGAGAGGATAACTGTATAGGTGTTATTTTCAAGATAGAGGTATTTATGATAAAGTTGAAAAATAGACTATTGAATGGCAATTTATGGGATTGAGACATGAATTGTTATTCATCATTTTAACTAATAGCAATTCATTATAAGTTTTCATTCCTTTCAAGTGAATATTATAATATCAACTACTTTATGTCGAATTAGGAAGGAATGAATAGCCATTCATGTCAAGCGAATGGACTGGACATATTTTTATACCTTTTGCACTTCTTTTTTTAATTTTTTTCCTTTTGAGTATTTTCCAATTTTTTTAATCTTTTACTTCTTTTATTTTCCTTTAAAGCTAAAGCTAAAGCTATCTTAAAAAACCATATGAGGGCAAAAATGGAGTGGCTACAACATAAAATAAAATAAAACATTAAATAGAAGACTCGTTCCTAAAATAACTTAATAAAAAAAGAAATTAACATAAATGAAAATTTCGTATGGAAATGGGCAATTTAGTAGCATTCTACGCGTACGCTTTATTGGATCTATGGGCATTTCAATCTTGGGTGGTGAACTTTTGGTGGTTGTTCTAAGAAAGTCGATACTTCATCTTCTAGTGGTCAACTTTCAATCCTTTGGTCGGTCTTTCTCATACCTTAACTCCTTAAATAGTCCTTTGATTATGCCTATTCTAGATCGAAGCCTTAGATTCACATTGCGCATCATCTTCTTTCTGCTCATCACTTATCCCCGTACAATCCTTCATGTAATCATCTAGTGCAAACACTCTCTCATCAATCTTGTTGTCGTAGAATGGCCACAAAAAAAAAAAAAAAAAAAAAAAGAATTCTTGTTGTCGTGGATCGCTCCATCACATTCTCTCACTTAATAACTAAACTCTCTTGTAAAACAACCTATATATTAACTCTGTATGAAAATCTAAGTATTTTTGTGTTCAAGTTGGACCTATTTATTAACTAAAGAATTTTAAATAGATTTTACCCTAGTTATACTAACAATTAAAATAAAGAGAGCAAATGTCTTAATATAATTTAAGTCCAAGAGACTAAGTTAGCTCAAACATTTAATTACAACTAATTGACCACAAACAAAATCATAGAAAAAGAAAGTTTAATTAAATATAGCTAAATAAAATATTATTTGCAATATCAAATTGATTGATTTGTTATGTTGAGTGATGATATAATCCAATATCAATATCAGTGGAATTTTTTATGGTCTCATAATTCTTTAAATGGGATAGTTCCATTAGTGTTAGTTATTTATTAGCTCATATCCATCCTCAATTGTGCTTGCCAAATATTTAATATATCAATTATTATATTTATTTTAACAATCATATTATTGACTAAATAGTAAACGATCTCTTGACTGACCATAGAAATTCCAATAGTGTCAATATTTATATCACCCATTCTATTATTAGCATTTTAAGAATGAGAATTGAAGAATCTATATTAAAGAAAAAATTGATGGAGCTAAAAAAGAACATATCATCCTCTTTATCTTCTCTAAGTATGCCTATATCCTTAATGCTTAAGAAGTGCCTTCAAAGATCATGAGAATCCAAAAGACACAATTAAACCATAAAAAACTACAAGTATACCAAAAAAATAAAGTACATTTACAAAGCCGAATAACAAAAATATTTTGAACTAAATATTGTGATATCAATAAGTTTAAAAAATATGCATAATATTATAGAAATAGAAATGACGAGACCACTACATGTATTCGCAGGGAAAAATGCAAAATTATATAATTGGAGGGTTCAAACTTATCTTATTTATGATAATATTAATATTATTTTATAAAAAAAATGCTTGGCATTTAAAAAAAGAATTTTGTTAATATATGTACTACTATAATCTTTAATATTTAATAAGGAAGACTTAAGTTTTTCTATACAACGATCATAGGTACTTATTATACTTTATAGAAGGTTAAAAATAATAAACTTTTAATTTTTCTTCCTTTCATATACATTTTATTAAAATTTAATGATCAATCTATTTAACAATAAAATTAATTCATAAAATTTGTGTAAGTCTTGTTGTCAACAAAAATATATCATAGAAAATATTTTTACAAAAAGTTGCAAATAAAATAAAAGAATGGCATAAGATAAATGTGACACCCTTAGTTATATGTCTACTTAAATTTTGGTAATTGTTAAACAAATACTAATGTCTGGTGGAAATTTTAGAAAACACTCGAAAAATCATCCCTATTTTTTTTTAGCAAATTTAAATATCGATAATTACCAATATACTTAATAAAAGACGTAATCAAAATAAAAATATAAACATATACGGGATCTATATTAAAGAAATATTTTCAAAGAGACAACAATAATAGTAGGGTATATATATAAACTAAACACCAAGAATAATAAGTATGATAGTAAATTAGATCTTAAGAATAATTCAAAAGGTATGAATAAAGGATAAACCCTATAAATTTATAATAGTAAAATATAAATAAAGTCAAATTAAGGACAAACTAATTATTAATTAGGTTATAAAATATCAAAACACTATAACTTAAACCCTTAATAGATAAATTATAATTTACGATAATAGATATTAAAGCTGAAAAATGAAAATCTTAAATTAAAGATTTTAAGTATACCATAGAGTTCAGGATATTTTATATAGTAAGTACGTAAATTTTCATTTGAAAATAATAAGGAAAAATATTTATATATGTATTAATTAAATCTGAAAAATAATAATTACTCTCCAAGTTTTGGAACTTGGGCCGCACAAAAAATTTTCCTTATAAATTTTGTTCTTCCTCTCGCTCTGTTGCCATTCTTCTCTCACTTTTTTTAAGTCTCTTCTCTCAGGCGTCTCTCTCTCTCTCTCAATTGTCTGATTATAAAAAAAAGAAAAGAAAATAGCAACAACTTATCCAAGAAGGGAAAAAAAAAAAGAAAATAAAGTATTAAAAAGAAAACTAGAAGCTCATCCGATCTTTAAAAGTTCATATATTTCATATAATACAATCGATTTCAATTCCGGAAGTGGTGTTGTGATCATGGCAATACGCTCTTTAATTCAAGACCACATAAGGTAAGGTTTTAACCATGCTAAAATTTTGCTATCATAATCCTGAATGTAAAAGTAGTTTTTATATTAGTTTTTACTATAAATATACATATTTACATGCATATTGTCACGCCCCGAGGGATACCCTAAACGTGGCAGTCTGCCGTACACAATATTAAAGCCTACGAATGACTACCTCAGTCACGCAAAGGCTTCCATATCACAACCAAGGGAACGCATCGGAGTAACACAATTTATATTGATACTAAATAAGTAACAAGGTAAAGAGAATACTTATCATAAAACATAAACATATTAAATTATAATTCTTAGAGGCATATCCGTCTATTGTCTTCAAATAAATATACATTTTAGAATCTCCAAAATACTAGTATAGAATTCATTACATATAAAGAACCTTACAAAATTACTTCATCTTATGTTTCCATTTCCTTCATAGAAGTTTAACGTCCTTCTATAACTTCCTTAATGTCATGATCCTCAATTTAAGCCACGGGTATACCTGTTTCAACAAAATCTATAGAGGTATAAGCTACAACTAGCTTAGTGAGATATTCCTTTTTCATTCCCACCATATTTTCAAACAAGTTCATTTAAATTTTCACACATATGCTATGCGTACAATTCAACAATCACATGATTACGCAAATATATATAGTTATCCGGAAACCATATATAGAATGGATTTACCCCTCCATATCGAAGGTTAGGGAATCGGTGATGAAGATCCTCGATCTTCTACTGCTAGTCCCTAGGTCCTCATCCAAAGCGTTCAGTTGGCTCGGTTCCGAACCTAGAGTCGCATTCCCCTGGCGATTTGGATTCTCTAGGAAGGAACATGGCCCGTGTCACAGCACAATAACAACCAATCCAACTCTACGCGTAGGAGTAGCAGCCTTCCAAAAGAGATGTGACTCGATGGATGCTATGCGTGAGCGTTTTATTTTGCTTAAGCCAAACCTTATTAAGGTTTATTAAGGGACGATCAATCAATTTAGCAAATAATAAACAATCATACAAGTAAGTAAATAAAAACACTTAAACAGGCAATTTGGAGTTGCGATATTTTTAATTCTCATTTTACGCATGAACAAAGAATCACATATATACATATCCTCGAATTCCCATACATATCCATTTTTATCTTTTCTTAGTATGCTAATGCCACTACTTCACAAGCACAAGCAAGGTAACGAAATCAAGAGGAATAACTCACTCGTCCATTTCGCGATCTTCTTAGTCGTAGTAATCCTCGGGTAGGGTATTCTCGTATCCTTCATCACCTAGACAAAAGAAATACCCAGGATGAGTATTTCGTAGAAATTCTACTTAAGCTTTCTAATTCTATTTCACTCTGTTCGTCAAATTCGTATAGAATGAAATTCCAATTTAAAATGGCCATAACTTGCTCATTTTAACTCAGAATTTCGCACATAACATACCGTTTTCTACCTCTTCAAAAAGATCTATCCATTTACAAGGTTATCTTTGTCATATAAGGTCATTTGGGTTCCCCAAACATTGGGTACATATTTAAAACGAATATTTCTAGATTTTTGCAAAACCATTTTCTAACTCAACTTCATTAAAAAATCCTTTAGTAAAAAAAAAAAATATATATATATATAGATATATATACATAATTGATAAATCCTTTGAGTATATAAATAAGCTCACTTTATATACAAAAATTTTAATGGTAGTGTCTCAACAATTTATTTCATACAACAATTCATTTTGAGTTGTTAAAACTTTAACTTTGACAATTCTTTTTCAAGTCTTTTGAAGAAACTTTATATTTCCATAGGTTATTATAAAAGAGTATATTCTTATTTTATTTTCTTCATTCATTTTTCCAAAATAAGTAAATTTTCCTTTAACCTTAGTCTTTCATAAATTTTACTTCTAGTGATAAAAGATCAAAGTTATCAAAGTGTATTAAGTTGTTGAAAACCTTTTTATAACTTTGTATTTAGAATTGTTTTAGAAAATGCGTCTTGTCTTCTTATATTTATTATCTAAAATATAAGTTTTTATTTTCTAAAACTTGTTCATTTATTTCCTTTGAAAAGAATCCTCTTTATTGATAAAATCCTTTGTTTTTAATCTTATCTTATTTATATTCTTTAAAAATAAGTTTCTTCTTTAGAAACTTGAAAATCATTATTTCCCTAAGTGGATTCATAACTTTATGAGTTGATTTTATCTTAACTTTGAAAACTAGTTTTTTCTTGATTTTGTCATGGAGTTTTAAAAGAGTTTAAGCTTTAAGCTTTTTGTAAGAACTTTGAAAACTAACAAATTATTTTACTAAAACTTAGGTTCCTATAATATACAATGAAAGTATTTATTTGTTATATTTCCTTGGTAAAACTATCTTTGTTATTTAAGAAAACTTTGAGAAAACTTGTATTACTCTATTTCTATGTTATTTGATAATAACTCCATTATTTTGTGACAAGTCACATAATAGAAAATCTAGTTTGAAGTTCCTTTAGTAAAATTCTGCTTTTAAGTTACTTGAGACAATATCATTATGCAGATGCAAGTATTATGAGCATGTAAAACAATAAGAACATGAGAAAATACTAGAAACAAATAATAATAAGCAAAATAATAAAAATATCAAGTATTGGGAACCTTAGCTTCATCAAGGTATCTTGATCAAGTATTGGGAGCCTTAGCTTCATCAAGGCATCCCGGGACTAAGAATAAACTTGTCCCAAAAGAATAAAGAAAATAAAAGGTTGTTTTAACTTGATATGGACAAGTCTAAGACTAGAAAGACTAGTCTTAAAAAAATAGTATGAAATAAATAAATTGCAAAGCATGAAATTAAATAAATAATAAGTGAGCTTATATGCTCTAAAGATTATATATAAATACATAAATATATTTAGTTAGACATGAATAAGGAATTAGCATTATAACAACAATAAAATCAACATAACATAATAAAATAGGAAGTTCATGTACAAAAACAAAAGATGAACATGTTGTTGCTTTTACTACTCATATGAGTTTCAAAACAACACCATAGTCATGTGAAGTTACATGACATGAGTAAATAAAATGGTTGGAAGAAATCTTTACCTAAAGTGTTTCTGTGGTTTGAAGATGGTAGTGAATGTATGGTTATGTTGTTATTGAGAAATGGTAGTTGTATAGATAAATTTTGTGAGTATTTGGTGAAAGAGAATTTTGGTAGAAGAAAATTTTGTGAAAAGTGTTTGTGTAGTGAATTTGAGAGAGTTTTCGTAGTAGAATGAATTGTGTGAAAGAATGAAGGAGGAATGAGGTATTTATAGAATTTTGGAGTGAAAATTAGATGTAATTAAATTAATTGAAAAAGAAAATAAATGAGGATGAAGAGAGAGGGGGAGTGGACGGTAACATTAGGAGAAGAGAGAGAAATTTGATTAAAAATTAATTTTAGAAGAAAAGTGTAATAGAAGTTTAGTAATATGTGGTACAGAATTTTTATGGGAAAAAAAATTATAAGAAATAGATATGTAGGTAGTAAGAAAAAGTAGGGATAGAGGAATAGTAATGAATAGTAGAAGAGTACTATGAATAGTAAACTAGACAATTAAAGTACCGGTAGTAATAAAAATACGCGTAATAATGCGATATCTAGCTATCGAAAAATTCTAAAACTGATATTTTTGAAAACCTTTTATTTTTATGAGTCTATTGGTATTAACGGGATATTTTTTTCCATCCGGTGTACCGAGGCATGATTTTTGAAAACTGATCTCGTTTGGATCTGAAGGACACTAAAAATTTGCGAATCTAATATTTTTTAGCTTCCCTATATTATTACGAACTATTATCAACAATTATTTTCATTTCGTTGTTTAGAGTTTAAGAGCGCGGGATTGCCGGATCTTAAACACTAGGTTTGTTTGTAATCTTTGTTGACTTTTACGGTTCCGGTTTGACTTCCGGTTTCATTGAGTTATTCATAAGATCGTATAATTTTGGAGTTTTGACGGTTTTATATTTTTAGCTCGATATCTATGGTTTATCTTATTTTATTTGTGATTATTTAATAGTTTTCAGTTCTCGGGATCGTTTAACAGAGTCTAGGGTTATGAGTTGACTCAGTTTGACTTTTGGTGAAAATTGAAATTTCTGATTCCAAAATTCATCGAGGGTTTTAACATCTTAGCATTTCGTTGTCGAGCGTTATTTGAATATATTTTTTTGATTTGCGTTATAGGAATCGGGTAGATAATTTGATTGGCATATGGATGTTAGTTCAACCGATAGTTGGATTTTATATTTTTGTTCCGAGGGTTCTCATTTTCTCAAGACTAAGAATTTTCGTGTTTGACCTGATTTAGAATTCGGTTTTAACTTGGGTCAATTTTCGGGATTTCAATTTTGATATTAGACTTCTAGGATTATTTATGAAAATTTCAGGGGTTTACACATATATAATGATAATAATATAAAATTATGTCATGCTAGTATATGTATTTAGACTAATTGATATTACGTTCACTTATCCAACGGGATAATAAACTAATAAATAAAAACACTAGATGGTAGAAAATTGATTATAATATTAGAGAATCAATTTCTAGAGTCCATTTATTAGCAGATAGAAATTTAAGAGACATGTAAGGACCCGCTATTACCCCTAGTTGAAATAAGCAATAGCAGTTCCCCAACCGCATATAATCTGCAGAATTATATGCAAGGTTGTCTTAAAAGGATTGTTTGATGAATTGTTCACCTAATCTTAAGGAATAAATCATTTTGAGAAATAATTACTTAGTAGCTTTTCAAAACATATTAACATATATATACACAACTTCAAACAAAGGCAGATCAAGCTAGATATATACATACATATTTACATCCACAGGCTTCTTACAAGCCTTAAACAAAATAACAAAAATATAAAGCTTAACAAAGCTTTACAAACATCCATTCTAACTAACTATCTAGTCTATTACAAAAAGAATGGTTCCGTCCAGTCCTGGTCAAACTCTAGTCCTCATATTCCTCCAAGAAGTCCTCAAAATCGGAGCCATAACCCATGCTCGCATAGGACTCGTCCAGGTCATCACCTGAAATTGTTAAAAGAATGAGCCAGAGGCCCAGTACACAGCAACGAATACAAAAGCGAGATGAAGCACACAAGCTTAGTCTAAATGCAATATGCAACATCCATTCAATTATTCTTTAATCTTTAATTAATCAATCAACGGGAGTATTCAAACTCCGGACAACAGGGATCGCGAGGGGACCTGAGTAACACTCGGACGCTCAGGGGGTTGATATAAGTAGTTCGGGTACTCATACCGTCCTAGATATCGTTAAGTCAAAAAGAAAAGTAGCTTTCTCCAGGGTTAATAGCCGTTACTTAGCTTTATTTATACTCAGTCCATATCATAAAATATAGTTCACCCGTTCTCATAAACGTTTGAACTAAACTATGGTACTTCCTACCAAGTTTAAATAAATTTTCACCGATCTATACCCCCCGTCGACTACCCGCCGTACCACTTAATGAAAGTCATCTCAAATGACAGGAGTGGCCTAAGCGTCTAGATCTATCGTGCTCAAACCGAGCAAGGTGCCGCTCCCCGAACCAGATACCAACTTCCATCCCAAACTCATCAAACTATAAGGGGTCGCCGTTAGGTTCATATATGACCTGGCGTAGGAATTGGATTTTAACGGCATAAAACACAAGCAACAATCACATTTTAAGTTTTCTTATTATATATTTAAGTTTTATAAATGCCTATCCTAACAGAGACAAGCAGGTTACTGCATACCTGTATTAGCTCGGGAGTTAATAGGGATAATCGAAAGGGAATCAGTCACTGTAAAAGAAGTAATTACAACTCACACTTAGTTCAAGTATATATTTTCATCAAAGCTCAAGTAATCATCCAAAGAAATTCAAATAAATTATTACATCATCACACATAGCATTTAGATATCATATATTATCATACAATACCCAACAAATACTTAAATGACCATTTATCAAGCTTTGAACAACTTTTAGTAAACAACAATAAGTTTTAAACTTTGTTGGAAAGCGTATCAACTGGAAAGAATTGAAATTTAATAACTGATACTTTTGTAATTTGTAAAATCTTAAAACATGAAAGTTTTAGATCTTTTCCTTAGCTTTCCAACGCAACTTGAATCACCTCAATCGGAGATCGGATGAAAAAGTTACGGCTAAAATACAAAGAACTGCGAAACAGGGGAAGTCTACACGACCGGGTACACGGCCCGTGTTTGGAGGCTGTGTTGGGTAAAAAAAATGACCCGAGAGCAACTTTAAGAATTTGAAGGCCTACACGACCATGTACACAGGCTGTGTACACTAGAGCGAAAAAAATGACGAAATCCCCTGTTTTCAAAATGCATTTTACACTTCTTAAAATTCTTTAAACTCATTCTAAAGTTTCCAAAACTTGTTATATGATCATCCCATCATTCAAACAACACCAAACATCTCCAAAACTTCATCAACTCCAAATCACTATTCATCATCTTCTTCAATATTAGGTCATCCAACCACATGCATTCACCAACACTTCCAACACTTCAAAACTCATCCTAAGCACATAAAACTAACCAATCTAGTCCTATTACACTTCATATAATATCCATACCACATGAATCACGAATTCATAAACAAAATATCATCAAGAACACATACAAGCATGAAAATGAAAAATAGAGAACACACTTACCACTTGGACTTCTATGCTCGGTTTAAGGACTCTAGATCAAGCTTTTGATGGTGAGAATTGTAGAAAATCAAACTTCAACTTAGGGGTCACCTTGGGAGCTCTTTTGATGAAGAGAGGAATGAGTTTAGGGCAAATGAAGGGTTTTTGGCTTGGTCTGAAATTTTTGGCTGAATTTTTGAAGTTAAAAAGTTTAAACTTATCCTATGTTGACTTTAAGGGCATGAGGGCATTAAAGGCATAATGACTTTGTTTTGGGTTAATTAATTTAACTTGTTTTACTTAATTAAATGGCTTTGTTTTAAGGCATTAAAAAGGGGGTTTTATTAGCTCTTATTTTTTACTCAAATTTTCTGCTACTTAGGGGCTTTTATATGCATACATTCCATTTATTTCTAAGCACAAATAACACACTTTAAGGCATATTAATATTTTACAAACTCAATAAATAATTAATCTAACATATTTAAATAATTCTACACATTCACATATCACATAGTTCATCAAAATTTAAATTAACCATCAACATATATTTATCATGCATAATTCAACAATTCATTCATAAAATAAAATTAGGAATTTCTTGGCTATTTCAAGACAAATCGCTAGAATTGAAATATATCCGATGGGATCAATAATTGATCAAAATTTACAAATCTAAAGCTCAAATTAAAATTCTGATTTCACAAAAATGAGAGTTATAATATTTTAATCCTACATAGACTAAAACATTAGTTTACCCTATCAGATCTGGAAACCCTAATCGCGTAGGTGATAAACCTAATTATATCTGATCCCGTAGACATTAGATTTTAGTTTTCAACCCAAAAATAATGTAAGAAAAATATAGAACCTTAACTATTGAGATATCTATCGTGTAATACTTGAAACTTCTCAAAACACTAAAAGTTAAGCGTGCCTATGATCTAGGATGAGTGATCTCCTGGGAAATGAGTGGTAATTCGCCAAAACGAGTGATATTTAGATAAATATAGTTCCAAGTTAGTAACTACTAGTTTAGATTTATCATATTATGTTTTAATTGTTATGTTGTTTATAAATAAGATATATTTTAGATTTTAGCATCTAGTATTCTAATTTATGAAAATTTTTTTATCTTTATCTTACTAATTTTATTATTTAGTTACTTATTGATTTATATAATTGATGATATGTTAGTTAGAAACATATAAAAATTAAATTTTGTGTCTTATATTAAGATAAAGTCTAGTAGACCATTATAGTTAAAAATAATTAGAAAAAAATAAGACTAATCACGATTATAATTTTATAATAGATGAAATCCCTCCTTCCTATAAGTTTTGTATATTTATTTAATAAATGATTAATTTTAAATATTGTTATTTATATTTGCACTAGTGATAAAAAATATGTAATTGAAGGTTTTTGGTAGAATATATTTTTTATTTTATGAATAAAAATGGTTCGAATCGCAAATCAAACAGTATTGAACAGTTTGTTTTTCGGTTCAAAAAAATTACGAACCAAACCGTATGGTTAGGTTTGAATTTAAAAGAAAAAACGAGCCGTATAATATGGTACGGTTCGATCGAGATGCAAACAGAACAGAACTGTACTGTGCACACCCTTACCTAGTACAACATCAAGACGCCCACCGGCTTGGAGAAGGGGTGAAGGACAAACCACCGGCAGTAATTGAACAGGAGATTCTGGTGACAGTTTGTGATTGATTAGATCGTCATGAATTGGTCTTCAAAAGCCCTCAATTGATCTTGTGATGACGGATTTTAACCTCCAAATGCTTTGAAATTTCCTAAAAAACTTCAAAATTGAAGTTTTGAATTCGAAATCCTAACTTTTTATGAACTTCACATTTGATTTCTTTTAAGTGATCTGTGTTGTGTTGTTGTTTTTTCTTGTTTTTGTATGCCAGTATTTATAGGCATTAGCATGCTCACCTCCCAACTCACTTATCACGATACAATGTATCTAGACACTTTGGCCTATTGCTCACCTACTACGATACAATGTATCCAGACACTGGCCTATCGCTCACCTACCTTCTATCTACGGGGTTGCTGACATATGCGCTTACCTCATTTGACCAATGGGAGCATGTGGAAAAATAAAAAGGACAATTTGCCTCCTTACAAAATCGAACTTAGGTCTCTCTTGTGCATGTGTGTGTCTTTTACCATCAGGCCGTTGGCCTGTGCCTCGATCTTGTTTTGCATTGAAATTACATTTAAGGTTATGAAAAATAGGCTTAATTAAAGAAACTTATTTAAATAGGTTATTTAATTAGGCCTAAAATTAATTTATAATGAAAATTAACATTATATCAAGCTCAAAAAATCTTATAACAATTTATATGTTTTTTTCCTCTTTTTTTTTTTAAATTTATGGGCTTAATATAATGTTAATTTTTACCATAAATTGAAGCTTTAAATGGGCAAAAATGGGGTGTCTACAGCGTAAATCCGAATATATATATATGGCTATCGATTGGCCATATATATTTATTCATTTCCTTGTCTGCATTGCATATGCTTGTTTAATAACTTGTTTGTTTTTGCTTGAACGGTATGGAGCGAGGGTATACTTCACTCGGCTAGTTATAGTTGACTCCCCAATAGTTTATATTTGCAGGTAAGTTGAATACCAGGATGGGATAGTATCTGAGTGCAAGCGTGACAATGATCATGTTGTACAAGACTGATAGAAGATTGAGAATTTGATATGTTAAACCTAGTTGAGAGAATAAACATGAAAATATAGTCTTTTTCTTAACTTAAGACTAGTTGATTTTTTTTTTTTTTGTTAAACCTAGGTTTACTTTATCTCATCGTTTGGTAGGATATCCGATTCTCTGCGGTCTTTGTAATATGTGGAATTTTCGATATCTAATAAATTATTTTCATATTAAATTTATATATTTATAATAAAACGAGAGGATAATTAATTAGAGTATTGTAAACTCTAACTTGCAAGGCAATCTTCATGTTGCGGGTGCACACGTAATATAGCAAATTAGGCCAATCCTACTAGGCCTCATTTAGGGTCACTACAGTAAAGATAAACATTCAATAATTTTATTTACGATAAATTATAAATAAATAAATTTATATTTATTCATGTGCGCTTACACTTTTTATTATTGAAATTCAACACTTGCCATTTAATCTTTAAAAAGTGTCTTTTTTGAATTATGCACAATACATGTACTTTTCATTATAAATTATTAGATAACTGAAGTTTAGTTTTAAATAATTTGGCACCTGAACTTTTGCAAAAGGTTCAATTAGGCACCTGAAGTTTAGTTTTGATATTTTTGGTGCTTAAAAGAAGTTTTTGGGTATATTTTTCTTAGCCGATCAAACTTGCTTTAGGGAGGAAAAATGTATGCGAAAACTTGTTTTAGATACCAAAATGGTCAAAACCAAACTTTATGTAGGAAAAATATCCATGAGAACTTGCTTCATATACTAAATTATTCAAAACCAAATTGCAGATACCTAATTGAACTTTTTGCAAAAGTTTAAGTACCATTTTTGACATTATTCCTTTAATACATTAAGGTAATGATTATTATTATATACTAATACTTTTTGTGATAAGATTGGAACACTTGTAGTATTAACACTTTAATTGTTATTTTTGCTGTAACTACTAATAGGTAAATAATGTCGAATGAGAACTTGTTTCATTACCTTTACTTTTGTTGTATCAAATGGAATTCAATTTTATTACTTATAATGTCAATAAAAAAGAATAAATTAAAAGATAATAAAAGTCATACACTAGGAGACAAGTAATAAATGTACCGTGCACAAAGTCAAATTGGAATAATGGAATTCAACCTCATAACCTCTTATTTTATAAAAAATAAACTTATAAACCTAGTTATATTCAAAATCATTATACAATTTGCTTTATAAAATATAGGCAATAGACAACTTTTGGTACCTAAAAACTTTGACAAAATGGACAATTAGGTACTAAACTCTAAAAAAATCCATTTTCATACATAATTGACCTTTTTGTGCCCCTAAACACTAGCCACTCAATTGTTGCCTAACATGTGTCAGTTACTTTAAGAAACAACAAGAGAGTGGGGATGGTGAAAAGTTTAATCATGTATGAAATTAGACTTTTTAAAAGTTCAGGTACCTAAAATGGGCATAAAAAGTTTAATTAAGTATGAAATCGGACTTTTAAAAGTTTAGATACCTATTTGTCCACTTCATCAAAGTTTAGGTACCAAAAAGGCTTTTCCCTAAAATATATGTAGGTAACTAGATTTGTGCTCTAGGTAGCCTAACAATGATTTGGGTTTGACTCTTTGGGCTGAGTGACGGGACCTAGAGAATCAAGTCTATAAATTGGGATGACTAAAGGATATTTGGTATGATGAGCTTGAAATAGAGACCATTATGCTGGATTGACTTGTTTGCTCTTAATTTTTGTCAAGGAGCTCATGCACTTATAGAGGTTTTTTATGGGCTAGAGAGTTCCTGTAAAAAGCTATCAATAAGAGGACTCATCTCATCCGTTGATGATCGATATAATCCAACAAACATCATTAAGTGCCAAATTCTATAAATACTAAGAGATCCTCTGCATTTAGGGGATTCATAATTGATAGAGACGTCAATACTCTCACAAGAGATCAAGTAGAGCTCATAGTGAAAAAAGCATAGCATATCCTCTATAACAGTAGAGTTAATGTTATATAGTTCATCCACCTATCATTAATGCATTGGAGCCTTTGAGATTGCTTGTTCCTCATCCTTACCTTCTCACTCTTAATCATTCATTGCATGTGCTTCCACATCACTCCTTTAAAGTCATGTACAACGTAAGACGCACATGATCACTACTACTGGATCCTTCCCACTACATTTTGGTGACTCTACTAGGGATAGATGAAGTTGATGGCAGCCAGTGAAAACCACAAGGAGAAGACAATTAGCCCCTTTGATGGATAACTAAGAGCATGAGACTAATATAGAGAATGTTAATCAAAACATGCCAGGCCTTGAGAATGCCAATCTTATTGCTAGCGCTCACGATAATAATTTTAACAACACACAGATGATGCATATAATGAAAGAAAGTACAAGAATCCTAACATAAAAAAAAAAAACAACTATACACATAATAGTGCGTTCTCTAAGCTAGGGTTTTACTATGCTTTCATCTTAGGGTGATCGATACTAAGGATTTATTGTACTTTCAATTTTAGATGGATTTCCACAAATCCATCACTTTCTCAATTAGGGTTTACTGTGTTCTATCCTTATCATTCTCTGTTACTTAATGTTTAGTAGGTCTGCTGCAATATCTCTCTCTTCTTGAAACTTACCTTACTTACCATGGGTCGTAAGTTACTCTTCTCACTTATTTTTCATCTACAATGGTTGGGTTAAGAATTTTATCTTTCTTATTTATTTTTTTAAGCCATCAAACAAGTATCGGCATGTAATTAGGTGGATAGTCCATGTAGGCAGACGGATGTTATGGTGTTAAGTGAGGTACCAAAAGTGGCTACAAAAAGTTAATTTTAGTATTGAATTGAACATTTCAAAGCTGAGGTGCTTAATTGTAATTTTTGTCAAAGTTCAAGTACTAAATTTAACATTTACAATAATAACAACAACAACAATAACAAGCTGAAAGCTATTTACATAAATGGCCCTACATAAAATATTGAACCATGGGTATCATGGTAATTCAACCAATGGAAAAATGAATCAAAATAGGAAAAATTTAGAATAGTTTTCTCTATTTTCTGCCCCTTTCCCTCTATCTCTTTCTCATTTGTTGGTCTTTTCCTCTCTTCATGCCTCTTTCTCACTCAATTTCCATCTTATAATCTTAATTAGACTCAATTCAATCTTTAAATAGTAATTGAAGTGGTTTAAATATTTAATTTTAAGGTCTCTGGAAGATTTGGATAGTTAGTTATTTCTTAATATATATTCAAGTTGGAATGAATTAGCAAGTCCTTATATTCTTACTTAAGAGTTTGAAGTTTGATCAAGAAGACTAAAGAATGCATCATTTACGTCTAATTGGTAAATCGTGTATCATTTACGTCTAATTGGTAAACCGTGTATCATTTACGTCTAATTGGTAAACTGACCACTCTAATTTGGCTATTAAGGATAAATAAACTCAAAGCAGGTTAAATTTTGCAATTTAGGCAAAGTTCTCTTCGTAATCTATATTATAGGTTTGGATAGACCCTTGAACCATGTGCCTGACTATATATCTTCCTATACTCCTCTCAATTCCATGCTTAACACTGAACGCCCTTTTGCCTCCTACAGCCTTTTTTCCACTTGTAAAGTGACAAAATCCATAATGTCTTATTCTTATATAGTGCCTTCACATATCATTTCACTCATCATAGCTTCTTTCCACTTCGCACCTCTAAATGCTTTGCGAATACATGTAGACATGTCAAAACACTGTGTATAAAGGTTACAAATTGGGTTAAAAACCCTTCATATATTACATAGTTTGAAATAGGATGTTTAACATTCTTGATGCATTATCTACCTCCCTTCCCCCAGTGCTCTAAGAAAAAAAGAGAGAGAGAGAGAAAAAAAACCTCATCCTTTCTTTCATTTGCTTTACAAAGCACTCTCATTATAGGTTAGATGTCTAACATACAAGAGTTTGCTCTTTAAGGGCAAAACAAGATACGTGGATCACTAGTGTATCAATGATATGACCAAATGCTTGCGATAAACAATGTTTGATACTAAAATAGAATCAAAGAAGAAGTTTGTCTGGTTATCTAACAAACAATTGTAGATGATGTTTGGGTAGATCTTATTTTATCAGCATTAATGACGAGTGGGATTTTTAGAGATAATGAGAGGAGTTCTAAAGTGACAAAGATGGTAGTAGGGAATCAAATTCCATTTTTAAATACTGGAGGAGGTGACAATTATATTATTTTTGAAAAAAAAAAAAGACAATACACTATGTATCAGCTTGTGCACTGGTGATGATTTTATTAAGTGCATGAGCTTTAACACCAAATTTGATCTTGTTAAGTAGTTAAAATGTTTTACATAGAAAAACATCACAACTTTTGTGTTACAGAATTGAAGAAGTCATTATGGTTGGTTTATTGTGCAAAATGGAGTAATGGCTGTAAGTGAAGGTTATAGGCTTGTGAGAAGAAGTTGAGAGGCTCTTTGTTATAATTGAATTTGGAAAAAAAAAAACACATACATTAATTTAGTGATAAATCACGACCATCCTAAATCAGATTGCAATATGTGATGGCTACTTGCTTTCTTAGTCGTGTTACAACTAATTTCAACATAAAGATTGCTAATCTTAATACTATGCTTTTTAATAACTATAGCTATAATGTTTCAAGGAAAGCATGGTTGGGTAAGAGACAGATAATTGAGATTTTGTACGGTGAGTTGGATAAATAATGAGCTATTGAAAATTTCGATGCTATCACAATCATAATCTTAGGGAACATGTTAAAAGACGATCATACAAATGGGAAAAATCGAGAGAATGGCAATTGAAGTGGGTATTTAAGACATTTGATCCATATTAAAGGCATTTTAGTTTTCAAGCTTTTGGTGGATATCAATAGTAGAAGTATACTCACGAACTATTGATTGCTTATAACATGAATGGAAACAATGATATAGGCTGTATGGCATTTGCTAATGTAGATAAAATATCAAACAAAGTAGCAACCTTATCCAAACAACATAGTTTACTTCCTTACTCCCCTTTCCCCCTCATTACAGCATTGGGAAACAAATTGAGTGCCACACATTTGTTTCCACATGGTAAAGTGGTGTTTCCTGAATCATGTTGTTTATCCATCCGGTAGTTATCAACCAATGCCAGATAGTATTAATAAAAAATGTCGATTTCACTAGATTAACTTTTAGGGGAGGATCTGTAATCCCCTTAATTTTACATAACCTCATTATAATAAATATTATAAATAAAATGTAGAATCATAAAAGAACTATAATAAAATTATCGCTCCAAATTTTTTACGATTTAAATTTTAAGTAAAACAAATTAGAATAAATAATCCTTATCAATAAGACTTTAAAAATACATAATGTTCGAAATAAAGTAAATAAAAGAATAAAGAAAATGATTTAATATTTAAGAACCTAAGTTTTAATATTCGAAACATATCAATACCTTCAAGTTAAATAATTCTGAGTCTATAGAAACTAAAGTTCTGATCTAACCTAGTAACTGATAATTAAGTAAAAAGAACAAAGTAACAAATATAGAATAAACATTAAATTTCTAATCTAATAAAAACTCTAGAATAAATCTATAAATAGTAATAAATTCATATGTAATTGCAAACCCTGTAAATTTATAATAAAGTCAAATTAAGGGTAATATAATCATAAATTTATTAAAATACCATCAAACAAAACTTTTAAACAGATAAAATATAATTTACGATAGCAGGTATAAAAGCTGAAAAGTAAAAGTCTTAAACTAAAGATTCTATGTATATTATAGTGTTTAGAATATTTAATATCGATAATATGTAAATTTTTATCTAAAAATATTATCGAATAAGTCTTTATCATATGTGCCATTTAGACTTGCAAAATTAACTTTTTGCACAAGTTCATATTTTTGCCTATTCCTTACACAGTTGTTGGTTATAAATTTATCATATTCTTTTTGTTTTTGTATTTCTATTCATATCCTCCTTACATTTTTTCTTTTTTCTTTTCCACGTTCTCTTCTTCTCCTTAATTCTATGCAAATGGAAAATGATCTACGGCTGGGAGGATCTTGATTGCTGCTAGCCGAAATTTGCATATAATTTGCTCAAATAATTCACAAAGAAAGTCAATAATTTACACATTTGAGCCAATCAAAATTTCACAACTCAGCAACTCATTAAATGCACAAATTTCACACACAAACAAATCCAATTCGGTAGAGAATATAGACTAAAAATGGTTGCTACATTCTTCCTTTTCTTCTTCTATTTAAATCCTTTATTTGCAAGAGAAAAAGGACATTTATTTGCAACAAATAGAGCTCAAACCCTCCCTAAAATTTGTTTTCCCTATAACCATTAAAACACACTCAAACCACACAAAAATAATATCTAAAACAAGCATCAAATCAAGCTTAGAAAAATACAAACAAATGTAAGTTAAATTCGTTTAAGTTGGGTTATATGTAGTACTTTAGCTTAAACAATGTTTTTAAAAAAATAGGTTTGTATCAAGCTAAGGAAAGGAGTATAACAACATTTCAACAACCTAAATAAGGTAACATCTCATCTTAAACTCCATATATGTGTTATGATATATAGAAACTAGGAAATCATAGAGTATGATGATTAAAAGGTGTTATATGTATTGATATATCACGTATGATATATATAAAGTATGAAAAAACACTTAGAAGTAGTTTAAACACAAGTATAATATATAAATAAATTAGGAAAACTGAAATATGAAATATAGGAAAACGAGGAAAACGATAAATAGTACCTATACCGGCCCTACACTGGCAGTGTACCTACCAACGTCGGTAATGGAAGTTGATAGGCTGGCAATGTTGAGGTGACGTTCTCTGGAACAGAAACTACGTAATTCTTGAAAACACGTAAAATTGAACGAACGCCGGTGGCGTAGAATGACTACATCGGCAACGTACAGACGTAAGTAGGCAGCCTTCAAGGTCGGCTTATCCTGGAACAAAATGTGCAAAATTTATACGTATGTCGACAGATGGGAGTTTAATGCCAGCGGTGTTGGATTCGGCGTACATGCAAATTTCTCACAAAATCTGTTACGTCCGGATTTCATAATAAGAACAACAACAACAACAACAACAACAATGACAACAACAACAACAACTAAGAAACACTTTAGCTAAAATTAGACAAAATAATTAGATCATAATAAGCTATTCGATAATTATTTCATATAAATAAGTATATATATATGTGCAATAAAAGAAATGAAATAAGATTTAAAAAGGTAAATCCAACCAAAAAGATTTAAATATTAAAAAAATATAATGATTCTAATTTAGCAACTTCTAAAATTATTATAAAATATCACTTACAGTATTATTGCTAATATTAATATATTGTAAAAATGAATTATAAATATTTTAAATAATTAACTAGTATAGATATATAAGAATGGAAAATCTAAATAAGTTAAAATTATAAACAATATGACTTCCGAAAATAACAAAATAATTATACGAAGTAGATTAAGAGAAATACGACGAAACTAAATAATAAGAAATAAACACTAGTTATCATAATGAGTAAACTAAAAACGATATAAAAAATAGCAATAATAATGATAAAAATATCAATCTACTGAATACAAATATTACGATTATCCAATAAAAATATATAACTATCCAACAAGATCAGGACAAGCAAAATAAAAATAAACAATAAGTAGTAAATATTTGTTACCATAAAAACATAAAAGAACCAATATAGGTAATAAAAATTAAATTAAATATCAAGATAAGACACTTAGACAATCATAGAAGTTTAGTTGCTTTATTTATATTATGTTAATAAGTATTTTGTCTTAATAAGTGACAATGAATTGTAAATAATATAAATAGAACTAATTTATCTTAAATGAATTATTCTACTAAGTAAAATCATATTAGGTTGATTAAGCTAATTAAAGTAGATTTAGTAATTGAATTAGGTGATTAGTTTCAATCAACTCGGCTTAAATTAATATACTAGGTAAAACCATAAAAAGAAAGGAGTACGTAATTTCTAAAATACGTCTAATTTAGAATCAATGTAAATTATAGTATAAGTTATACCATAATTAATATGGTGAATATGTTGTTTCAAATATCTTATTTTCGGAACTAATGAAAGGATAGATTGGTTAAATAGTAAAATTATATAACTATTACAAATAAGAAGACTTCTCTTATAAATTCTATGACTTTGGTAATAAGAAAATAATATTATATATATATATATATTCCTAGTTAAATAAGTAGAGAATATACCAGAATTGACAACTGGGACCTGAAAGAATGCCGTCAATATCATTATATAAATAACAAAATAGTAATAAATATCTGTTATTTCATTTTCATAGGAAAGATAGATCAGTTCTCGGATATCTTGTAGCATATTCCAATAATTTAGTGAGGACCACAGGTAAGTAACTTTGACTTTATCACATTGGTTGTGCTTATAGTATAGCTGCATCTGAATAATATATATTCAACTTATATGCATGCGGGATTGGGTATAATGCAAGATGACTGGTGTATGATTAAATGCCAAATTATCATAATATAAGCGATAATTCTATTGTATGATAATTACTGTATGAAGTATGTTGATATTATCTGTAAATTGTATGATCACCTCATACTTGATTAAAAAATACCGGTACCATAAATGAAAATGGACATTTATTGCATTATATGCACATATTGCATTTTAAAAGGAGGATGACCCCACTGATATTGGCATTTCGGTTCTCTAGTGATGCGCCTGGTTTTTCTAGATGACATTTTCCTAGTTCTTCTAGGAGCACCTTTGTTCTGTTATGTTCCACGAGAACTAAGTGGTATTGAAGGAACATCGCTCGTGGTATCGACATGAAATGGCTAATACTTAATAGTGTTTCTTTGTTATAAGCATAAGAGTGAAATGTTTTAAAACAATTTGAGAGAGTTTATGGTACCCATTCTTCCTTGGTTCTCTGATTCTCCTGGGCACGATACATCGCACTTCATGGCCTCCTTCCAACCCCGATGGGAGGGCATAAATCTACATCCTATTTGGATTCCGATTATCCAACTTGTACTTGCTCATATGATAGATTGTTGCATGGCATACGCTTGTTAATTAAACTTGTTTGTTATTATTTGATGTGTGGTCTGGTTGAGTTATCTCATCGAGCCCATAGTTCGCTCACCCCCCAATAGTTTTTGTGCAAGATTAATACTAGCTGGGATTAGGCTAGAAATGTGTGAAAAAAGTTTCTCCAACAAACTCTATTGAAGATAGAAATATAGGTTATGATAAACTTAGAATGTAAATTAGATAAATTACATAGTAATTGTAAATTAGATAAATTGCATAATAATTGAAATTTGTAAGTTATACGTTTGAAAACCATTTTCATTATTTGGTAGAGGATACCGATTCTCTGCGATCTTGATAGAAAGTAGAAAAATTGGATTCCATAATTGAAATCCAAATATATAATATATCATTTAGATGATAGATGTTAATATAAAGATAAAGTCTTGTACACTCTAACTTATAAAACGCTTCTCATATTATGGGTGCACACGTGATATGATAACTTTAGATTAATCCTACTAGGCCCTCTTTTTAGGCATGACAAGATCGACATGGACTAGGTATTACTGCATGCTCCTCACATAAGATTATGGAATGAGTGTTATATTCAGTTGGTGTAGCTAGAGCTTGGTGGTGAAGACTATCTAAATTACTTAAGATGACATAATTGTATCAGTTGACTATATGTATGTCATACATAACTCTACTTAGAGACCTAGTGAGTAATATGCCTATACTCATACTATAACCTAATGACGTAAGTCACATTAACTCCTTTTGCTTTATTTCTTTATGCAGGCTCATACCTTTTGTAGGTCGTAGGTTACATTAGCATTTAATTGGCTGATAGTAGTTAATTTTGCTAATGAGTAATTCAATTTGTAGAGGAGCTGTGAATGTGGACAAATTTACATGTACCTAACTAGCCAGTACACCCTTAAGAGATGACAACACTTCACCCTCGATTTAGACGTATGCCTAGAGTTATAGGTGGATGATAGAGCATAACATTAATGTTAGATAAGTTCACATCTCCTATACCAAGTTCTATTACAAATATTATGTATCCCAATATTTCTTCCGTGACATATAATGTATAATTATCTAGTGATTGTAAAACCCTCAATTTTGAGTTAGAATTTTAGGGTAGAATTGGAGTAAATTCTAACCCTGATCAAACCAGAATTTCAAAAGTCAACAATAATCAAGGCATATTACTAGTTTTAACTCCGGCAATCTTGCGCTTGAAATCTGAGAACAATCGAAATGAACTAATGGTAGATTATAGTTTAGAATAATATAGGATAGCCTAAGAAGATCAGACTCGTCCAAAAATCACTCATTTCATACCTGAACGGAATCAGTTCTCGAAAAACGTATTCTGATGCTCAGGATGGTAAAAATTATCCGAAAACACGTTTAGACTCATAATTTAACAAGTATTCGTAACATATCAGTTTTGTATTTTTTCGACTTTTAAAAAATCAGATATAGCCCTTTTACATGTATTTTCTTTACTATCGGTAGTTCGATTGTCCAGTTTTCATTTTATCATCTCTATTATTTACCACTATTCACCTACCTCCACATTTTCTTACAACCCATCTCTTATATCTTACACTCCTATCTCTTACATTTTCTTTTCCTATAAAATTTTTTACATAACTTCTCTTATACTTTATTTACTTTTCATTACAAAAATACAAAACAAATCAAATTTCTTCCTCTCAAATTAGGCCGATACCCGTCCCTCCCCTCCATTTCTTGTATTTTCAATTAATTTTATTACATTCAAATTCCTTCTGCATTTCAATATAAATACCACATCTCCCTCCATTTTTTTGAAACATCTCATTCACACAACATTACTCTCTCAAAATCTCTCCACAAATCTCTTCCCAACTCTCTCTTAAAACTCTCTTCTTTCCTCTCTAAAAATGAATTACCTTCTTGTTCTTCCATCTCTATACTTTAGGTAAAAGTTCCAAATTTTTCTTTATATTCATGTTAACATAACATAAACACTTTGTTATGTCGATTTCTAAAAGCCCATGAACATTATGCTAGGGAAGGAATCACGAAAATAACAACTTGTTCATGTCTTGTACAACACCAAGTTTATTTACCAATGTTGTTATGTTCTTGTTTTACCTATGCTCTTAATCTAACTTCTATACATTATTAAATATAAGTATGTATATATATTTTTAGAGCCTAATGCTCACTAATCGAACTCTTATTTCATGCTTTTATTATTATGCCCTTACTATTCTTGCTCTTATTTATTTTGCTCATTATAAATAAGACTAGTCATCTTCTTGTTTTAGACTTGTCCTCATCAAGTCAAAACATGTTTTGAAACTTGTTTGTGATCTAAGTCCTGGGAGCCTTGTAGATAATCTAAGACTCCAAATTTTCTTCTTCTCATTCCTTTTTTTTTTTACTTATTTGCTATATTATGTGAGACTGGATAAATTACAAGTCTCAGGAAGCCTTAAATAAAAATCTAAGATTTCCACAATTTCTTTCTTTTTCTTTTCTCTTTATGGAACTTGTTCATTCTAAGTTCTGAGAAGTCTTGATATAAGCTAAGACTTCCATACTTTTGCTTTTATATTTATAAGCTTATTTGATTCTTCATATCTTTATTTTCTCTATAGGGGTTGTTATTATTTTTCCTTAAAGTTACAATACAATGTTTATGCATGATCTTCATGATGTTGTCCTAATACAATTTTTCGAAGAAATAAAAAGAAAGTTATTTTTTCTTATAAAAATGAGACTAAACTCCTCATAAAAATAATTCTTAAAACTTAGGAGAAAATTTCCATTTAAGCTTAGGATCATGACTCACCAAAAATTTAATATGGTTCATTATAAATTTTGATAACTTGTTATTATACAAAGGTTCTCCAAGCATTATAATAATGGTTCAAACACATTCTTTTCAAGAATACTAAAATAATCTATTATTAAGTTTAATGTTGATGATTCTTTACTATGCAAAATTTTCTTAAACACTTATTTAGATGAGTATACCAACACTAGCTAGATATTAAGGATAAAACTAAATTTTTCAAGTTCAGCTAAAATCAACTCACTAGTTTAGAAACCCACTTAGAAAATAAAAAATTGCCAACCACATAAGAAATCAAGATTTGGATTATAAATTAAATTTTATGAAGTTAGGAAAATATAGTTATCTAAAACAACTCAAATTATTAGTTCTTTCTAACAACATTTTGTAAACTTTATTTTTCCAACATCAAGAGGAAATTGTTTTATGAAAAATCATTGTTTTGACAACACCACAAGAATCATGCATGTGATATGGGTCTATATATATATATATATATATATATATATATTCAAAGGAATTTTTTCAACTATGTAAATACCTATGTGTTTGCTATGAATTTTTGGATGAAATAGAATTTAGAAAAATTACAAGCAAAGGCTAAAATTTTCGTGATAAAATTGTGTCGACCCATTTTAGAACTCCAATGGCTTTTTATATAAAAAATAACCTTAGAAATACATAACTTTTTCGAGTAAGTAGAAAATGACACATAATATGCGAAATTCTGAGTTAAAATGAGCAAGTTATAGTCATTTTAAGTTGAAATTTCATTTAATTCGATTTTTGACAAAAATAATGAAATAGAGTTAGAATTTTAAGTAAAACTTCCACGAAATACTCATTCCGGGTATTTCTTCTGTTTAGGTAATGATGAAGGAGAAGTTCTTTGCCCTTAAGATTACTTTGATTAGGAGTGCTTGATTCAAGCCATGGCCGCGTGAGTTTACTTTCTCTATTTTTCATACTCATGATTGTGCTTGTAGAATTAATAGCACTAGAAATGGGAAAAGATAAAAATGGGATGCGCATGTGATTTATAATTTTGGTGAATTTATTTTAAGCATATCGAGTCTTGAATTGCCCCAATCAAATCTATGTTTTTTTATCATGATTAAGTGTCGGCATATTGTATGATGAATTAAATGCTAAAGAATTTAATAATTTGAAATATGCATATCATGCAGTGAGTCCCATTGCATTTGATATTATACATTTAGTGGGTTAAGTGCATAATATTGGTGGTTGGCATAATCAGTAGTACCTGCATATGGTGAGTAGTGGCCGATAAAATCTACAAAGTGGCGAGTAGTATCCGGTATGACCTACATTTTTTTAATGGTAAGTAGTCGCCAATAAAAACTATAAAATTTATTTGTGAAAGTTTAGCCGTAATTGACCGATATACATAATCCCGAATGAAGAGAGTAAATTCATTCAATATATGGTTCTGGAAACCGTATGTCTTGCTTGCTTACGTGTTTAGTGCATTTCATATGTTTGTTTAAATATAGCTTGTTTGGTGTTTTGATTCAAGTATGATAATCTCAGGAATATTCTCACAAAGCTCGTAAAGCTTATACTCCTACAGATTTTTGTTTTTTCAGGAACACTTGTTGCTTCACCTAAGGTCACATTATATCTAGGTAAGAACATGTTTATGGGAAGCTTTTTGGGGAAATTCAATCGAATACTTAGATAGAAATTCCCTTAAAATCTTTTGACTATGGATATTTTATGTAAGAAAGACTTAAGAGTATTTTTTATCCTTGGGAAATTTATCAGGGGAATGCCCTTAAGATTATGTAAAGACTTTATTGATTATTATATATCTGATGGATATATGTTTATTAACTCTTGTATGCTTTATATTATTGCTTAAACTACATATCCCACCGGTTCTCCTATTGCTATGTTAGATGCCTTACATATAATATCGAGACTTTCGCATAACTAAGATAGTCATTCTTAAGTCTTAATATCATATGTGGTAGATTGTCATATTTAGGATACCTTTTGGGGTGTGATAGTGATAGCATCGGTAGCTTAGCGTATGAGCTCTTTCATGATTCCCCATGATGATTATTAAATTGGACCACTCCCAATTCTACTTGCATCTCATATGAAACAGCTTAATCTAATAATTTTAGGTACCAACATGAGGGAGGATGTTACATAGCTCCATTGTCCTACTTAAATGAGTCCAATGCCTTTTTTTTTTTACTTCGACAAGCTAACACCATAGGATTAGCAACCACAGGAGTAGCATTAATATTGATGTTTTATAAGGTTAATAACAAAAATGGTACTTAAACTTTTGCAAAAAGTTTAATTAGATACCTGAAGTTTTGGTTTTCAACAATTTAGTATTTGAGTAAAGTTTTCATGAACTTTTTGTTGGGTTACCATAGGGTTTTAGGATTTATAAAGATCAAATCTTTTTATAGTGAAATTCAAAAAGAAAACCCTAACTCGATATTCATGTGTTTTAATTAGATTGAAACAAAACAAATAATTTGAATTCATACCTATAACTAGGAAGCTTGAAATCAATTTGTAGATCGAATTTGTAGGTACTGTGAATTTGCAATCCCTTCTACGATATCCACATGAATGGACACTCCTTTGAAAAGATCTTTCACGTGCTAGCGTTATCTAGAACACTTCTATATAAGATTGAGAAAACTTTTCTCACAACTCTCATATTCCTCTCTTTAAGGGTTTACAAAATTTCTTTGCAGGTCTAATGTTGATAACACATGTAGTTTACCCTAAAAGAAACCTCTTATGTCTTATTTATTAATGTCAATATGAATAATGACATTAATGCCCTTAATCTTATTAGGGATAAATTAATTATAAATTAATTTATTAACATAAGAATTTCTAGTGTAATTAGGAATTATTATTGTTCTTAACAAATTATATTTATTTATTATTCTTAACAAATTAAGATTAATAATCAATAAATTTATTATTCTCGTCAGACTCATTTAGATTTAGTTCATGATCTTTTTGTTCATTCTTTTGTGTGTAACCTTAAAAGTTTACTTAATGTCGGCACTTGATCCAACACTATTTTGGTCAACAAAACATAAGTGACCTCTAGCAAAACATTATATTTACCAAAGTTAAGTGAAGATCGATGATTTGATTTTTACCTGATCCATAACTTATGTCATTATCCTTTTTTCACATAATATCTAGATTGAACATAAGATATGGATAGTGTCATCCTTATATCGTTCAATCTTATCGTTTCTCAATCTCCAAGCAAACTAACAAAACAAATGAAATTGATCACATTATCAATTCATTTGAGCACGGTTATGCATTTCTTAGTTTCACTTATCGAGGGGCCCAAAGATATCTCTGCCATAACAGGAGGGACAAATCCCATCTTAATCACTCAACTTTCTCTACATGATTTACATTATGCTTAATCTCAACCTTTATAATTATTCAGTTAAAGATAATGTTTGATTGAGTCGAATTGTAATGTTTCTCATGTTGGAACCTATGGTGATTTTATGTCTAAGGATACACTAACATTGTTATTGTGCGAATCACTTAAGATACTAATCCATGTAGTGATCTCATAGCGTGTTAGTCCAGTACATAGCCCTCTAATATGTGCCTACCAGTTTGATTTGTATCCCTATACAACTAGACATTTCATGACTATCAATCAAAAAACTCATACTAGATAATTCATTACCATTCCCACAATAATGAACATCTAGGGACATTTAGAATAATTAAATTATTCATGGATTTCTATTATAAAGTAAACATGCAAACAATATAATAAAAACCCCTTTATATCAATATATATGTGTATAAAATGACAATATCCAGTAATTGACTTAGGGCATAATCATTAATACTTTTTCATACTTAAAGTTTGGTTTTGATAATTTTGGTATATGAACAAAGTTTTCACAGCCAAATTATTCAAAATGAAACTTCAGATACCCGATTGAATATTTTGCAAAAGTTCAAGTACTATTTTTGACATTATCCCTCTTTTATATTATCTCATGTCACATTCACTTCATAAAAAGGAGTACAGGGAGAGCATAAATTTGTACACATCGTAATATTGCTTTTTTTTTTTTTTATAAATTTTAAATAAGCATTTTGTATATTGATTCACTTTTTAGAGACTCATTTCTTTTAAGCTATCTTAAGATCGTTTGTTTTTTGATATGTTAACATTTAATTTAGTGATGTTGTATTGACATCTATGTTCTAAGTCATAGGGTTTGTCTTAAAGGTGTAAATTCCAATATAAATTGAAAAGAATAGTAAATACATCTTTCTTTTAGCATTTTAATGGGTTAATTTCATTCACGGTACTTGAACTTTTACGATTTTAAAAGAATTATATATAAACAAAATTTCGTTAGAAGAAAATACCTAAACTTTTTAAATATTTCACTCATGATACCTTTGGATGGATTCCATCCAATTGCTGATGTGGCAAGTATATTCGAATAAAATAATGTTCCCCGTCTTACTTGGTAATTTTTTAATACTTTTTTTAACTTTATCTTAGCCTTGCTTGGTTTTGATTCTTCAAATAATAAAAAAAAAAGCTTGAATCGACCTCAAACACAGAGTGAACAACATGCTACTCATGGATTGAATCAATTTGAATGCCAAAGGTTATAGGGTTTGGAGATTTGGAAAGAGATCCAATAAGGACTTTGGTTTGCTCGTTGAATTTTGGATTTTTGTTGTGGAGAGAGAGAAGTCAAAAAATAAAAAATAAAAAAGCCAACTTAGATGAAAAAAGAATAAAAAAATCATATAGGATAGAGAAAACAATATTTTATTCTAGCTTCCTTACCACATTAGCAATTAGACGAAAAAATGGATGGAATCCATCCAGATAAATCATGATTGAAATATTTAAAAAATTTAGGTATTTCTTATAATGAAATTTTGTTTATGTATAATTCTATTAAAATTGAAAAAGTTCAAGTATCGTAAGTAAAATTAACGGTGTGCAAATTCAACAAAACCAAATCATAAAAAATTAACACATTAAAGTGTTCAATCGTAAATGTTATAGCTTTAGGTAGATTTTGAGTAAGTAGAAATTGGTTTACACATAGCATATCTATATATTGTACTTGTTTTTGATAATATATATTGTACTTCAATGCAGGCTTTTAAGGGAGGGAAAAAAAAAAGGAAGTGAAAAATGCTTTATAATTAGCGCGAGGGCACACACATATATTTTACTTCATTGCAAGTTTTTAACGGAGGAAAAAATAGGTGGGTGCGTTCCTAATTAGAAAAAAAAGGAGTTAATAGGTTTTATGGTTGCCAAAATAACTAGTGGCACTTATTGAATAAACTGCAAATATAGCATTGTAATTAATATAATAATATAGAATAATAAAGATTTCAAATTGTCATTTAGTTTGGCAATATAGATTTTAAAAGACTCACTGTATTTTTATCAGAAACCAAACTTTTAACCTTTTATGAAAAATCCGAACTTAAGCTATGGGATCATGCACCGGTCACCCGTCCCATCGCCCAATTAATGGTTACCAAACCCATTATAATCATTTAAAAATTTTATAGAAACTTTCCTGGTACCTACCTCTCTAAGTCAAGTTGGCGATGCTGTGGGTTCCAACGCCTTTCTAGTTTCTTGTTGCAATCAGCGGACAAAAATGAAATCAAAATGATACCCACTTTGGCTTTTGGTCACCTCCCTCGAAGTTTCAGCAAAGTCCTTTGTCCTTTACTTTCCAATAAACAACCTTTTTCTTATGGTAACATGGTCCATAAATTCATGTCTCCACGAAATGGCCATGTGATGATAATTACAAAACTCGCCTTAGCCAATCGTTTCCATTCAACGACTCAAGACTCAAAGTCTTCCTTTAAATTGAAAATCCTCTCTCTCTCTCTCTCTCTTCTATGGGGTAATGTTTCGAAATCATCACCGACTCATAAAGCTTCTCCATTGAAACTTCTCTCTCTGAAAAACAAATGGGTTCGAGGAATACTAAAATGGGGTCCAACTCAAACGTGTCACAGGTCAGGCGTGGCTTCTTATCCTCTTTTATATGTGGTTGTTCGGCTTCTCATGCTCCTGTGGAGGTATTATGATCATTACCTCATTAAATTTCAAACTTTAGCTTTTGAATTGAATACCCTGTTATGGAATTTAAATGCTTGTATTGGTTTTATTGGTATATATGCACAGGATCAGCACCTTATTTGAATTTGAAAATTTAGGTTATGAATTAAATACCCTTTTATGGAATTTAGATGCCTGTATTAGTTTTATTGTTGAATAGGGGAGCGTCACCTATTTAAATTTGATCTTTTGGGTCATGAATGGAATACCAAAATATCACTTTGCCTCTTGTGTTTTTGTCTGACAAATTTGATTGCCCCTTGAATTGATTGTAAGATGGAGAATCACAATCAAATCTTTGCAGTGAATACTCATGTTTACTCATTCAAAATAAAATGATGCATATGGTCCTTGATGGATGTTGAATTCCCTTTCTGGATTTTCTCTTTATATAGTCTTGGCATGTTCATGGTAACCTCTCACTTCTTTATGGTATCTAGGTTTACACGGGAGGCTCTATTTTGTATTGGATTGTATTTGTTGTAATTGGATGTGATGACTGTCTTGTGCGGATTCATCATGCATCCAGATACCATGGAGGTCAGATGATTGATTATGCTTATGTTGTATTCTACGGGTAAATTTCATGGGGATCAGATGAACTATCATGGTGTAAATGGTGCTAGATTCTATTGCCAATATAAAACCTCACTGCTCTAGATCATTCATCTTCTACCATAAAGGAAGATGGAGTTCTGTAACGGGAAACAAAGGTTGCATGTACACAGAGTGATGGATGTAACCATTGTTGGTTGCGTATGTCTTTTGTTTTTCCCATTGATTTTCAAGACAAACATGCATGTATAATAGAATCATAATATGACTGTCAACGACAGTCGAGGAATGCATCTGAATGAAGGGGTGAACTGTGATGAACTCATCAACAACTTCTATAGGGATTCAAGTAGTTCATCCTCAATTTGGTTATGTAGCTATAACTTCCACATAGAGAAGGAACATAGCCCATGGGAGTTATGTCTAATAGATATGATGCTCAAGGGATGTGGTTGCAAAAATTGGGTGCTTTGCTTTGTTTTCCCTGGACATTTGAAGAACATAAATTCAAAAATACCAGAAAACGTTTGCCTTCATTGACTATGTTAGTCATGGTAGACAATCTAAGTTGAAGAATTTGAGTAGATGATAGAGCCTTGAATCAAAATGTTTAGAGCTAAGGATTTTTTGCAATGTAGATTTTGAAAGGGGTAAACTTAAATAGTTGATCAATGTTTTAAGTGGTTGAAACAAAAGGGGATCCATTTTTTTTCCCCCCTTAAGTATTATGAATGAACATTGATGTGGCTTTACCCAAACATACCTCACCAACATATTTTATAATGACATAGTAAAGGATACTTATTTGCACCACTTTGTGTAAATTGATCCTTTTTTAAAGCGCTTAATTGATGTCCTTTATGAATTTACTCTTAAGGGATGATCCTCTCTTGTAATTTTCCTGTTTTGAAAATGGACATTATAGGACCAGGATGCAACAGAAATTATCAAAAGATTGGTTTTCCTAGATAATATTGCTGTCAAGCTTGCCCTTTAGACCATGTTTGGTCAAAAGGAGAAAAAGAAAGGAAGAAAAATAGACAAGGCAATGCATATACCATCTATCATTAGTCAGTAATGAATGAATCAACATTCCTGCAACCATTCATCTTGTTTTCTTTGGTGATTCTGCAATATAGTACCATTAAGGCTTGGTGTATATGGTCAAACATGTGTATACCATCCCTAGAAAAAAAAAAAAAAATTACAAAAGTGAAAGTTACATTACAAATAATTACCAAATTACTATTACTATATCGCATCTTGGAAATGCGATACATACTCAGATGAACTTTTAAGCTAAGAAGCTAAGCTATATGGCATGTTGGTCATACAATATAGGTTTATTTGTGTATCGTATGACGAATGATAATCTCACATGTATTGCAACAAGTGATACATGTACAAATTCTATATTGCATGTTTAATATGCGGTATAGTTGCGGTAATTGCATAATCATTTTTATCCAAGTTATATTTATGTAATTTTTTTCAGAATGATAGCTAAACATGAAATAATCTCTGGTGTATGCCTATAACCTTTTGAGCACATAATTAATTACAATTAGTCAACATGTAACTGTGATTCCGACTTCAACAAAAGTTGATTATCTTAGACTCTGCAATAATAGTGAAACAGTAATAAGTGACAACCAATATAGAGTTGATTGCAGCCGTGAAGGGTTGATTGGTTTAAAAAATATATGACATTTAAAGGGCCTCTTCTTTGGATTATTACTTGCTAAAAATAAAGAACAATTTGAGAGGCTTGATGATCTACATGGCTTTTGAGGTTTTAGCATTGATTCATATTGCATATATTGAGACAAATCTTTATTTTATTAAGAGTTTTTCATGGACAGCAACAAGATTGCCTCTTGCTGTATGCTCTTGTAGCAGAGTGCCTGTGCTCTCAGTTATAGATAGATGGTGCAATTCTGAACAGCAACTCTCCTATAAAAAATGTGCATTGTATTTTAGCGACCTTTGTTCTGATTCATTTTCACTATGCTTCTTTTGAGTATTGCGACATTTTAATTTGAGGGTTGAAGATGGAGATGAAGCTTCTACTTTTCTAAAGTCATGTGTTTTTGAATGGATGGATTTGTAACAGAACTGTAACATGTCTGAATGAAACATATCACTGGTTGCCCAGTGAAGCAAACTCATATAGGAGGCCAAAGTAGAAAAGGGTTAACATTGTTAGGTGTCATATTCAATCGCTTCAGTGCAATGGGAACATTGGCACTCTAATGGAGGGATGGCATCCAACTACCTTGTCTGATATGGGAATAAATGGCTGTGGCTTTTGCTTTCTGGAATTTGAATTTAGTTGACCACAATGCAAGTTAAAACTTAGATCAACCAATTGAGTCTAAAGATGGAGGCTATGCTTCTGTCAGATGTTCAATAATGGACGACCTTCATTCTCTTTGATCATCATTTATGATAACCATAGAGCTTTGATCATAATTATTGTTTTTTCTCTTAGACAAAATAATTAATTGTAGCAGGTAGAGGATTAATGATGTATTAAGTAAAGTTTGATACATCAGCTGAGTAAATCTATTTACAATAATGTCTATCTTATTATGTCAATCAATGGAAGTACAAATCTTTCTCTTTGCAAATTGACCTGGAAGGTGGGTGGCCTGGGGATTATTGATGTATGTGGATGGAACAAAGCCACTCAACAAAAGCTATTTTGGACTTTATGTGAAGGTGGAGATGACTCATTGCGGCCTAACTGCCAGGAGTTGCTAAGCTGTAGAAATTTTTGGTCAGTTTTTCAAGTGCCCCCCTCTTACTCATGGTGCTGGAGCAAATTGCTTCAAGCCAGGGAGAAAGCGAATTGTTTATTGCAGTGGAGGGTAGGGGATGGAAGGAAAATTAACTTTTGTTATGATGGTTGGCGTCCAAGGGTCCGCTGGCCGGTTGGATTGGAGAGGGTAGCATGTCGGAGGAAATAAAAGTACAATTTGACTCAACAATTAGGCCAAGGAGCGGTCAGGCTGATAAGCTCATTTGGAAAGCTAAGCTACCAAAACTTCTTACTGTCAAGGAGGCTTTCTCCCTTTCTAGTTTTTCATTGCTTGCAAGTTCCTTGGTTTGGGCTGGTGTTTTTAAAAGTTTGATTCCTGAGCATTGTTTTATTGTGTGGATGATCCCAATTCAGAGACTTAACACCCTAGATAAAATTTCAAGAGGTGTAACTGATAGGGCATTTATTGCTTCATAGGCCACAATGAGGAAGAATTCTGCCAGCACCTATTTTTCAAGTTTTGTTAGAAAGATCTGGGTTATGTTGAAACTTAAAACTCAATGGTCAAGCAATTGTAACTTTGAACCAATCTAGTATATCTGGGTGACTTAATGTGTGCTAACCCCAATCTCAAGAAGAGCAATAGCCAATAGCAGGAACTTCATGTTGTGTGGCAATAATGAAACAATCAATGAATTGGTGGTAGATCCAACAGTCCAGAGTATATGTTGAAGAAAATTTTGTTGTCTTCCAGATCTGTGACTTTATCTGCTTGTGAAAGGACCGAAGTGTTTATCCAGTTTCTCTTACATTTTCGAGAGCTTGGCTGAACTCTTTTTTGAGCTTCATGACTATAAATAGTCTACTTTCGTGTTTTTGTACAGTGGACTAAACATTGTAATATGCAGATCATCTGTATTATTTTGATGATGGGTTGTCAATCCTCCTTTAGGTATGTGCCTAAGGCATATGGTACATGAGCTGTTATCATTACTTAATTTTCATTCTTTCCTGGTCTCTCTTGTTTTCCTTTCTACTTCCATTTCTGGTAATTGCTGTGTAATGGATTTATGTTTGCGCGATTCATGAATCTGGATCATGTATCAATACATAAAAAATTGAAAGTGATGGAAGCAGTCTTTTTCTTTTCTTTTATATGTAGATATATAATAATTTTTTTTAACTAATTGATGTATCAGTTGTCTGTTTTGCCTACAACTTCAAGTTTTAGTGAGGTGCATGGAATGAAACACAGTTTTCTAAGAACTTTCTTTTTCATTGGTATTTGTGTGAAATTGTTTTAGTCCTATATGCAAAATTAATTTGAATGGTCCATGGCTAGCAATTACTTTCTCTAGTCATGTCTCCATGTTCAGCAGTTTGTTATATGAAGGTACCATTGCTTGAAGTACTTGCCACAAATTCTTCAAAATAGAGAATTACATTCTTCCCTACATTTCCTTGCAATATGGTAATACCTATCATTTAATGTGGCTGTGTGTCATCCTTTACTGTGTTTCCTATATAAATAGATACTTTGGTGTATTCTCGAGATTACATTATTCTGAACTGAGACTTATAATAAATACTGAGGTATCTCTTTTATGTTACCTGTAGACGGAAGATAATCCAGCAGAAGATACTGTCAATCCCAAAGAACTTTCTGAATCCATTATAACTAAGTTCCAAAATCCTCTTTGTCGTGAAGAGATTTCTTCAGCCTCTCACACGGAATTGGAATTAAATTCACCCACGAGTGGAAGTGAAACTTTATCAGATAGCATCAGTATGGGAGATAAAAAAAATGGGGATGAATTGGATGTAAGAAATGTTGAGCCAAGTAATCAAGAACATTGCTCACTCAATAGTGAGGGGTTTATCTCTTCTTCACTGGTAAGTGAACCTAGTTACAATAATTTTACTAGGAATAGAAATAGTATGGTGCATAGTCCTTTATTTACGGAAGAACGATCTTCAGAATCTCTCTGGGAAAGCATTGAGGCTAACAGGGATACAGTCAATGGTGTTAATAATTCAGTTACAGGAGGTGACACAGAGACCTTTCATGATGTTATAGATCCTACAAGTTCTCCTGAAAGGCTTCAAGATACTCATTCCAATATTGTGTTCCAGGGGAATCATGAGGGTGAACCATTTACTGTTCAAGCATCTAATCCCACCTCTACCTCACATTCTTCTGATTTATCTTTGGTAGTTAATGATCAAGCACATGAAGCTTATGTAGAATCGTTGCCTTCAGTTGTCCCATTGGTTCCATCTAGTAGTGGACAAGGTCGGCGAGATGAAGGGCCATCCCATCATGATGTTTTGAGCATCTCCAGCATATTTTCTGATAGTAGTGTCGATACAATTGATTGGGATGCAAGGAGTGGTAGAACTTCATTTTGGGATGTTTTGTCAAGACGTGCTCGAACACAAAGAGAACCTCGTGATGATTTTTTCTCATCAGATGAGACGGACTATCTAAGATCATGGGAGAGATGGATGGATGATTTCAGCCATGATGTCTTTGACGATAGATTTGAACTTGGTTCAAGAAATTTTGGATTTAGAAGTCACAGATCAAATGAACGACGTCGTCGCCGTAGATCTGAGGTAATTTCTTAGGACACTTTTCTTTTATCATGAATTGTTTTTCCCTTCCAATTCATATCGGTACTTGATATTTAGAAGAAGGTTGGGCATCTGTTTTCAACTAATGATTTTGTGGATCTTTTTGAGAACGTGCAGGCATTTTCAATTATAATTATTCCATTAAAAAATTTTCAATTTTTATTTTTATTTTTTGCTTCTTTTCAATTGGAAGAGCTCTTGAATCTAATTTATCTCTTCATACCATTACCATCGTCATTTACTCTTGAATAACTTCATGCAGATATGGGAAAGACTGCGTTATGGCCTCACTGACAATAGTAGACTGTCCACTTGTCCATTCAGAATACACGAGGATGGTATATGCTCATGCAATTCATTTTCAACTCTGGAAGAGTCCAGTAGTCATGGGAGCTTATCTCGAATAGTTATGCTCACGGAAACGTTGTTTGAGGTACCTATCCTCATTGGCTTTCATGTGTTGTGTGTGTCATGAACTTCTCACACCCCATTCTTTTGTTTTTAATATGCTTGCATGTGGTTCATCTCAGTAAATTTCCCCTAACATTGCCACTTCACTTTTACTTATGCTTTAATGCATTCTGTTGGAGGTCTTGTACATTTATGTTCATCAAAATTCTCCTCTAATGCCTTTTCTCTTTCTTCCTCGTCCATTCTAATTTGTACATGGAGTTACCCTCATACTCTAAATTCATGGACTAATTAATACTTGTGTAGTCTTAATCTTTCCTAATAGGGACATTATTTTGTAATTTACACTGTCATCCTTCTTTTATTTATCTTAAGCAGCTTTTCTGAAAGGCTGTCACTTTTGATGAACTTTTCTATCACTTGAAAAGTTGGAGTCTTTCAATTAATGAACTAACTTGGGTAAAGGTCTGGATGGACTTTAACTAACTAACTTGGAGTCTTAAGCAGCTTTTCAATTAATTAATTAATTTACACTGTCATCCTTCTTTTATCTATCTTAAGCAGCTTTTCTGTAGCTTTTGATGGACTTTTCTATCAGTTGAAAAGTTGGGAGTCTTTCAATTAATTAACTACCTTGAGTATTTCAGTTAGTCTATGGCATAGGTGATGGTCCCCATCAGAAAGTAATTTGTCTCTAATCCTCAATTGCCTGAAAAGTATTTTTTTTTTCTCCAAACTCTACGATATCACAATTTATTCATTATGCAAGGGGGCAGATAATTTATGAATTTATTGTTTCTTTCATTTATATGTTAGACATGGAAACACTTTTTGAGCTACAGCTGAACCTCATGATGGTTTCATTTTATTTATTTATTTTTTAATTTACTATATGAGGATGACATCACAACTTACTAGCCATAGAGGAGAGGGAGTGTTGAGCAAGTTTTGGAATATGGTATGCAACTTGTGGATCTTATAAGAAGCATACAAAGTTATTGTTTCAGGAGTTATTAGGATTGTTCTCATGTCAGTGCCAGCTTTTAAGGATTACAGATTTAAAGGGGGGAAAAGGGAAAATTACGAATTGACCCTTCAAACTATTGCTTAGGTAAGGATAGACACTTTAAACCCCAAAAGTATGACTTCTAATTCCCCATAACTTTTAAAAATATGCACATATGCCTTGAACCATAGCTAAAGCCCCAAAATGATGGTTGAAACAATGGTTTGAATGTTATTTGTATATTTTCAAAAGTTATGGGAGATGACACTTTTGAGAGTTTGGAGGGTTTATCCTTATTTGACCAATAGTTTAAGTAGGGTATTTGCAATTATCTCAAAAGTAGAACCAGAACCTGATTATGTTTTTTAGAAATATCTGTATTATTTATTTTGTTGCTTTTAAAGTGCCTGCACAAAGGAATTTACACTATGTCATGGTACTCTGCTCTCTCTCTCTCTCTCTCTCTCTCTCTCTCTCTTCCTCCCCCCCCCCCCTTCCTTTTTCTACATTTAATTATGGTACACTTTTAGATGGTCGCATATTGGTGTCGTATGCATAAGTGGGGGCATTGTTTATTAATCATATGCAAAAAAATATATCAATATGCAGTCTCATTTATCTATCCAAGTGTGAAATGTATTTTTCTTTCCTTCCTTCTTCTTGTTTTTTTGTTTTAGTTTAATTTTTATTTTGCTTATAAATAATGAGAATGCTTGATATATCCTATCATGGTTATATTTTGCTCCAAATGGTTGATCACTTGTTGTTTTGCCACAATTCAAGCCCTTCCGATGCATGACTGTTTTGCTCTGATGTATGATTTGTAGGTGTTGGATGAAATTAATCGTCAACCTCTTTCACTTTCTGTATCCATCCCAGCTCCAGAATCAGTTGTTGATTCATTTCCTCTGAAAGAATACAAAAGGGTTGGCGCAGCTGTTGCTGAAAACAATGTTGAACAGTGAGTTTGATTGCCAGATCAAAATACTTCCAATTTAAGCTTCTGTCTATTACACTAATTACAACTCGCACATCTCTCTGTATGCGCAATTTTCTTGAAAATTGAAGTTGCTGCAACTAATGGATAAAGCACATCACCATATCATATGAATCCATCAACTGTTTTTGTTGGATTGATAAATATGTCTCTTTCAGGTGCTATATTTGCCTGAGTGAGTATGAGGAAGGAGATATGATACGTGTCCTTCCTTGCCACCATGAGTATCACATGACTTGCGTCGATAAATGGCTGAAAGAGATCCACGGGTATGTATGATGTTAAAAATACAACCTTCTTTTTGTTTGGCATTTTGTGATCGGCCCCTTTCTTAAGACTCATTTTGCACAGTTGACCACGTTGTAAATTCCAGTTGATCTGATGTATTCCTATGTTGTTGATGCTCTGCAGGATTTGTCCACTTTGTCGACGGGATGTGCGTGAAAGTTCTGCTGAATGTTCTGCCTCTTTCTCCGAGACTTCTTCCCTTTAGTGTAACCTGTATATATGTACATAAATTGTAATGCCATATAGAACTCCGGAAATTTTTTTTGTCAAGAGGTACAGCATGTTGCTTCTTCCTCCCATAATCCTTTTTTGGGGCTTCCACCTTGAAGCCTGTATAAGCACGTTTACAGATGGTGACACCCCATGAAATTGGGTAAGAGTTGGTTACTTTGACCAATCACCAGGAGATGCAGATGATGATACCTGTTAAGTCTGGTATGGCTGGGAATGGGATGGCCTCCGATTGGTTTTAAATGGAAAAACATATGATTTGCAGATGTATTTTTAGGCTTTTTAAATCCTGCAAATGGCTTCTTCCCTTAAGAAAAATGGGCCTGTAATTCCAAGAAAGGTGACTTGTAGTGTAAAAATACCTTTTGAAACTTATTGAAGTGTTAACATCTTAGAAATTTTGACATCAATGTTCCTTGTATCGTTAATATATTAAAGTTTAGAGGATCATTTGCAATATATAAAAATTTAAGCTATACTCATCTCATGTGAATATTTAAGATACGTTGTAAAATGTGATAGCTCGCAAATTTTTGGACTCATGAACAGGTAGGTTGTAGGATTATGGCTATTCCCAAATCTAGAATTCCTCGTTTAGGGCGTAACATTTGTTTGTAATTCTTATTGAAAAAAATTATTATAACATGGTTCATAAAAAAAATAGTTACCATTTTATAAAATTGTATTTGCGAGATGTGGTTTTAACGAAGTACAAAAAAATTGCATGTCATTTGGTATTTGATATAAGTTATATTTGCGTAATTAATTTGTTCAAGTGTTGCAAATGGACTAATGATAAAATCTTTCCATAAATACATATGAGTCTCTTTAGTAAGTATGATTAAAAAGACAATTTGCAAATAGCTCTTATGCATATGTATTCTAAACTTTTAAATATTGTAAATAACTTCTTAAATTTTAATCTTCATGTAGAAATATATTCTATATTTTAAAATGTTGCAAGTGATCCGTCTAATCATTTTCAATTGGAAAATAACAAAAAGTTTGTTTTTCTTTTGGGTTAATGAAAAAACATTGAGGTCAAAGTTTTGTGGTGTTAAATTATTTTGATAAATTTGAATAATGTTTTTATATTAAGGTTAAAGTTTAGGGGTTATTTGCAATATTTGAAATTTTAGTTATACATCTGCATTGATTTAAAGTTTAGAAAGGATGTTTGCATTGTTTAACAATTAAGCAGCTTATTGGTGCTAGGGGTAAGGAGATAACCCTGCTATATAGGGTATCCATTCAGATTTCACTTGATTTGATAGGTTTTGGATGGGTATTAAAAGTCAATAGGTAGGTTTAAAGTATTGAATTTTTAAAACCTACTCCCCATAGGGTAGGATATAGATATAAGATCTTCATAGCTTGTACCCTCCTTGGAATTTGTGCTTTACTATATATAAGATATATGTTTTAAGGTATCTTATATTTGCTCTATAGAAATTGTATAAAATAAATATTAACAATATAATAATACTATTTCTTTCTACTCTTTTTTTTTTGTTACATCAATATTATTCAAGTTGTATTATGAAATTTGAAGACATGAATGTTTTAATACTTTACGTTTTGGATATTAATTGCAGAGATAAGTTGCATTATAAAAGTGTTGATTATCTTTTTAGACTAGTTAATAGTGTCTAATTGTTATAATGTGTTATATTATAATATATGTTTTCGGTTATAACTTGTATCTTTTAACTTTTATGTTGCTTTTTCTTCTATTACATAGATAAATTCTAGATATCATAAAATTTGTGATATTGAGTCAATGCTTTTAAATTTCTTTTCACACTCTATAAGTAATTTTGCTATGTTGAATATTTGCATGTTATGTATAAAACTATATATACTATGATAGTCTTAACATTTTAAAAAGAATTAAAAAAAATTACAAGTTAATCATGATACCTTATACTTGAGGTTTTATAGGATACATGGTATAGGATAGGTATAAAGTTGTACAAGGTATATTCCATGTACAAGATTTAATATACTATAACTTATAGGATAGGGTATAGGTAAGACTTTACACTCCATCGATTCTATGGGACTTGCCCTAATTGGTGCTAAAATTCAAATTTAAGGGTTGTATGTTTTCTTAACGATAAAGAATTAAATGAATGTTTGAGGAGCGAGCGAGCAAAAGAAAATTTTCAACAATTATACGTGCTTTTGTTTTTGTACGTACATGTGGTGTGTGGTGAGAGATCAGTCAATTTACAGAAAAGCATTCATCAAAATCTATGTTTTACGTAGCAAGATTTAATAGGGCATTATTTTAAAAGTTTTAACTTAGATTTGAATATAAGATGAAAAATATACAAATAGATATAATTTTTCTGTTTATATTTAAAAAAAAAAAAGATGGAGGGGACTGTGGATTTATATTAGTTATTATATATCTATGATAGAAGGAAAATCTTTTATATTCTTATGTTTTATTCCATCAGCTTATTATCTTTAAATGAAAACGTGTGTGTATATAAGTTTGGTCCAAATCTCCCATCGAATTGAGCATAGTAATTATATACATATAATGTTTGATTTGGTTAGGCTAGGAAATCTTGTTGAGCTACAGGATAATTAGAATTCCCTATGGTTTTTTTGTCTTATTTTAAAATTTTACAGGGCTATGTGTCGGTTCCAAGAATAACATAGAACTTGATGGGAAATCCGAACTAGATAAATATAATACAATTGCATAATATTAATGCCTACTAAACATGTAATACTCCATAAAAATAACAAGATAATTGTTTATTAAATTGTCTAAAAAATCATAGATAGTCGCAGCTCATTATCTTTCTTGCCTAGTTACCCTCACCACCTCACCATCCATTTTTGTCTCTCGTCTCACACACATCTGCACCACCATTACTCTCTCTTAGGAATGTAGTAGACGGATGGTTATAGTAGGGGCACGAGTGAGTGCATAGTAAGTTGGATATGATGCTCTACTTGTACTCTATGAAGTATAAAATAATAAATTTTATACACAGGGCTTACTTTCAAGTACCTTATATATTCTAAAACTTACAAGATGCCCAATAAAATCTATAAATATTTTCATAAAACTTGTAAATTTATTTTACTTTCCTAAATTCTAGTTTATAATAATATATATGGTTTCATGTAATACATAAAATTATCTTATTTTCATGTATTCACTATAAATAACCTATGAAAAGAAATTCAAAAATTAATTTAATATCACAAGTTTTGTAATATGTAAAATTTGTTTATATGTGAAAAGTGAAATCTATAACAAACACTTATAAAACCTATTTATGTGATGTCAAAATAAAATTATAGATCTCTAACAGATACTAAAATTTAAAACTTTGAAGGTGCTTTTGTTAATTAACCTTAGAAGATATATACTACTTTCTATAATTTAGAATAGAAATGGGCAAAAGCTAGGTTTGACTTATGACCTAGCTCAAACCGCCACCACCGAGTCTGACCCATTGGCTTGGCTTAGCCGTATGGGTTATGATTTGGTGGGTTGCTAGATCATAGACGGTGGTGACTTGCCAACTAGCTAGGTCGATGTAGAAAAAGAAAAAGGGAAAATTAAATAAACAAAAGAAAAATGAAAGGAAAGAAAAAGTAAACAAAAAATGAGTATTTAAATTATTTTTCATATTAATAGTGAAAATATCACAATATGTGACATTAAATGTGTTGTTATCATTAACAATACAAGTAATACATATGCTTCAAAGAATTTTTGCTTGGATTTAAACACTATTAACCAAAGTTATTTCTTATTTGTTAACAATGTGGGGTTTCTTTTTTTATTTTTTGGTTTTTTCTAGGAGTTGTTTGTAATTTGAGTGTATTACAATCCTACATTGCTAACTCTATAACTAAAAATAGTTGTATTTGTATATAAATAAATGTACATTTTAAACAATTCTTTCAACAACTAGGTTAAAGGATGTTATTCTTACGCCTAAGTTTATTTTAGGTTAAAAATTTGTCTTAGTTGATATTGAATTAATTTTTGAATTATATCTTTATTTTATTTTTTTTCTCGACATTTAATTTTATCTAAAAAAATTATTTTTACAAAATTTTAAATTATGTTAAAAAATACTTTAGGCGGTCCAATGTGTATAAACTGGCCTGTGAATTGGTGGGTCGCCCAACACTAGCTCAGTCTCTTGACCAAACCTGTGACTTGGTAGCTTCGAGTCGGTTCAGGCCCGTGCTTATGTCTAGTTTACGAGTACAAGTGTCACAAGCATAGTATTTGGGATGCTCCTTTGCGACATTTACCACTCTAAAACACACATAAGAGGTTAAGTTTAGCCTCAAAACACTTGCAATACTTTTAGATGAAGAAAGTAGAGAGATAAATTTTTGTATTAATTGGATTAACTCAAATGTCAAGATGATTATAATTGAGGGGATTATCATTAGACATATAAGTGGCCTCTAGAAAATAAATAACCCAGATTTATTTGGTCAAACTATTACATTTGAATCCTTTTAAGTTATAATATTTACATCCACCTACCTTACCTATTATGATACATTGTATTTGGACATGATCTTCCAGAGTCTTCTAGAACCTTATGGAATCTTTTAAATTTAGCAATTGACATTAGAAATTGACATTGGGTTCTTGCTAGGCTTTAACAAACCTTATTAATACAACCCAACTCTAAAGGATTACGGCCTTCTCCCCCACTCAAGTTGGTAATGCCCTTGTTGCATCTTCCTTATGGAATTTCAAATAAGATCTTCAAACTACCACAATGTTTTAACTATTTCCTAATTGACTTGCTCTTTAGCAAACCCTTCCAAACAACTATATATTCATGTTTCGACTGCTACCATTGACGACAGACATATCAGTAAGCTAAGGTCCTTTTTGTTTCCTTATAATGGCTTTGTAATATAGCATCAGTCTTGGTTCTTCCTTGTCTTCATGGTAAGGCTTTAGCATACTCATATAGAAGACAAGGTGGAACTTGAGTCTTGTTAGTAGTTTGAGTTTATATGAAACTCTCCTTACCCACTTGAGTACTTGGAAGGGTCCTTTATACTTTCATAAAAGCCCTTTATGCAACTGCCATTTAGTGTGTTGATGAGATGCAACTTGACAAGTACTTAGTCCCTCAGTTGAAACCCTAGCTGCATTCTCTTATTGATAAATTATAAATTTTATATATTTTTACCCAATTTTTTATTATATTAACGTGTATATTATATATTTTTAATAAATAGATCATATAGATCTATAAAATATACACACGAGTTGTTAATAGTTAAGATCAGCACATTCATTTATTTTATGCTATGGAATTAGAAAAATATATGGATGCAAAAAACATTGGTGCTCATAAAAAAATTTAAGATCATATTTCATTGTACAAGGCAACTTAATATGAAACCTTCGTGTAGCCACATCAAGCCATTCATGTTTGCAATTGATATATTTCACTATATAAGCTCCATATGTTTAATTGGAAAATTAGAAGGAGTCATGTGCCATGCCAGTTAAAATAGGAATCTTGGGCTGAAAAAATAGGAGGCGACAATTGAAAATAGGGAAACTTGAGAGGGCTCCTCAAATATAATAATCCAATTATGGTTACGGAAGTAACGACAAGAGGGATATATAATTTCCAATACACAGCAAACTGGAAGGGGATTTAGAATATACGAAAAGACATACAAACGATTTTACTGAGAGATTTCCATATTCACAATAAAAGAAAACCACCATATAGAGAACTCGAATGGAGAACAAGGGAATGAACAAACCTTCACAAGAAAAAATTCTAAGGCCACAATAGGATCTATCATCTTGAGATTTAATTCATAATCTTCTCAATGGTGATTTCTAGTACACACTTTAGAAAAAAAATGTTCTTTTAATACTTTTGATATCAATGGATTATTCTATGAATTGTTTCTATATGCGTTTGTGTCGTTTTGATTCAATTATGTGCTAAAAATTTTTCATGTGAGAATATTGATGAAACCTAATTACTAAATTACTTATTGTTTCTTTAGTATAATATATTTACATGATTAGATTATTTTTTTTAATCTTGATACTATAATTTTCTATCCTTGGTTTTCAAGACATTATGTTATAGGATATCTTAATGAACTAGAAGGGGAATTAGGGTTTTATAAAGATTCATATTTCATGTAAATAATAGAATTGGAATATTCATTATTGTGATTAAATAGAATTTGTCAACATGACATAATGCAATGTTCTTGTTAATTTTTCGCCAAAGGGATTTAGGAAAAATTGATCAAGGCATTAGGTAATTATAAAATTGGAAGATTAATAATTGAGATTTTGAATCCATATTAATTTGATTAGATGGATCTAAAAAATTGATATGGTATGTTAAAAAGACTTTAGGACTTGGAAGAGAAATAAAGAATTTAGCAAATTATCAAGAATAACCAATTAGCTAAATATAATTATAATTTAGATAACAATATGATTGACAATTATGATAGATTTAGTTTTCCTATGTCTTATTTGATTGAATTTAAAAAGCTTTCTTTGTGATTTGTTGACAGTATTTGATAGTTTTATTAGTTTTAGAGTAGTTTTATATAAATATCGATTGCTTGGATAATATTAGAATTGATATAAGTCTAGTAACTAAATTAATCCTTGCTGGAACAACTACCATATTCACTCTATATTACTTGATCGACTAGTGCACTTACTGGTAATCTGCTTTTAATTGAATTTTTTTTTAAAGGATCAAGTTTTTGATGTTGTTGCTAAGGATTAAAATTGACATTAGACCACTTTGATTTTATTATTAACTTGAGAAAAAAAATAAGTTTATTGCATTTTTCTCTGATCTCTTTTGCAGGAGGTTTATACAAAGAAGTAGAAGTTTTGAGCTTCTACCATTTGATCCTGAGATACAACGTACTTTCCACCGGTTATTAAGAGATATAAAAAATAGAGGAGATTTGGAAATTGCTAAGATGGCGAATAATAATAATCAAATACAACAAGTTGGTAGAGCTTTACAGAAATATGCAGTTCCTATAGTTACAAGGCCTATTATTAAGAGACCAACAATTCAAGCCAATAACTTTGAACTTAAACCAACACTCATTCTTCAAGAGAATCAATTTGGAGGACTTCCACATGAGGATCCTAATGAACACATTGCAATGTTTCTCTAAATTTTTAATACACTCAAGAGTAATGGAGTATCAAAAGATGCCATCAGACTAAAACTTTTCCCATTCTCATTGAGAGACAAAGCAAGGAGTTGGTTGAATTCCATGCCCTAAGAGTCAATAACTGATTGGACTCAGCTTTCAACAAAGTTTCTTTCAAGGTTCTTTCCACCTGCATGGACTATAAAGCTTCGAAATGATATCACCAATTTTGTTCAAATAGAAAGGGAATCACTTTATGATACTTGGGAGAGATACAAGGAAACATGTATGAAGTGTCCACACCATGGGTTACCTACTTGGCTTATTGTCCAGACATTCTATAATGGTCTAAGAGCAACATCGAGATCTATGGTGGATGCTGTAGCTGGAGGCACATTAATGAGTAAGTCATATGAACAAGCTTATGAGTTGATAGAGGAAATGGCCTCCAATGCATATAGTTGGCAGAATGATAGGGCAAGAGCCAGACCTATAGTAGTTAATGAGATGAACAATATTTCTCAATTGACAACTTAGATTTTAGATTTCAGCTTTCACTACTCAGGTAAGTAAATTCATTGCATCCAATTCTTTTAATGTTAACCTTGTTGTTTGTTGTGAGTTGTGTTTAAGACCACATACTAGCATTGGGTGCTTAGTTGGAAACTCGTTGCCCCATCATCATCAGTTGGAGGTCCTAGGCAAGTCAATTTTATGAACAATTTCTAGAGGGCTAATTAGAGGCCATATTCTAACAATTATAATCCAGGATGGCAAAATCATCCTAACTTCTCTTGAAGGAATAAGAGCAATTTGTTGAAACCAACACCAAGATTTCAGAATCAGGTCCCAATCAAAATGTTCCACCTTAACCAAAGCAATCAAATATAGAGGAGCTCATGCTGAGTTATATGTAGAAAAATGATACCATGTTGCAGAATCAACAAGCTAGCATTCGAAATTTAGAGACAATTAGGTCATATGTCTTAGCCATTAAGCAACAGACCATCGGGGTCTTTGCCTAGCGATACAAAGAAGAATCCCAAAGGTGTCAATGCAATCATGTTGAGGAATGGTAGATAGTTGAAAGAAATTGACAAGAGAGAGGAAAAATTAGAGATTATAGAGAAGGATAAAGGGAAACAAAAAGTAGAGGAATCGGAACACAAGTCAATAGAGGTAGAACCATATGTTCCTCTTGTTCCATTCCTAGGGAGGCTAAAGCAACATCAATTGGATGCTTAGTTTTCAAAATTTCATAATGTGTACAAAAATCTTCAAATAAATGTTCCTTTTGTAGAAGCACTTTAATAAATGCCATCATATGCCAAATTTATGAGGAGCTTCTTACAAAGAAAAGGAAGATTAATGATACAGAGCCTGTGCTGCTTATAGGAGAATGTTCAATGATAATGTAAATGATTTATCTCATCTTCTTTAAAAACAATGAGATCAGGAGAGTTTCACTGTTCCTTGCACTATTGGAAAATTTCACTCTGATAAAGTCCTAATTGATTCAGGTGCTAATATTAAATTGATGCCCTTTTCTATTTTTTTAGGAAACTTAGATTAAGAGAATGCAAGGAGACACATGTTACTTTGCAACTTGTTAATAGAAGTGTCAAATATCCAAAGGGCATAGTAGAGAACATTTTAGTGAAAGCTGATAAGTTTATATTTCTAGTTGAATTTATAGTCTTGGAAATGGAGGAAGATAGAGAAGTTCTCATGATACTTGGTAGGTCATTCCTTGCAACAGTTAAAGCTTTAATTGATGTGGAATAGGGTAAGCTCACTTTGAGAGTAATGGATGAATACGTAAACATTTCTTACCTTTATGGCACCTTTGCATTTAGAAGAATGCCATTTGGTTTATGTAATGTACTTGCCACATTTCAAAGGTACATGATGGCTATTTGTTCAGGCATAACCAGGATACTAGAGGTACTGTGTAACAACTTGAAACTCTACCCACCAATGTATTGTCCGTTTTGGTCACACGCTGCATGGTTTTGTCTTTTTGGTGTTAGCACTTCCTAGGGGGTCACCCATCCTGGGATTGCTCTACCCAGCGCATGCTTAACTTTGGAGTTCTGACAAACTCTAAGCCATTACACTGAAGAGGCGCTTTTTCGATATAATGGCTTGGAGTTTGTCAGACATGATTGAAAATTTCACTAAAATCTTTATGGATGATTTTTCTATGTTTGGAACTTCCTTTTAGTCATGTTTGAGTAATTTATCCTTTGTACTTAAAAGATGCAAGGAAACAAATTTGACACTTAATTGGGAAACATGTCATTTTATGGTGAAGGAGGGAATAGTTTTAGGTCACAAAATTTCTGCTAAAGTTATTGAAATTGACAAGGAAAAAGTGGAGGTTATAGAGAAGTTGCACCACCTACATTAGTGAAAGGAGTTAGGAGCTTTCTAGGATATGCTAGTTTCTACAGGAGATTTATAAAGAACTTCTCTAAAATCTATAAACCTCTTTGCAATTTATTTTTGAAAGATTCACCTTTTGTTTTTGATGAAAAACGTTTATAGGCATTTAATCTTTTGAAGGAGAAGCTCACTTTAGTACCAATGATAGTTGCACTAGATTAGGAGCTTCCTTTTGAGATCATGTGTGATGCCAACAATTATGCTATAGGAGTTGTGTTAAGGTAAAGACGAGGTAAGTTATTCTAGGTTATATACTATGTTAGTAGAACTTTGAATGAGGCCTAAAGAAACTAAGCCATAACAGAAAAAGAACTTTTAACTGTTATATTTGCTTGTGATAAGTTTAGACCTTATCTAATTGGTTCTAAAGTCATAGTATATAGAGATCATGCTGCCCTTAAATATCTCCTTGCTAAAACTGATGCTAAACCTACATTAATTCGTTGGATTTTATTACTGCAAGAATTTGATATTGAAATTAAAGATAAAAGGAGAACTGAAAATTTGGTCACAGACCATTTATCCCATTTGGAATTTGATTGTAAAGACCCACCAATTAATGAAAAGTTCCCTGATAAGCAATTGCATGCAGTGGAGATCCAATGATTACCTTGATATGTTGACATAGTCAATTATTTGGTTAGCAAAACTATTCCCTATGGTTTGTCTTATCTATAGAAGAAAAAATTTTTGCATGATGTTAAATGTTATTTTTGGGATGAGCCATACATTTTTAAATGTTGTGCTGACCAATTAATTAGACGATGTGTGCTTAAATCTTAGCAGTCTAGCATCTTACAATACTGTCATTCAAAAGAAGCAGGAGGTCATTTTAGTGATGAAAGAACTGTAGCAAACATTTTGTCTTGTGGATTCTATTGGCCCAAATTGTTTAGTGATTATAGAAAATTTGTTGTGTCATGTGCTCAATTTTAGAAAACTGGAAATATATCGAGGAGACATGAATTACCACAAAACAATAATTTGGTAATTGAACTTTTTGATGAGTGGGGAATTGATTTTATAGGTCCTTTTCCTTCACATTTTTCAAATAAATACGTACTTGTGGCTATTGACTATGATTCAAAAAGGGTAGAAGGAGTTGTTCTACAAACCAATGATGCCAGAGTGCTTATAAAATTTTTGAAAAAGAACATATTTACTAGATTTAGGGTACCTAAAGCGATCATTTGTGATGGGGGTAAACATTTTTGCAACAAGAAATTTGAGAATTTTTTATCTAAATATGAAGTTACTCATAAAATTGCTACCCCATATCATCCATAAGCACATGGACAAGTAGAGGTGTCAAATAGGGAATTAAAACGCATCCTTGAAAAGATTGTTAATGTGTCAAGGAAAGATGGGTCTTTAAAACTTGATGACAAATTATGGGCTTACAAGACAGCTTTTAAGACACCTATAGGCATGTCCCCATATAAAATTGTTTTTGGTAAATCATGTCACCTACCTGTTGAGCTTGATCACAAGGCATATTGGGCCATTAAATTTCTTAACTTTGATAGGCAAGTTGCAGGTGAAAAGGGATTACTCCAGCTTCATCAGATGGCTGAGTGAAGAGAAGAGGCTTATGAGAATGCTCACATCCACTACAAGAAAACAGGCCTTTAGAGACAGAAAATCTGCGACGGAAATTAGAAAATTTAGTTATAATTTTACAAATAAAATCTGCAACAATGATTTTTACGACGAAAATTTACGTTTAGAGACAGAAGTTTTGTCTTTAAAGCCCAATTTTATTGTAGTGATCTACAAAGAGAGAGCAAAGAGATGGCATGACAGGAACATATTGAAGTGAGAGCTTTTATCGGGATAGAAAGTTTTATTATATAACTCTCATTTCAAATTGTTTCCATGTAAGTTGAGATCTCGATGGTCTGGACCTTTTGTTATTACTAATGTTTTTCGTTATGGTGCAGTTGAATTGAAGGTAGAGGACAACCATACTTTTAAAGTGAATGGTCATCTTCTCAAACATTATTATGAGGGGGAAGACATTAGTAGAAATACCACCATCATACACTAGGGAAATCTTGTCAAGAGATAGAAAAGTTAGGCTAGCGACTATAAACTAAGCGCTTTGTGAGAGGCAATCCATAAACCAAAAAAAAAAAAAAGAAAAAAGAAAAAAGAAAATAAAACAATAGTAATAAAAAAATGCAAAAAAATTATTTCTTTGTTTTCTTTTCTTTTCTATTTTTTTTTTAGGTAAGATGAGTGTGGTTTTAAAGTGTGCACGAGAAGGAGCCCAAGATGAGAAATCAAACCAATACCCCAAGGGAGTATTCTTCTTTTTACACTGTATTTTAATTTTTCACATTGAGGACGATGTTGGTTTTAAAGTAGAAGGTGGATTTAATGTAGTAATTGATGGTCATTGTTTGAAAGGTTGGCTTGTTTTATATATCTTTTTGCATCAACAAGCAACTTTATGCTAATTTTTTCTTTTGATTTTACACAAATTTGTGCTTAACTTTTTTGTGAACTTTTATCACTTTATTTGAGTAAAATGATGGAATCCTTGAAGTGTAAGGTTTTGTACTTTTTAAACTTAAGTTCAAAAGGCTTTGGATTAAGCAATATTATTCATAAAAGGCTAGTCTTGTGCGTTTTGTTGATTTACTTTAGCGTGTGCTTATTCCAAGGAAATTTTTGAAAAGCATGAAAGAGTCTTTCACTTGTGATCAAATGAAGCTTTTTTTATAGTTATATTTCTTAAAAATAAAGTTAGGCGCTAAAGAAAAATCTAAATAAATAAAAATATAAAAAAATTTCAAAAGATAGGGAAAAATCCTTCTTCAGAAATAAAGTGAAAAGATAGAGGCAAAAATCTTTCCAGAGGCCAAAGAAAAGATGGAGGCAAAAATCTCTCCCTTTGAAGCTAAAGAAGAAGAAGAAGAAGAAGAAGAAGAAGAAGAAGAAGAATAAAATAGCCCTCCTTCATATAGAGAGATGTTTGAGATTGAGTGGACTTGGGTTTGAATGTTTGATAAGATGGAATAGGAAGTGTATATGTTTTAGTTCAAATTTATTAAAGTGTATATAACTTTTGTTGAGTGGATTAATGTTAAACTCAGTTCAAGGACAATGAACTTCTGTTCAAATTGTATGAAATATTGCAATGCCTAGATTAATTATTTTAGTCATATACTAGATGTTATTAGTGTATGTTATAAAAGATCGGGCACATTCTTCTGTGTAGTAAGGTTGCTTGAATTTGATTATTATTTAATTAAAGGAGCAAAAGTGCTTCAACTATCAATGCTAATATTTAGATCTTACATGTGATATGACTTGTGGGTGTAATAAAATGTCCTCTTGCTTTTCATGATATATTTTCACTTGAGGACAAGCAAACATTTAAATTAAGGGCAATTGATAAATTTTAAATTTTATATATTTTTACCTAACTTTTTATTACACTAACATGTATATTTTATATTTTTAATAAATGAATCATACAGATCTATAAAATACACACATGAGTCATTAATAATTAAGTTCAGCACATTCATTTATTTCATACTATGGAATTAGAAAAATACATGCATGTGAAAAACATTAATGCTCATAAAAAAATTTAATATTATATTTCATTACACAGGACAACTTAATATGAAACCATTGTGTAGCCGCATCAAGCCATCCATGTCCGCAATTGATATATTTCACTATATAAGCTCCACATGTTTCATTGGAAAATTGGAAGGAGTCACGTGCGTGCCAATTAAAATAGGAATCTTGGGCTTAAAAAATTGGAGGTGGCAATTGAATATAGGGAAACTTGAGAGGACACCTCAAATATAATAATCCAATTATGGTTACAGAAACAACGGTAAGAGAGATATATAATTTCCAATATATAGCAAGGCAAAAGAGGATTTAGAATATACGAAAAGACCCACAAACGATTTTACAGAGAGATTTCCATGTTCACAATAAAAAAATCACCATACATATAACTCGAATGGAGAATAACAGAATGAACAGACCTTCACAAGAAAAAATTCTGAGGCCACAATAAAATCTATCATCTTGAGATTTAATTCATAATCTTCTCAGTGGTGATTTCTAGTACACACTTTAGAAAAAAATTGTTCTTTTACTGCTTTTGATATCAATGGATTATTCTATGAATTGTCTCTATATGTCTTTGTGTCTTGTCGATTCAATTATGTGCTAAAAATTTTTTATGTGGGAAAAATTAATGAAACCTAATTACTAAATTGATTATTGTTTCTTTAGTATAATATATTTAGATGATTAGAAATTTTTTTCGAATCTTGATACTATAATTTTTGGTCCTTGGTTTTCGAGACATTATATTATAGGATATCTTAATGAATTGGAAGGGAAATTAGGGTTTCATAAAGATTCATATTTAATGTAAATAATAGAATTGGAATATCGTTATTGTGATTAAATAGAATTTGCTAACAGGACATAATGCAATGTTCTTGTTAATTTTTTGCTAAAGGGATTTGAGAAAAATTGATGAAGGCATTAAGCAATTATAAAATTAGAAGATTAATAATTGAGATGTTGAATCCATATTCATTTGATTAGAGGGATCTAAGAAATTGATATAATGTGTTAAAAAGACTTTAGGACTTGGAAGAGAAATAAAGGCTTTAACAAATTCTCAAGAATAACGAATTAGCTAAATATAATTATAGTTGAGATAACAATATGATTGGCAATTATGGTAGCTTTAGTTTTCCCACGTCTTATCTAATTGAATTTAAGAAGCTTTCTTCATGATTTGTTGATAGTATTTGATAGTTCTATTAGTTTTAGAGTAGTTTTATATAAATATCCATTGCTTGGGTAATATTAGGATTGATAGAGGTCTAGTACTTAAATTAATCTTTGGGGGAACAACAACCCTATCCACTCTATATTACTTGATCGACCATTGCACTTGTTGGTAGTATGCTTTTAATTGAAAATTTCTTTTATCGGATTAATATTAGCAAACTTCTTCCTATGCTTTATTGATTTTTTGAGGTAGGTTTAGGTTAGGTCCCTATTTTCCCGCCATTCACATGTAAGTCTATATATTAGAGGGCTACTTTCAATATAACATGTTATAATTATGCTTGGCATTGTTGACTATCTTCTAAGAACAATTTTAGGGGGTTTGACTGGTAAAATCATTCTTTAGCAAAGTGAAGGAGGATTGAGCTACTTCTAAAAACTTAGCTTAATCTTGCTGGTTAGCTCATACAAAGTGTCTCAGCTATAACTTCACAAGGACATTCACTCGTTTTGCTTGCCTATTTGTTTAGGGCGAAGACCAATAGAAAAGTTCAATTCAGACCAAACGACTTAAATAATTATATCTAAAACCTTCTTGTAAACCGCCTATCTTAGTCACCAAGAATGTTCCTTCGTAGTCCCCAATATTTGACCATATGTCTCAAGAATAATCTCATGGCTTCATCTACTACGCACTCCTTGATGGCTGGAACAAATGTAGCATATTTAGAGAAATAGTCTACTACTACTATGATAGTGTCAAATCCTTCAAATTTAGGTAAATTCACCATGAAATCCATGAGGATATTTTCCCATGGTTTTGATGGGATAGGGAGGGGCTCTAACAAGCCAACTACGACCTTCTATTATATTTTATCTTGTCGGCAAGCCAAATAGGTCTTTAAATAGCTTTCCACATCAACCCTCATGTGAGGCTAGAAATATCTTCACTCGACTAAGCTGATGTCCTATGTATGCCACGTGCCATGCTCGTTTTGAATCATGGCATTCTTTAATTATTTCCTTCCTTAAATTTAAGGCTCAAGGTACATATACTCGTTGCTCGTTAGTATACATTGAATTATCCTCCTTCTAGAATCTTTGGGTCCTACCTTTCGTACATTGACTAAGCAATGCCTTAGCCATGTTTTCTTCCATCATCCCATCGCAAACTCTATTGATTAAGTTACTTTTGGGATTACTGATGATGACTAACTCTATTGTTTGGCTTAATGCATATGCAACTACATTAGTCTTGCCTAGTTTTTATTCTAAACCAAAGTCGAATTCTACAAGAATGCCTTCCATCGAGCCTATTTTGGTGAGAGCTTCTTCTGAGTTTGAAAATAGTTAATAGCTACATTGCCCATCTTCACTACAAATTTCCCTCCAAGTAGATAGTGTCTCCAAACTAGAGAGAGTGTACTATAACTATCTTTTCCTTCTCATGCACCAAGTATCATCTTTTTTTTTGTTCAATTTTTGGCTTGCCACTGGGTACTTATCTTGCATTAAGACCCCACTAATGGTGTAATTGCTAGCTTCCATGTATATTTCAAAAGGCGTGCTAAAGTCTGAGAGGGTTATCATGACCTTCCTTCCTTCCTTCCTTTAAGTGTCAAAGACTTCTTGATATTGATGATTCTTATACTAGGGGGCACTCTTCTTAGCAAGTCTATCAAGGGTACTGCTATCCTTCAGTATGCTGGAATGACTCTTCAAGAATAGTTTACTTACCCAAGAACAACCTCGGCTTTGTGGGCTTTATGAACTCCTTCCACTCATGAATAGCCTAAACTTTCCCATCATTCATCCTGATCTTACCATGCCCTACAATATTTCTTGAAAAATTCACTTGATCTCTTGCAAAGGTGCACCTTTTCAGCTTCACATACATCACATTCTTCCTTAAGGCTTCAAAGATAGGCCGAAGTTGCTCCACATTCTCTTTTATAATCTTACTATGTAGTGTTTAAAATGCTCAAAAGTCATATTATGATGTTCCTAGGAAGACAATCATTAGGTCTTCTATGGATAAGCACGTTAGCAATAAATATAATAAACCTAGGAGGATAATCACTAGGGTATCAAGATAATTAATTAATAAATATCTTAATCTCAAGATGAGATTGGAGTTAAATTGATAGACAAGAAATCTTCACTTATTTTGGATATTACTCACCAAGAAAGGAAGATCTTAAAGATACTTGTGAATAATTGATATTACTTATAAAGATTCACTTGTGTTTGCCCTCGCTACAATCTTACGATTGATAAGAGTAAGTAACTTACCACAATCAAAATAATTGATTAAAAAGAGTAAAAGAGAGAAAATACCCAAAGGTAGTTTTCAATTGAATTTAAGAATCAAATTCTAAATTGTCTTTTACAATTCAAAAACTATTTATAGTAGTCCAAAACCCTAATAAGATATCAATACAATGCCTAAAATATCCCAATAAAAAGACTTAACAAAATAAGTAAAATAAGAAAATTTGTTATTTCTACAGTTTTATACGTACTTGATAAACAAGCTATGTAGGTTGCTTGTGCATAATATTTGTAGGGTTAGAGAGTCATACATTTCTTTCATTTACAGGCCATGTAGGCTGCTTATATATAACTTTAAGAGAGGTCATAAAGTTATACATGATCTTTGTACACAAAGCTGTGTACTCTAGTTATGTATTCTTAGAAAAATTCCAGAACCCTTTAAATTCATCCTCAATACTTAAAGAAATCTTTATCTTCATTTAGAAACATTTCATAATCATCTTAGGTATAACTCAATCTAGAGCTGGGAAATTGATGAACTTAGCTTAATTGATCATTCTTTATGAGTTGAATGAAGGTGAGATGAATCATTTTCGAGGGTATTTGATGTACTTAGCTATTGGGCATGAGCTAGTATGTTTAAGCATGGAAGAATGGCAAGACTTGATGGAAGAATCATCATTGTTGAAGAATACACTTGTGTCCATGGTGGTGTTAGAATCTAAGCAAGCAAATGAAGTCACAGAGGATCACATGCATTATGACATACCTGTACCGAAGATAGTGGTTAGAGATATGGCTACGCCTAAGATTGGGAGAATGTTTTTGCGAAGAATGAAGTCATAGAAGAGGATACAGCCCGTGACTCAGCCGTGCCATGGCCGATGTCTAGACTATACAACAACATTTTAGGTTACTTTAAGGTTTGATTGTAAGATTTTTATGTAGTTATTGATGGCATGCCTCAACACACTACCGTAGGGTATAGAGTGCATTCGTGCTCTGTTTCTAAAGCTTATTTTTAATTTCTTATTTAATTGATTTGGTTTTAATGTTCTAATAGTGCACTTGTCCGACTTGTGGGAGTATATAAATATCATTAGAGTTATGTTAGCAATAACCTATTTAGCTTGCCTATATAGCCTACCTATTTTTTGGCATTGATTGTGATCAATTGCCTTTGTTAGATTTCTTAGAATTGTTTTCAAAACTCTATTGAGTAATATTGAGTTTTTCGCAAGATTTTTCTTTGTTATTTCTATTGATCTTGCATTATATCAATTGAGTGACATAACTAGCGCAATTCTTCTCTTGGTGCACCATATATGAGAAGATGAATCGTTCATATTCTTAATTTTATTATGTTCGATTGTTGAAAACCCATAAAAATTCATAAAAATCATAAAACACAAAATACTATAATTCTATACTTCGTATTCATCTGATGAATTTTGCTATCTAATTTTAACACGGACTTTATCCGCATCACTAGGGTTGTTGAAGATTTGCCCTCATATCTACATAATAGAAAATATTCAAGCTATATAGACTATAAATTGATTCTCATTAGTTTAAAAAGTAGTAGGTGCATTGCTGAGGCCAAAGAGCATGACAAGAAATTCAATGGCATCATACCTGGTTATATAAGTAGTTTTTGGTTCATCCCCTTCTACAATCCTCATTTAGTGATACTTATACTGCAAATCCAACTTAGAGAGATATCTTGAGTTCCTCAATTGATCAAAAAAGTCCCACATTAGTGGTATGAGGTGCCTGTTCTTTCTTGTAACCTTGTTAAGAGCTTTATAGCTAATGCGCATTCATAGGAAGCCATTATGCTTCTTTTGGAATGGAACCTTCAAGGGGTAGATAAGGCCATCATCTATTAATTCCTTTAATTGGCACCTAAGTTTCTCTAATTCATGAGGAGACGTTTGGTATAATGCTATGCAGGGGTTTGGCTTCAAGTTAACTCATCGTTTACCCTAGGGTAGCCAAGTGTGGTTTCATTCTTCTTTAACCCTTTTGCAAGATGCATACCTGATAGGAGTTTGGTGGCTTGTCCTCCCTTTCTCGTTATACGAATGACACATTGAACCTTGCTATCAAGTACACATAGACAAATGGCTTGAGGAATGATAAGGGCGCTAATCCTATCGAGGAATTCTATCATATATACAAATAAACCCATTTTGCTATGCCAACTGTCGAAACATTTTTGGAATTAGCATTCTTAAGTAGGTTTTAGTCTTCTTGATTGGTAACTTTAGCTTGACTACTATTAATTTTGAAATAAAAAAATGAGAAGCACTACTATTAATGCGGGCATCTAACTTCTTACCTACAATGACTTGTGCATCAGTGTACATCAACACTTTGTGTTTTTCCATTGCTTCACCCTTCATAGGACTCAAGACACATAACATGCCTAATTTGACTTCTTTTTCTTCATCTAAGCTTCCCTCATCCACTAATGTCGTTAGTTTCCCCTTCTTAGGGCACTCATGAGCAAAGTATGGCCCATTGCAAAAGTAGCATTTTAGTTCTCGTAGCTTTCTCTTCTCTCCATCTCTTTCTTTCATTTTCCTCTTCTCTTTAGAAGAACTACCACCTCTTTCCTTCTTAGTACTACTCTTTCCTTTTCTAGAGGAAGACTTGTGCTCATTCTTCTTTTTATTAAACTTTTAGAAATTCCTATAGTTTTAGATATGTCATAAACTCCTCTTCACTCTGACTCTAATTTTGCCTATGATTGGAGCCCTTCAATAAATATCATGAGCTTATTGTTAGGACTTGAGTTAGGGATTTCAAAGACAAACTCCGAAAATTCTTGCACATGTTATTTCACTTCTCTTTTGTGGGTCAAGTGTCAGAGATTATTCTTGACTTCCTTTAGGGCATTTCAAAGATAGAATTGCCCTTTAAATTCTTAAACAAACCTCTCCCAATTTGTGATATCATTGGATCTCCTATGCCACCAAACCATGACCGAATCTTTCTATTACATAGTAGTAGTATATACTTTACTTAAATCATCATTCAAACCCATGGCATTGCATTATTCCCCTGGGAAATTGTTAGCTAGTGTTCTTGTGTCCCCTTTAAGTACTCTGGCATAGGAACATCAACCTTGTGAGCTTGTTAAATAGTCACATTACTTGCAATTGTAGACTTACAAACCGCCAACTGGGCCCTGAGGTCCTCAATCTCTTAGCACATTGACACAAATGCAACATCAATTCTAGCTTCATAAGTTTCTTCTTTTGCTTCCACTGTATCAACCTACAATTTTAGGATCTCCTTCTTCACCTAGATGGCTCGATCTCATATTTTGAGGTCTTCTAATGCTTGATTCAAGGCTCGTTTTAACTTGCCCTAGAGATCCTCCTCAATGCCCTCCTTTAAGGTGCCAACTTTATTGAGTCTTTCCTTTGCCTTAGGTACGCTTAACTTTGCCATCTTGGCATTGGATGAGTTTAGCACATCTTTTGATTGAGCCCATGGCCCGATAATGTTGCTCCATAGCATCGGTGTTATTCTGGTTTCCAGATGATATCTTCTATTTACCCGTTCTAATACCACTCATAATGAGCATAGTATTTGGGATGCTTTCGTACGACATTTAGAACTCTAAATCACAAACATAAGGTTAATTTTATCTTGAAAACACACACAATATTTTTAGAGAGAGAAATTAGAGCAGTAAGCTCTATGTACTAAATTTACTCAAGTGTTTGGATGATTTACAATCGAAGGGGTTATCCCTATATCTATAAGTACCCAGTGGAAATGGATGACCTAGATTTATTCAATCTAATTATTACAATAATTGAATGCCAACTCATGGTATTTACATCCACTTACCTTACCTACTATGATACATTTTATCTTAACATTGAGATTCGCTTGGGATTTCTGAATTCTTCTAAAACCTTCTAGAATCTTCAAAATTTGAGAAGACATTAGATACGGACCTTAGGCTCCTTGCTGGGCTTTGGCCAACATTTTGAATATGACCTAGCCCTAAAGGAAACTTGTGAAAAACCTAGAGGGTCAAAGTTTTTTTTTTTGGCTATACCACAGGGTCAAAGTTAAGTCGTATAATATGCTAATTACCTAACAAGATTTCACAATTTTTGATTCTTTATATATATATTTATTTAAATTTAAAGGGGATGTGTTAGCACTCATCATTATATAAAGTTGCGACCAATAATGGACTATGGCAATTTCTTTACCATCCTATATTAGGGTATGGCCGATGGACTCCATAGTGAAGGCCGTGTGGCTACCCCCCTCTCCCCCATGAGTGGTTACTAGATAACCCTAGCATGAGGTGGTTGCAAAGTGGTTAAGGTTGCTATACTTGTTTTTGTTTTATTTATGAATTTTTCTTTTTTATATAATTATTTTGCTAAATTAATTAATTTAAAAGTATATGATATTGTCATTTGTCTCTTGAATAATATTAATTAATATTAACAATTTTTATTTTTTTAAATTTCTATAGAAAAAGAAAATAATACTGTTCTTCTATTTATCATAAACCAATAAAGGATATTTTTTTTTAAAGAAGTACCATCTTTATTTTACAAAAATCACTGCTAATTGTTACGTGCTTTGGAGGTTCAGTTGAATAAGATTCTCTTGGTCAGTAGCTATTACATAAAACACTTTCTAATGGATTACTATAGGCTATTGTCCTGCATAGTTTTATATCTCAAAACAGATGAAAGAACCCATTAATTCATGATACCCATTCACTTGAGTTCTATTTCAATAACTCTTGGTTTAGTCAGTATTAGATCCGTCAACTGCATGGGTACCTGCAAACACATTAACTACAACTAAAACATAAATATTCCGTAAATTCTTGACGTAAGAGTAAGACCACCATAACATACATATTTGTGAATTAACAACAAAATTGAAATATCATAACAACGAGACCTTTCAAAACTCCATGCATGTGTAAGCATCTTAAAGCCAGATAATTGTCCAAAAATGATATTTCTACAATCATACTAAACAACTATCACTTATCAACAGTTTTATGTGATGCCCATTATGGTCCATTTTACATGTGGTTAGCAACTTTATTTTTCCTTTGTTTATAGCTAAGTAGTCTAATAGGGTTACCATTCTTCCCTTTGGTAGAATAAAATTTTGGGTAAATTGGAAATACACCATTTACAATATTGCTTAGAGAAAAAAAAAATATTTTTTGAACTTTCAAAATGAAAAAAAAAAAAAAAGTTAGGCATATACCCTAAACCCCATGCTGCTCGGGTCAGAGCATAAGCTAGTGATGCTTTTGACTATTGAACATTTCAAGTGATTAAAAAAAAGAATTTATATTTGAAGATTTATTTATTTAGGTTATCAATGTTTGAAGTGGTTAAAAAAAAGTATTAACATTTCGTAAAATAAATCAAATAAGGTAGTAATATTTAATCATTAATGAAAACTAAGTGAACTTAATTGAAAATTAATCCAAACATTGACACCTCAAATGAATTTTATAAATCGTTGATACAGTATTTGATTTACTTTGCAACACGTTGATTCTTATTTTTAACCACTTGAAATGTTGATACCTTAAATGAACTTACTCCTAAATATTAATACTTTCTAGTGTAATTTACCCCATCTAGGTTGCAACACTCCATTACTTCACCTTGTTGCGGGGAAGATAACCATCTCTTTTTATGGTCATTTTAATGACAATTGGCAATTATGAGATTTTTGCAATTGTTTAATAATTTTCAATTGAGAGATAGAGTTATGGGAATTAAGATCGAGTTTCCATCAAACTAATAGTTTCAGGGATTTTCTTATTCTTTCACAATTGTTTTAAAGTTTATTAAATTGCTCGATCTTCTATAGGGGACACGAATCCTGTGTCGTGTTTAGATTGGCCGAAGTAAATAAAACTTGATATGGTCATTTGTTTCAAATGATTCGTATGATATTTAATCATTGAACATAAATTTGGAAAAATGAATGAGCATTTGGCTTGATCTGAATAATTCCCGCCTTGGTGTCTGCATTATAGCATCAAGTAGAGCCAAAAACACTAGTGCACATTGGCTTGTATGTCAAAGATTAGTATGGTGATAGCTCTAACGTTTGCACAGACACTAGTCCTAAATAAAGAATCCCTACTTTTCTTTCTAACATAAAATATTCTAGCGATGAGTCACGTATCCAATTGGTTGTTCATAACAGGTCAGATTAGAGGTATAGATTCAGTTCAAAAGCTGTGAATCTAGTCACCAATAAAGTGGACGCATAAATTCAGATGTTCTAAAATAAAAAGAAAAGCTTGCGCATGATGCAAAAGACGAAATAGGTACATAGGAATAATGAAAAAGGAAATAGTATGATTAGTGGATGTTCCAGTCATTATAAAATACGGAAATGATCAGGGTGATTATTTGATTTGGTAGAAACTATCATGATTTTACCAATTATCAGGAAATAGTAACAAGTGTTTTTACTTATAGAACTAGGTGGTGGTTTGAGATGATGCTAGTCGATATAACTCATAGCTTTGGATTTGCGGGATCACTACCCAGAATCCATTTCTTGCACAAAAATGACAATAATACCTTATTAGATGTTTTGGAGTAATATTGACGCAAATTAATCATGAACGAAATGTAATCTTAATTTTCATTCATAATATATCATGGATTTAGGTCTTGGATAAACAATTTATTATAAATAATTTGTTCATATTGGGTAAGATGCCATGATATTGTAGAAATTGAGAAACACCATGTCTTTTTTCATTTTTCATTTCTCTCAACCTTCGTTTACCTTATTAGATGCTTTGGAGCAAAACTGGTGTAAATTAAATAAGGAAGGAACTGTAATCTTAATTTTCATTATAATATATCATGAATTTAGATTTTACTTAAACAATTTACCACAAATAATTAGTTAGTTCATAATATGGTGTACTTGATGCAGAAGATGCCATGATCTTGCAAGAATTGAGAAACACCATTTCTTGTTTGTTAAAACTGGTTTTCTCTCTCTCTCTCTTTTTTTTTTTTTTTTTTTGCCACAAAGATTTTTTGATGAAGATTGTTTTCTGTGCTATGACCTTAATAGGTAGATAGAGGATGAAATTATTCATCTATAACTTTTAATCTTATATATAATGAAATACATAGATAAATGATTAAGATTTATCTCACCATTAAATAATTATTATGAACCAAATAAGAATTAATAATTATCATAATTGTTATTAATTCAAAGAAGAAATATGATCACAAAACAGGGTCACATCTCAGCATTCTCCCACTTGCTTGGTTATTTAAAACTTTTAATAGTGTAAACATTAAGTGTACATAAACAAATCTCTTAATATCATCATAATTTTACCTTATTATAATAAATCACATAATTTGTGTAATAACATACTTCCATCCTTATACCACTACACTAGTAATTTATTATGTCACAAGCATTCTACTGAGCTCAATAGTATTAAACATCATAGTGTAAATCCTTGATAAAACCAAGATCCATTCTTTGGAGATGTTCTTTTAATGTTTTTGGTTGTAAGCCTTTAGTTAAAAATATACATAATCATCAAATCTATCATAATATTTTCAATACACACTCTTTGCTTTTGAGCTTCTTCCTTTATGGCAAAAATATTTCAACTCTATGTGTTTAACATCCTTAATACTTATCATTCTTGGAGAAGAAAACTATTCTAGAATATTCATAATAAATTTTAAATGACTTAGTAATGGTGTTGACAACCATTAATGTTGAAATAAAGTTCCACAATCATAATGTATGAATTGTAGTCTCAAAACAAGCTGCATTTTGCTTCCACAATGGATGCAAAAATTCTCACGGCCCGAATGGTTCCTTAAACGAGGCAGTCCACCATATATAATATCAAGACTTAAGAATGACTACCTTAGTCACACGAAAGTTTTGGTATTACACGTAAGGCCTCTAACACGATAATAGAAGACGCTTTTGGGAAGTATAGTCTAAGCAAGTAATATTGATCATACAAGAATCTAGAAATAAAAATAGATCATAATAATAACAGTTAAAAGTCTATTACATGATTCTTAGGGGCATACCTCCGCTAAAACTTCAAGGATAGAAATATCTAATGGTTTTTACAATAATTTAAATACCATATCAAAAGATTTTAACGGAATTCTGGTCTAATCCTTCAAGAAAATTTCCTTCAAAAGCTTCCAAAAGAAAACTTACGTAGATATGACGAGATCTCGGGTACAATAGTAGGTGTTCCTATGAATATATATATCTATAGGGGCGTGAGCTTTATAGGCATAGTGAGTATAATCCCAATAATCATACTTAAAGCAAAATATCAACCAAGTTTATTAGACAAGCAAATATAATGCAACAAGCACGTAAGCATACAAGACATATGATTTTTCGGGAATTATATGTTGAATGAATTACGCCCTTCATTCAGGGTTAGATATTCCGGCCCATTACGACCATCACTTCTTCTAAAAATCATTTTTATAGATCTTATCGGTTCCTATTCGTCATAAAAATATGTAGTTATTACCGGCTCCTACTAGCCATCAATTTATGTAGTTTTTACTGGCTCCTACTCGCCACACACATAATGTACCGGTTATGCCTACCACCATTATCATACACTTGTCCCATTAATTGTACAATAGCAAATGCAATTTGGCTTAACTTACGAAGTGCATGTATCAACTTTCATTTAGAGCCTAGCTATTATTTTTCAATTTCTTGCAAGTGGCCAACTAATTTCAAACGCTTCAACATACTCATAAACATACAATTTATTACAAACAATTCATGGCTCGATATGCTTAATATTCTTTCAACATGTTATAAACACATGAATCTTCAATTTTATCTTTTCTTAAATCTAGTGCAACTAATTTACAAGCACAAGCATGAGCATGAAAAATAAGGAAAGTAGACTCACTCGGCCATGACGATACTCCCTTAGTCGAAGTACTCATTGGGGTGGTATACGTCCTCCTCCTCGGTTCCTAATAAAAGGAAATACGCAAAATGAGTATTCCATGGAATTTCTATTCAAAACTTCTAACTCTACTTTCTAGTTGCGGTAAATTCGCATAGGTGGAAATTTCAACTTAAAATAGTAATAACTTGCTCATTTTAACTCGAAATTTCGCATATAATATACCATTTTTTATCTATTCGAAAAGATCTATCCGTTTCTAAGGTTATTCTTATCATAAAAATTTGTTTAGGTCCCAAAACTGTAGGGTATAGATTCACCATGAAAATTCTAGTTTTCAAAACTTAAATTTGTAAACTTTTCTTTATCCAAAAATACTTATACCAAAATATAGTCATTGTTATAGTTGGAAAAACCTTTAGAATATATATATATATATATATATATATATTGACTCATATCATACGCATGAATTTAATGAAGTTGTCTCAACCATGATTTTTATAAAAGCAATGTTTTCTAGAAATTGGAAAAGCAAAACTTTGAAAATTTCCACTTAGCTTGTTGGAAAATTTCTTGAATTATTTTAAGTGAGTATTTTCTTCTTTTAATTCTATTCCTTAGTCTTTCAAGTTTCTCTAGAAATGATATTTGTCTTTCTAAGTTTCTTATTACTTAATTTCTAGGGGTTGAGAGGATAGTTTCTAAATACTAATTGAGAGTAGTTAAAATTTATCAAACTTTATGTTTTCTTAACTTTTCCTAAGGTTTATTAAAAATGATTTCCTAAATTGTTTATTAATTTTATTTCTTAAGAATATTTTATTTTTATAAAAGAAACATTCTTGGTGATTTGTCAAACTAGTCTATTCTTTCATATTCTAGAGTTTTGGTATAACTTTCTTAATGAAGTTTAGTAAAAATTTTGTTAATCAATGATTTGAAATTTTAATTTTTAAAGAAAACTTTTTCACCTTATGGTTTTGTAAAGTGTATGTATAATATATTTATTTTATGTATTATCTAGAAATTCTTATGCTCTTTGGTTACTAAAAACTTATGATGAACTCCTCTAGATTTTTGGAAAAGATTTGCTAAGATAAATTCCTAAGTTTTTATGAAAAAATTCATTTCTTACATGGCAAAATTTTACTTTTAGAAAGAACTCTCAACTTCTCTTTTTATTTAAGAAAATCTTATGAGACAACATCAATATGTTCATGCATGGACATGAATATGTAGTATGAGAATGTGAAAATATAACAAAGACATAATAAGCAAGTTAATATATCAAGTATTGGAAACCTTAACTTCATCAAAGCAATCCGGTCAAGTATTGGGTGCCTTAGCTTCATCAAGGCAATCTGGGACTAAGAATAGACTGGTTTCAAAAAGAGAAATAGAAAAAGAAAAGAAAGAGCAATCATAATAGCAAGTTAGATATAGTTAGTGAGCATTAGGCTCTAAAAATATAATTATACATATACTTAATAATATACATAGAGTTAGATTAGAGTATAATAACAACAATAATATCATTAATAATCGACATATATATAAGCATAATAAAAACATAGTAAAATTGGAATTTCATGTACATGAATAAAACATGAACATGTTGTTGCTTTTACTACTCATATGAGTTTCAAAACAATACCATGGTCTTTCTAGTTATATGACATGAAGAATTAAAATAGGAATAGAAATTTTACCTAAATTGTTTGTGTGGTATGAAGGTGGTAGATGAATGAGTTATTATATGGGTAGTAGAAAATAGTAGATGGTTAGTGTGGAGGATTGTTGTGACTGATTGGTGAAAGAGAGTTTTGGTAGAGAGAAATTTTTGTGGATAGTGTTTGTGGAGTGATTTTGAGAGAGTTTTGTTATGTATGAAGATGGTGTGAAAGAAGTGAAGCGAAATGGGGTATTTATAGAAATTTTGGAGTGGAAATTGGATGTTATAAAATAAATTAAAAAAGAAAAATAAATTGATGGAGGAAGAGAGAGGGGGCGCTAGCCACTATTGAAGGAAGAGAGAGAGTGAATTATTTTGTTTGTTTTGTAATAAAAGGTAATAAAGATGTGTAGTATGGTTGATGTGAATGTGTATTGGAAATGAAAAAAAGTAGAAAAATATGTATATAGATAGTAAGAATAGGTTGTAAGGTAAAGTAGAGACAGATGAATAGTAGTATAGGATAATGAATAGTAAACAAGACTAATAATATACCGGTAGTAAAGAAAATACGCATATAAATGCAATATCTGTTATTTTTAATTACCAAAAAATTACAAAACTGATGTTTTTGAAATCCTTGTATTATTTTGGTCCTAATGGTGTTATCACAATATTTTTAGTATTCCGAGCCCTGAGATATGCTTTTTGAGGCTAATCCCGTTTTGGTCCGAAGGACACTCGAAATTTGCGAATATGATATTTTTACGTTTTCTTATATTATTATGAACTATAATTACTAATTATCTCAACTTCGTTTTCTAGGGTTAAGGAATACAAGATTGCCAGATCTAGATTCTTGGGTTTGTACTAGTCTTTTATTGACCTTTAGGATTTCCAGTTGACTTTTAGTTATAAGTTAAGCTTAAAATTAACCGAAATTTCAAGGGTTTACAACAGTGATAGATTGTCCGACACTTTTCCATGAAATTACTTCTTTTGCTAGTAGAATCAAATAATTAAATGTTGACTTTTGCTATTGATGTATCTAGCAAAATTTGAGTTTGGGTATTCAATCAATTGTAATTGATAAAATTTTCCATACATAAGCATATATTCTTGTGTTCTTGTAAAGCTAATATAAGTTTGTTGCACATTTGTAAATACATCAAACTGCCAACAACATAAGCATATAAAATAAATTCCATTTCCTGATGTTCCACATCATTCTTTGGTTGCATACAACTAAATTTATCTTCTTTTTTATTAAGATAACTCCTAATAAACATTTGTTCATATTAAATCTCTTAAGAATTCTTTGATATATTCTTTATGAGACAATCTTATTAGCCCTTGTGATCTATATTTGAATATTGAAATTCCTATTATATAGGATGCCTCTCTCATGTATTTCATTCCAATATTCTTAGAGAGAAAATTCTTAGTCATATATAACATGCCCAAATTACTCATAGCAAATAGAATATCATCAACATACATAATTCAAAAAACAAACTTACTCCTACTAATCTTTTGATAACTTCACTGATTAATTGTGTTTTCTTGAAAGTTAAAAGATGTTATAGTATCATTAAACTTAATATACCATTGTCGAGAAGTTTGTTTAATCTTGTATATTGACTTCTTCAGTTTATGCACCATGTGACCTTTTTTTTTTCCCATGGAAAAACCTTTAGGCTGATTAATATAAACATACTCCCCAAATCTCCATTTAGAAAGGGAGTTTTCACATCCATTTAATGTAACTCTAAATCAAATCGAGCTATTACTATCATAATTATCCTCAATGAGTCTTTCAATGAGAAAAGTGAAAAAAATTTCTTTATAGTCAACACCTTCTTTTTAAGTGTAACTCTTGGCAATAAGCTTAGCTTTATATCGTTAATATTGCCAATTTGACAGATTTAGTCTTAAGGACCCATTTACATATCATTTAGAACCTTTTGACAATTTATTGAAATCTTGAGCATTGTTTTGCACTATCAAATTTAACTTATCTTTCATGACATTTTTTTCTTTTATTAGACTTGTGACTCTCTATGGGTTTTGAAAATGAAATAAAATCCTCATAAATGCCAAGATCAAATTCTAATTGTTGTAAATAAACCAGCTAATTATCAAGAATAATTGACCTTCTTACCCATATAATTAATTTAAGGCTAGTTCACTTGGTTCATTTATGTCAAGTGGTTGTGTCTTACCTTCTTCATGAGGCATTGGTTCATTTTTTCTTCTAATATTAAGATAACACTTAGTATGGGTATGGATATTGGAACATTTATATGCAATGGGATAATTACCCTTAGTTAATATCTATTTTTCGTTTTTTAGCACTCCCATTAACTTCCCATTTTTAATAGATTTAGCACTAACCATTTCAATAATTCTTGGACCATGGGTTGGGCAATAAAACCTATTCTCTTTAGATTTCCCTGGGTAACCAATAAAGTAGCCACTTAACACTCGAAAATCTAAATTCTTTTCATATGGATTATAAACTCGTGTTTCTCCTATGTAACCCCAAACATGCAAGTGCCTCATAATGGGTTCTTTTACAGTCCACAATGCAAATGGAATTTTAGGAGCTACTTTACTCATAATCTTATTAAGCAAATACACAACTATTTTAGTGCATGCATCCAAAATGTTTTAGGTAAGGAGGAATTACTTATCATACTCCTAACTAAGTTTATTAATGTCCTATTGCGCTTTTCTAGCACACAATTTTATTAAGGTGTTCCTAGCATAGTATATAGTGTGCATATGCCATGTTTTTTGAGGAACTTTACAAATGGACCTGGACATTATCTTGACTCATCATCTTTTGCATAATGTTTACCATATCTATTAGACTTTATAATTTTTTCTATCTAATTGCCTTTCAACCTCTTTTACAAATGCCATAAGAGAAATTATTGCATGAGATTTTCCATTAAGACATAGCCATAATATGAAAATCATTTGCAAAGGTCATAAAACATTTTTCTTCACCAAAGGATGGTGTTTCAAAAGGTCTATTTTGAAAAATTCGTTGATAAGTGTGAATTAATCTTTATTTAAGAAGGATAGTTAGACTACATTTGATATATTTATATGATTAATTATAAGACTTTGATTTGGTTAAATTTTGATTTCAAGAATTTAGAAGGATAATTGCGCTTTAAAAGAAGATTTAATTAAGTTTGAAGAAGAAAATAAAGGAAATTGAAGATATTAAAAAATATACGATCTTGTAGATTCCCTATGTACTTAGTAAAAGAGATTTACAATCAAGAAAAAGAAGTCATGTACATTGTGTTGAAGCTCAGGAAGTTCCACGACCAGGTGCAAATGCCCATCCATACCTTGTGTTTGTTTTAGAAATTTGATGGAAGGAATTAGAGAGGTCCAAGTGGTCATGCATTGCCTATGCTTTATAGATATTATACAGTGATAAAAGGCATGAGAAGCTCTTGTATTATCATTTTTTGGTAAGTTGGTGCCTAACATTCCATTTAGGCAAAAAAAATACCCACACTTTCGAACTGATGGCTTTTTAGTGCCTCCGTACTCTTAGCATATAATGGAAAAATCAAACATTAGGCACCAAAAAGCCATCAATTTGAAAGTACGAGTACTTTTTTGCTCAAAATCAAACATTAGGAAACAAATTGCCAAAAAATGATAGTGCAGGCACTTTCCTTGCCTTAATCCCTATTATACGAATCATATCAAACTTTTGGATATCTTTCCTATTTGATCTATATCCTAGAATATAAGATTTTCTAGGACTCTTTCATCCATAGATAAATGTTGGTGATTGTGCCCTAGGCCAAAGACTAGATATTGTTGTTCATAAACATTTCTATTATATTGTTTGCATGTTTACTTTATAATAGGATCCGTGAATAATTTGATTATTCTAAATGTCCCTAGATGCTCATTATTGTGGGAACAATAATAAATTAAATCTAGTATGAGGTTTGACTGATAATCATGGGATGTTTATTTGTATGGAGATATAAATCAAACTCATAGGTACATGTTGGAGAACTATGTACTGGACTGACCCGCTTTGAGATCACTACATGGATTAGTGTCATAAGTGATTCTCAAAATAAGATGTCATCGTATCTTCAGACCTGAAATTACCATGGATTCCAACATGAGGAATATTATGTTTTAACTCAATCAAACGTTGTCTTTAACCAAATAATTATAAAGGTTGAGATTGGGTATAATGTAAATCATGTAGAGGAAGTTGAGTGATTAAGATGGGATTTGTCCCTCTCATTGTGAGAGAGATATCTTTGGGCCTCTCGATGAGTGAGAATGAAAAATGTATGGCCGTGCTCAAATGAATTGATAGCATGATCAATTTCATTTGTTTTTATCAGTTTACTTAGAAATCAAGAAATGATAAGATTGAACGATATAAGGATGACACTATCCATGCCTTATGTTCAATCTAGATATCATGTGACAAAAGGATAATGATATAAGTTATGGATTAGGTAAAAATCGGATCACCGATCTTCACTTAATTTGGGTAAACATAATGTCTTGCTAGATGCCACTTTTGTTTTGTTGACTAAAATTGTTTTAAGTCAATTGCCAACATTAAGTGAACCTACAGGGTCACACACAAAAGAACGAGTCAAAAAGATCATGGACTAAATTTAATGTCTTGTGGGAATAATAATTTATTTTTATTAAGAATAATAATAAATGAAAGATCATGGACTAAATTTAATGTCTTATAGGAATAATAATTTATTATTATTAAGAATAATAATAATAAATTAAAGGATCATGGACTAAATTTAATGTCTTGTAGGAATAATAATTTATTATTATTGAGAGTAATAATACATTATTACATTGTTATGTGCAAGAATTATATTTTAAGAAATATTATCTCTTATTAGATTAAGGGGCACTAATGTCATTACTCATGTAAGAATGACATTAGTATAAAAGGCACATAAAGAGATCTCTTTAGGGTTAATGACTTGTTTATCGACATTAGACCGGCAGACAAAATCTGCAAACCCTAAAGAGTGAAGCACGAAGAGTCGTGTGTGAAAATCCCAATATCATCTAAAAATGTTTTAGATCATGCTAGCACGTGAAGGATCCTTTTGAAGAGTGCTCGTTCATGTAGATACAATAGAGGATATTGTGATTTTGTGGTACCTACAGATCCGATCTGCAAATTGATTTCAAGTTTCAAGCTTTTAGAGGTACGAAATCAAACTATTTGTTTTGTTTTAATCTAAGCAATACACATGGATACTGAGTTAAGGGTTTTCTTTTTGAATTTCGCTGCGAAAGATTTGATCTTTATAATCTTAAAACCCTATGGAAACCCAACAATAAATAAGGTTTTAGGGAGAAGAGAGAAGAACTTTTTACACTTTTTCTTTCTAATTTATTATAGAGAGAGAAGCAAGTCAAGAAGGAGATGACTAGTGAGAGAAGATTGCAAGATCAAGTCTTTAAGAGGTTTTATTTCATTATTCTTTATGAAGACAATTATTCTTTGTGTATTTGTTGAATATGTGATGGAAAAGTAAAAGAAATAATTTAGATATTAAAGAACCCTAGGAATTCCTATGTAATTTGGGGATTAATTGCTATTTAATAGGATTATTAATTTCTTGATTCTAATTATGTGTGCATGATTGTTCTTGAATTAGTAGTACTACTATATTGATTCATTTTTTTATTTTGTAATAGTTAACTGAAAGATTACTATTATAAATAGATCTAGCATAATTAGAGAAATTTGATAACAATCTCAGATATAGGATGACACAAATCTTCTGTATTAGATTAAATTAAGGTTTAGACTAATAAGGAATTCATAGGTTGTTAATGTAACTCTTGGATTAATATTAGATACGAAGAAATTTCAACATATTGATTTAAGAATTAAGAATTTATAATCTTGAAAAGATACTGATTTAATATAGGAATTTTGCAGATTAAGATTGAATTATATTTAGAATACATGCATAGTAATTCTTAGTGGTAATTTAATATCTAGATGATGTTGTAATTGAAATTTATCAAACTGACTTGTGATTGAGAATTGAATTAGTAATTAGACTAGAATTATTAGTAGAATTAGTAATGACCTAAATTATATTGAATTATTAGGTTAGGTAATAGGAATAGAAGTAATTACTAGCTCAAGATCCTTATGAGAACGATACCTGTGTTTAATTTGTTATACTATAATTCGATAGGTATACTTTCCTAAAAAGTGATCGGAGTATAGTATTCAATATATTAGTATAGAGTTTTATTGAGTGAGTGATCCGCTTGAAATGTTTAATATTTTAAAACCAATTCTCCAGCAAGTATACTGGGTCGATCAAGTAATAAAGTGATGAATGAGTATCGATCCCACGAGGAAAGTTTAATTACTAAACATTATTAGTTCATTTCAATATTTAGGCCAAGAGAAATCAAATCCTTTATATAATTATTCACTATAATGTCTACACTATGCAATAGCTAATATTTACTAATTCTACTCACACAAGTCTTAACAAGTTAGGTTAGTGGGATTGAGATAAAATCCGATTTTCTCCAATCATGTTGAACTCGGGTTTAAAATTGTTAGAGTTCATGCATATCCATGTGAATCTACCAAGATTAACAAATTCTAAAAACAAATTTGAAAACCTTTTTCTACCTAAAACACTCCTTAGCTTCCACGACTGAGCATTTTGATAGATTTAATATGTGCAACTAAGAGTTTCCCAAATCTGAGTTGACTAATTGTCCTAAATCAAGAGATAAAAGAATTCCTTCTTAAAACTCATATTTAAAACAATGTTTGAACAGAAATGATAGACTCTACTAGGATTAAAACTCTCTTGCCATCGCATACTTGAATTTTTCATCCAAATATAAATTCAAACGAAATTAAAGTCTTTGCCAAGATGCCCAATTCATTCAAACTTGAATTCATCCGAATTTTAAGTTTAGTTTGAATTTAACAAGGATTTGCATCATTCTTACAACCCAATAACACTAGTTCAACAATCACTTCAGACAATCAAGGATTTCATCATTTCCCACCGTCAAATTTAGCTAATTACCATTTCTACTCTATCTAACAAGATACTAATAACAACTATAATGATATTCATGACAAAATGTAAATAACAAATCAAGTAAGAAGAAATTACCAGTAATTCGGAAAACAAACCGTACAAATTGTAATTAGAATCCTTGTTAGCAAATTCTACTCAATCCACAAACAAATAGAACAAATTTGATGAAGATCCAAGTACATCTTGATTGTCTACCTATCTTTCTCTAAAACTACTGGAGAAATTGAAAATGAAAAATAAAACGTAAGTCCCTTTCTCTCTCCTCAAAGCATGTAAAAATACATGCTTTTCGTGTAACTGTCGTGTAACTTCTGCATCCAACGCCGGCGGCGTTCAATCAAGCGTTAAGGATTTTTAAACTGATGGTTTTCAATGCCGCCTTTGAACGCCGGCGGCGTACTCCTCAATTTGCCGGCGTTGGCTTCAAAATTCAAGTAGTGTCCATCCTCAAACGCCGGCGGTGTTGGATTCAGCGTTAAATACTTAGGCTCTGTGATGATTCAACGCCGCCTTGTAACGCCGGCGGCGTTGCCTTCTAATTTGCCGGCGTATGCTTTGATCTCCTTCAACGCCGGCTGCGTTTGGCCCAAATTCACCGGTGTTTGTGTGTTTCACTGCCAATTCACACAATTCTTCATGTTTCCTTGTTGCTACTTTCCATTTTCATTCCTGACCTGATTCCGAACAAATGACACGAAACTAAATATTAATTCCTTTGCTTTTATAATGATTAACACAAATAAGTATCAATTCATAGATGAAAATTATATCAATTTTTGAGTTTATCAATTTCCCCACACTTGAACTTTTGCTTGTCCTCAAGCAAAACAATTTAAATACTGAAATCTGACTTTTTAATCCAAAACTTGCTTCTCAACTCTCATGACTTGCAATACAATGCCTCTAGCTCTAACCAAACTTAACTTATGTGATTCGCTTACTTGAATTGAAATTAATAGCTAATCTAGACCAAACAAACTTTAATCCCAATGTTTAACTTAAGCTATAACTTTTCGAAACTGTCTCATTAGTCCACAAAGGAAAAATAATCATTTCAACTTCATCAACCTTTTAACTCAAATTAACTCTTAGCAACACAAGGTATAAGCATGTGGTATCTACCATTCCCCTAGATTTTTCCATAGTCAAAGTCTTTTAATTCACTAATATGTGCATTTCAATTGCAGAGGGGGAGGTTTTTGCCTCCATCTTGACTTTTCCTCTGGACGGGGTGTAGCCCGTATCTTTTCAAGCTCATTAGCCATATTACACCATTTAGTTAGAGTGAAATCCTTGAGTCGGCACATCCCGGGCTCATCACCCAAGTGACCAGGTTTTAAAGGGACCCCAGAGAACTCTCATTCACCTTATTCTAAATGTAAATACTCCAGACTCAATTACTTGAATCAATTGAGTAATGGCTCTATTTGTTTTTACTACTTAATGCACTTTTTCACAATTTTTAACTCTGATTCCCGGATCACTAAGTTAATAGCTTCATCTACCTCTTCTACCAAGTGTTACAAAGATTAATTAAACGTTAAAAGAATATTTGAGAAGTAAACCTGATCATTTTTTACAATAGGACTCAGACATTCATATAAGTTTTATTTCCTAGGTTAAACAGAAGGTAAGTTTGTCAATTAGAGATTTATCTACTTAATTTTAACTAAGTAAGCCAATCACATGGTTTAGTGAGCACGGCATCTTACAAGTCAAAAATTTCTTTTGTTTAATGTTTCAGATTTCCCAACAAAAATTTTGCCTGAATGTTGCAAATTTGTTTTCTTGAGGACATGCATTATATATGTCGACATCCAAATGCAAGTGTGTGAAACCTATGAATTCTTATATATTGACTTCATATTTCTTAGTATTCATACAATTACAAAACAACATGCCAAGTCAACATATAGTTAAACCCATATAATTTCATTTTCATCTCAGCCTAATCTCCCTTCCCCATACTTAAAACCGAACAGTGTCCGCACTGTTTGTTCTAATTAACAAATAAAAGGACGAAAGACTAAATAAAAGCATTTGGAACTTCCCTGTTTTCCTTTCCTTGTTCAGCATTCCCAATGGAGTTTTGAATTTGCAGAGATTACTTTAAAGACCTGTCTCTCATCAAAGAAACATACATGACAAAGATAGAAAGAAAAACATAATAACACAAAACATAGATAACAGACCAAGTGAGTTTAAGAAAAGAAGTCTACCCAAAAAATTGGGTGCTTAAGTACAGAAATGAGATTTAAATGAAACTTTCCCCAAAAAGTTAAAGCTAGCAGGAACTCTAGCTTTCAGGTTCAGTGCTGGACTCGCTTTCATCAGATGAAGTAGAATACTTCATCGCTTCACCTGCAGATGGATTAATACAAGAAAACGCAGATTTTAACATGGTCATTAATGAGCGTCTAAATTTCTTGTTCTTTCTCTTTTCGCATTGAAAATCCTCCTGCAATTCTCTCAGTTCATATCCCAATCTAGCTAGGGTATATCCAGCTGAAGTCGACCCTGGTTGAGAGGAGGAAGGTGGAACCTGTGGCTGAGGAGGGGTGGAGCTGAGGATGAAGATGGTCTGTCTCCCTGTGGAATGTCAAACTGGGGCTCAATAACTGCAATCGCCTGAATGTCTTGTACCCCCTGGGTACCTTAACTAAACCCCAAGCTCTGAAGGCCCAGAAGATATCTTTTTGCTCTCTACTTTGATATCATTGGACAATTCCTTGAAAACCCCCATGCCCTTGAGTAGCTGAGTGATATAGCCCCCACAGAAGATATAATTGGTCCTGGTGTCTTCAGCTTGTCTCAGCAAAAATTAGCCACTTCACAGCCCAAATCCAATGGATGGTCTTAATAAGGCTGTACAGACATATCATATCTGAAGTGCTTAACTTACTATGACTTGTCTTTCGACAAGTCAAAGTATGAGCCAAAATATGATGAAGAAGTTTGTGCTCTAACTTCTTAAAAGTCGAATTGATCGATTTTGAAGGCTCAAATGGATCAGTCCTTGGATGTATCAATTCAAACCAGAATTGCTCCATGGTGACATCAGGAGGCCATGTTGTCGGAAGAGCAGAATTCTCAGCCTCATTCTGATAGTAGCCAAGGTAGACTCCTATCTTCCTTAATGGCACTTTTTTAACTTCCCCATATATCTGAAAGATTATATGGGTATCCCCTTCATCTTCATCATCATCTTCTCTACCATATCTCATAGTAGAAAGGAATTCAATTGTGATCTTCTTGTAAGCCGGTTCTCTCATATCAAAAACTTTGAACCATCGCTTGTCCTCAACCACATTTTGTAATGCATCATGCATTCCATAATCCTCTAAGACAGCCAGTCCAAAAAATGACTGTTATGAAACTCCTTTTTCATAAGTCTCTCTTTTCTTTCTTGTGCATACAGTTGACTAGACAAGACATTCCTACTTGACTAGTAGTAGCTGTCCTTTGCTTCTTCTTTGGAGCCATATCTGTAACAAATACTTAGCACAGTCCAAACATATCACAAGATAGCACATTGACATAACAACTAATATGTGCATATAAAACCAGATAATTTTATTTGATGTAATCTTAACATTGGTATTGATAATACAGTGAAGCATAAATTACACCAAATGTTTGCCAAGCTTTCAATTTTTTTTTTTTTTTTTTTTACAGAGAACGCCGGCGAATTAATCTCAAAATGCCGGCGTAGCTATCCGGCGTTGATAGCCGGCGTAGGCACACAGCGTAGGGTAACCGTTGGGGTTTGTTTCAAAACTCTGAATAGTGAAAATGGTTTTGATTCAAAACTTTAAGTTAAAAATAAACTTACACTTGATTGCATCTTCCATAATCACAACAAATCAAAAACCCCCAATTTGTCCATACAAACCCTAATTTCGACGGTTACAAACCTAATCATAACCCCAATCAATCCATGCATTGATTTATAATAGCAATGAACACGAAATCAATGCCTAACAACAACAATTCTCAGATATTGAACACACATTCAACCAAACATCTACATTATTGTCTAAACGATAGATTTGAACATTTTAAAAATAAAAGATCAAATAATGAGAATAACATACCTTGTGATCTTGAGGAGTATTGATGTGAGCCTTGATGATGGATTGATTTAAAAATCAAGAGAAATAAAACCAAAAGAAAAGAGAGATTTCGGTAGGAGCAAAGTTAGAGCAAGTAATGAAAGAGAAAACTAGGGATTTTAATCCCTTTACATGCATGGGATTAGCATTTAATGCGCACATAAACCAAACGCCGGCTAAAATTTAAACAACGCCGGGCGTTGTTGACAGCAAATGCCAGCGTTAGAAAAATTGAATCTGGCCTTGATGGGCTCTTTGGAACGCCGGTGAATTTAAATCCCACGCTGGCGGCGTTGGAACTTTATTTGCCAGTGTTAAGAAATGGCTTTCTGGTGGTACTCCCAAACATCAACGCGGCGGTGATTTATTTTGCCGGCGTTAAGGATTTGCTTCTGCATTCCAAGCTCTACTTCGAACGCCGGCGGCGTTCAATCATCATTTGCCGGTGTTCAATTCCTACACTGCCAAAATTTTACCGGTGTTCTTTCTCCAGACTTCAGCGTTGGAAGACTCATCTGATATGTGACTTCCCATTTTTCTCACAATTCTTCAACATACTAAACACCAACTTCATCAACTCACTTGACTGTACCTGAAACAACTTAACACACAACACACAACACACAATTATATATATATATATATATATATATTACACACAAAGCACAACAACAACCATGGGTTGCCTCCCATGCAGCGCTTAGAGTTTAAAGTCGCTTAGCCCGACTTGCCAATGCTTCACTTATTGCCTTCACTGATGAAGGTGGTTCTACTTTCTCTAATGTCTCCCTCATAGTAGTGCTTGAGTAAATGTCCATTGACTTTAAAAGTTCTATTATCTTGGGTTTTCAACTCAATTGCACCATAAGGGAAAACACGGATAACTTCAAAAGGTCCCGACCACCTTGATCTTAACTTTCCTGGGAACAACTTGAGACGTGCATTGTATAACAACACTTTGTCTCCTGGTGAAAATTCTTTTTCAAAATGTTTCTATCATGCCACTGTTTGGTACGCTCTTTATAAATTCGAGCACTCTCATATGCTTCATTTCTCCACTCATCCAACTGATTTAATTGAAGCATTCTTGTCTCCCCTGCAGCTTTTCCATCAAAATTGAGGAATTTTATAGCCCAATAAGCTTATGCTCAAGTTCAACAGGCAAATGACACGATTTACCATAAACTAACTTGTAAGGAGACATTCCAATAGGTGTTTTAAAAGCAGTTCTATATGCCCATAATGCATCATCCAGTTTTAAAGACCAATCCTTACGTGATGCATTAATTGTCTTTTCCAAAATCCTTTTAATTTCTCTATTGGAAATCTCAACTTGACCACTTGTTTGGGGGTGATACGGGGTAGCTACTTTATGAACAACTCCATATTTAGCTAAAAGCTTGTCAAATTGTTTATTGCAAAAATGAGTACCCCCATCACTTATAATTGCCCTTGGTACCCCAAATCTGGTGAAAATATTCTTTTTCAAAAATTTTGTTACTACTCGAGCATCATTGGTTTGCAAAGCAATAGCTTCAACCCATTTAGATACATAATCCACTGCTACAAGTATGTATTTATTTGAAAAAGATGATGGAAATGGACCCATGAAGTCAATTCCCCATACATCAAAAAGTTCAATCACCAGAATGTTGTTTAATGGTAATTCGTGTTTTCTAGAAATGTTGCCTGATCTTTGACATTGAGCACACACTTTGATGAAATTTTTACAATCATGAAATAACTTGGGCCAATAAAATCCACAAGATAGTACTTTAGCTGCAGTCCTTTCAACTCCAAAATGACCTCCTGCTCTCTAGCATGACAATGTTCAATTATACTCATTTGCTCAATCTCGGGTACGCATCGTCTAATTATTTGATCAGCACATGTTTTAAAAAGATATGGTTCGTCCCAAAAATAAAACTTTACATCATGTAAAAATTTTTTCTTGTTGAAAAGACAAACCATATGGTATAATTCCACTGACCAAATAATTAACTATATCGGCATACCATGGTAATCCTTGGATATCTATTGCATGCAACTGCTCATCAGGAAATTTTTCATTAATAGGCAAGTTTGATTCATCATTTTGCAAACGTGATAAGTGATCAGCTACCACATTATCAGCTCCTTTTTTATCTTTAATTTCTAAATCAAACTCTTGCAATAGTAATATCCAACGGATTAACCTAGGCTTAGCATCAGACTTAGCAAATAAATATCTAAGAGCAGCATGATCAGTGTATACTATCACCTTAGAACCGATTAAATAAGGCGGAATTTATCACAAGCAAAAATCACAGCTAGCAATTCCTTTCAGTAGTTGCATAATTCCTTTGTGCCTCATTCAAAGTTCTACTTGCATAGTAGATAGTATGAAAAATCTTACCTCGCCTTTGTCCCAATACTGCTCCCACAGCATAATCACTGGCATCACACATTAGCTCAAAAGGAAGCTCCCAATCTGGTGCTATATCACCGGAGCAGTGACGAGCTTCTCCTTCAAAAGTTCAAATGCCTGCACACATTCATCATTAAAAACAAACACAGCATCTTTCTCAAGTAGATTACACAAAGGTCGGGAAATTTAGAGAAATCCTTAATGAACCGTCTATAAAAACCCGCATGTCCTAAGAAACTTCTAACTCCTTTGACATTTGTTGGTGGGGGTAGTTTCTCTATGATTTCAACCTTTGCTTTATCTACTTCAATCCCTCTTTCTGACACTTTGTGCCCTAAAACGATTCCCTCTTGCACCATAAAATGGCACTTCTCCCAATTTAAAATCAAGTTGGTCTCTTTGCATCTTTTAAAACTTTGGCTAAATTTTCTAGACAAGCATCAAATGATTTTCCAAAAACCGAAAAATCATCCATAAATATCTCAATAAAATTCTCAAGCATGTCAGAAAAAAGCCATCATACCCTTTGGAAGTAGCCGGTGCATTGCAAAGGCCAAAAGGCATTCTCCTAAAGGCAAAAGTGCCATAAGGACAAGTAAAAGTAGTTTTTTCTTGATCAGCAGGGGCAATCGGGATTTGATTGTATCCCGAATACCCATCAAGAAAACAATAAAATGAATGCCCTGACAATTTTTCAACCATTTGATCAATAAATGGAAGTGGGAAATGGTCTTTTCTAGTGGCATCATTCAGCTTCCTATAATCTATACAAACTCTCCACCCAGACACTGTCCTAGTAGGGATCAATTCATTCGCCTCATTCCTCACTACAGTCATACCACCTTTCTTAGGTACTACATGGACAGGGCTAACCCACTTACTATCTGAAATAGGGTAGATCATTCCTGCGTCTAAAAGCTTAAGTACCTCTTTTTTCACTACTTCCTTAAGGGTAGGATTCAATCGCCTCTGTGGTTGCACTGTAGGCTTGCACTCTTCTTCCATCAAGATTCTATGAGTGCAAATCAAAGGACTAATTCCTTTGATATCAGCAATCGTCCAGCCTATTGCCTCTCTATGTTCTCTTAAAACTTTCAACAACTTCTCCTCCTGATTTTCTGTCAAAAACGATGAAACAATTACAGGTAAAGTTTCATCATGACCCAAATAAGCATACCTTAGGTGATCAGGTAATGGCTTTAACTCTAAATTTGGAGGCTGTGTCAAGGAAGGAACCTGTTTCTTCTCACTTGTTCCAAGTTCCTCATACATTCTAACCCGAATTTCAGACACTTCCTCACAATCTACTTCTTTCTCCTCATCACTCCAGTCATCAAACTCTCTCAAAACCGACTCCACGGTCTCAATTCCTACTTCATCTTCCCACAATTCATTTGTAAGCTCCTCTATAACATCAATATTAAAACAGGTTCTTTTCTCATCAAATTTATGCATAGCATCATATACATTAAATGTAACCTGTTCATCCATAACACGTAGAGTAAGCTTACCTTGCTCAACATCGATTAAAGCCTTACCTGTAGCCAAGAATGGTCTCCCCAAGATCATGGGCACCTCTCTATCTTCCTCCATTTCCAGGACTATGAAGTCCACAGGAAATATGAATTTGTCCACCTTTACTAGCACATTTTCTACAATACCCTTAGGGTATTTGATACTCCTATCAGCCAATTGCAAGGTCACATGGGTTTCCTTGCATTCTCCCATTCCTAGTCTCCTGAAAATAGAGAAAGGCATTAAATTTATACTTGCACCAGAATCAATTAGCACTTTATCAAAATATTACCAATAGTGCAAGGTACAGTGAAACTTCCCTGATCTTTTTGCTTTGTAGGCAAGCCTTGATTTTGCTGAAGTATCATTGAGCACTCTCCTGTTAAAACAACCGGTTCATTTCCATCTATCCTCCTCTTCTTGGATAGCAATTCCTTAATGAACTTAGCATAAGAGGGCATCTCTTGAATGGCCTCCAAGAAAGGAATATTGATCTGTAAATTCTTAAACACATCTAAGAACTTAGCAAATTGCTCATCCAACTTCTGCTGCTTCAACCTTCCAGGAAAAGGCACTGGAGGAACATAAGGCTTCACACTAGGTGAAATTAACATCGGTTCCTCAAGTTTCTTTTTCCTTTATCTCTTATCTGCACCTCCTCTTTCTCTTCCACCAAACCATTTGGGTTTTCCACCTCCTTACCACTCCTAAGAGTAATAGCATTCACTCCTTTTGGATTCTCTTCAGTCTTGCTGGGTAGTGACCCTGAAGGTCTACTACTTATCTGCTGAGAAATTTGACTTATTTGCCCTTGAAGATCCCGAATAGTGGCTTGTTGATTATTAATCAACGTCTCAGTCTTCTGCATGAAAGTTTTCATCAGATCTTCAACCGAAGAATGGTTCTGTTGTGATGTGGATGTTGAGGTTGGTGGTGGTAAAGCATTCCTCACTGGACCTTGAATCATCGGACCTTGTCTTTGAAATCCAGGCGGTCGATAGACATTATTCTCATTCCTCCATGAGAAATTCGGATGATTGCCCATCCTGGATTGTAAGTGTTTGTATAAGGTCCTTGATTTCCTCTTTGAAAATTCCCCACATAATTCATTTGCTCTCCACTAGCTGAAGTTGGTGAATGTGTTTGAGGACAATCATGGAACGAATGTGAACCTGAACAAATCTCACAACACAAAACTTGGTTAGGAATAATAGAACTTGAAGTAGTGAGCTTACTTACTTGATTTGCCAAAGCCGAAATCTGAGTTGTAAGTTGAGACATGGCCTCATTATCTTGCACAGCTGCTACCTTAAGTTTAGTCCTCTCACAACTCCAATTGTGAGCACTTGAAGCCATTTCTTCTATCAAAGCTAGCTTCATCATAGCTCTTACCCATTAATGCTCCTCCTGCAGCAGCGTCTACAAGTGATCTCAAAGTTTCATCCAAACTCAGATAGAATATCTCAATGAGGAGATTATCAGGTAGTCCATGATGAGGACATTTCCTGATAGCTTCCTTGTATCTTTCCCATCCTTCATACAAGGATTCACCATGAAATTTTGTAAAGTTGGTGATTCATTCCTCAACCTAGCTGTCCTAGCCGGTGGGAAAAATCTCCTCAAAAACTTGTTTGACAAATCTGTCCAATTAGTGATGGACTCCTGGGGTAATGAATTGAACCAAGCCAAAGCCTTGTCCCTTAATGAAAAAGGAAATAGCTGCAACCGTATTGCCTCATCTGTAACTCCATTCATCTTGATGGTGTTGCAATACTGAAGGAATTTAGCAAGATGATCATCAGGTGTCTCATTTGGATATCCTCCAAATTGATGAGCTTCTACCATCTGAATTAGTCCTGGCTTGATTTCAAAGTTGTTGGCTTGAACTGTTGGTCTTCTAATGGGATTTCCAGACACAGTTGGTACTGTGTAATCCCTTAATGCCCTGGCAGGAGCTTGGATTTGATTATTGTTGTTTTCACCTTCTGCCATCCTTTCTGTTTGTCCTTGTTCTCTTTGTCTGTTCACTTTTCTTAATGAACGTAGTGTACGTTCAATCTCAAGATTGAGGGGTAGAAGTTCCCTACTTCTACTCCTGTGCATACAACCTGAAAAGAACACAGACAACAAACCAAACCGTAAAATGAGCCTAAATTACTAACAGAACTAAAATTGTTTAATATTAATCTTTCCCCGGCAACGGCGCCAAAAACTTGATCCGCTTGAAATGTTTAATATTTTAAAACCAATTCTCCAGCAAGTATACTGGGTCGATCAAGTAATAAAGTGATGAATGAGTATCGATCCCACGAGGAAAGTTTAATTACTAAACATTATTAGTTCATTTCAATATTTAGGCCAAGAGAAATCAAATCTTTATATAATTATTCACTATAATGTCTACACTATGCAATAGCTAATATTTACTAATTCTACTCACACAAGTCTTAACAAGTTAGGTTAGTGGGATTGAGATAAAATCCATTTTCTCCAATCATGTTGAACTCGGGTTATTAAAATTGTTAGAGTTCATGCATATCCATGTGAATCTACCAAGATTAACAAATTCTAAAAACAAATTTGAAAACCTTTTTCTACCTAAAACACTCCTTAGCTTCCACACTGAGCATTTTGATAGATTTAATATGTGCAACTAAGAGTTTCCCAAATCTGAGTTGACTAATTGTCCTAAATCAAGAGATAAAAGAATTCCTTCTTTAAAACTCATATTTAAAACAATGTTTGAACAGAAATGATAGACTCTACTAGGATTAAAACTCTCTTGCCATCGCATACTTGAATTTTTCATCCAAATATAAATTCAAACGAAATTAAAGTCTTTGCCAAGATGCCCAATTTCATTCAAACTTGAATTCATCCGAATTTTAAGTTTTAGTTTGAATTTAACAAGGATTTGCATCATTCTTACAACCCAATAACACTAGTTCAACAATCACTTCAGACAATCAAGGATTTCATCATTTCCCACCGTCAAATTTAGCTAATACCATTTCTACTCTATCTAACAAGATACTAATAACAACTATAATGATATTCATGACAAAATGTAAATAACAAATCAAGTAAGGAAGAATTACCAGTAATTCGGAAAACAAACCGTACAAATTGTAAAGAATCCTTGTTAGCAAATTCTACTCAATCCACAAACAAATAGAACAAATTTGATGAAGATCCAAGTACATCTTGATTGTCTACCTATATCTTCTCTAAAACTACTGGGAGAAATTGAAAATGAAAAATAAAACGTAAGTCCCTTTTCTCTCCTCAAAGCATGTAAAAATACATGCTTTTCGTGTAACTGTCGTGTAACTTCTGCATCCAACGCCGGCGGTTTCATATCCAACGCCGGGGTTCAATCAAGCGTTAAGGATTTTTAAACTGATGGTTTTCAACGCCGCCTTTGAACGCCGGCGGCGTACTCCTCAATTTGCCGGCGTTGGCTTCAAAATTCAAGTAGTGTCCATCCTCAAACGCCGGCGGTGTTGGATTCAGCGTTAAATACTTAGGCTCTGTGATGATTCAACGCCGCCTTGTAACGCCGGCGGCGTTGCCTTCTAATTTGCCGGCGTATGCTTTGATCTCCTTCAACGCCGGCTGCGTTTGGCCCAAATTCACCGGTGTTTGTGTGTTTCACTGCCAATTCACACAATTCTTCATGTTTCCTTGTTGCTACTTTCCATTTTCATTCCTGACCTGATTCCGAACAAATGACACGAAACTAAATATTAATTCCTTTGCTTTTATAATGATTAACACAAATAAGTGTCAATTCATAGATGAAAATTATATCAATTATTTGAGTTTATCAGTGAGTTACAATTATACCATTGGCAAAGAATGAAATTCTTCCCAATTAAAAATTTAAAGATCTTAGAATATGCATGCATTGTATGGAAGGAAATTTAACCAAACATAGTAAGAGAAGAATCACAAGAAATACTTGACTCCTTCAAATTATATACACTGATTATATGACATAAGTGCTTATGCTACAAGGAAACAAAATTATCATTCACTATGCTATGATTAGTTCTGATGGTATGGTCAACATAAAAATAAAGATTCAAAGAAGTTATCATCAAGTTTCAATTTAAATAACCCATCTTGAAGAATACCATAATTAAGAAAATTGAAACAACCTTGTCCAAACTTAAAAGTAAACCCATCAACAAAGTTACTTAAGGAATTTTCATTAGATTCAGGATATGAATGGTATCCAATATTAGATGATAAGTGCCTATGCATTCATGGTTATAGTTAAGAGGAAAATCGAGTTGTAATTTAAAAAATTTATAAGAGAAAAGCTAACAGTTCTAGTCAACTTTAGTCTCAATTGTTATAGGAAAGTGCACTTATTGAAGTAGCATGGAAACAATTAGGTCATGTTCTCAGGGATTGTTAGCACCTACCATGCTCACTCTAATCTATTATCTAATTTAGAAAATTTAGGGATGCATAGTATTCACAAGTAAGTAAGTATTTACAATATTAAGCTACTTATATATATGCATTCATATCAATTCACAAGAAGATAAGTTCAAAATGAAAGGTATAGCTTAGATCTTATTTCATTAAATCCATATCATGGGATTTCATAAAGCAATCTTAATGAAATCTTTATTGAATTTCTTGTACTGTCAAATTCACAAATTATATTAATGCTTCTCTCGAGTGTTAATAAAGTCTAAATCTAAGTCAAACAACTAGTGTAAACTCCTAGATTTTACGACAAATCTTAAGTTCAACCCTAGAATCGGAAGTCAACCGGAAACCTTAGTCAACAAAAACCTATGCCAAAACCCTAGAGTTTAGATCTGACAATGCCGCACTTTTAAACCCTAGACAACAAAATTGAGTTAATGATCAATATAGTTTGTAATAATATAGGAAAGTATAAAAATGTTAGATTCACCAATTTCTAGTGTCTTTCAGATATGAACGTAATCATTTTTTGAAAATCGTGCCTCGGAACACTAGATGGTAAAAATATTCCGTTAATACCATTATATTTATAATAATATAAGAAATCTAAAAATATCAGTTTCATAAATTACAGACATCGTAATTATACGTGTATTTTCTTTACTACCAGTAACTTATTAGTCTTGTTTACTAATCATTGTCCTACTTACTATTCATTACTATTCATCTATCTCTTTTTCTTACTACCTATTTTTATTACCTATAAACCTATTTTCTTACTTTTTACTTTTCTAATACATCTCTAATCACATCATATCTTATGCATTATTTACTTTTTTTTACAAAAATATAAACAAAATCAATTTTCTCTCCCTTTCCCTCTCATGGCCGGTGATATATCTCTTTCTCTATCTCTAATTATTTTTCTCTTTTAATTTATTTTATTATATCTAATTTCCTTCCATCATCAACTATAAATACTCATCTTCCTCCATTTCTTTTACATCTTCATTTTACATAACAAAACTCTCTCAAAATCCCTCCATAAATTTTCTCTGAACAATTTCTCTCTACCAAAAACTCTCTTCAACCAATTCTTCATCTTTCTCTACATAAACCATTCACTTCATATTACTACCCACAATATACCACACTCATCTACTATCTTCCTCCAACATAAAGACACTTATAAGTAAAACTTCCAACCATTTATTTTACCCATGTCATGTAACTTAGCATGACTATGGTGTTGTTTCTTAAAACTCATATGAGTTGTAGAAGCAACAACATGTTCATGTTTAGTTCTTGCATATGCCAAGAAATTCTGATTTTATTATCTTGCTATTATGATAATATTATGTTGTTATTATTATTATTATGCATTTAACTTAACCCTATATATCATCAATATCATCATCATCATCATCATCATCTATAGTGTATATATATATATATATTTCTTAGAGCCTAAATACTCACTAACTTTTACTAACTTACTTTTATTATTCGTAATGCTCTTATTATTGCTTTTATTATTGCTTTTTCTTTTTCTTTTTCTTTTTGGGACTAGTCTATTATTAGTCCCGGGATGCCTTGATGAAGCTAAAGCTCCCAATACTTGACCGCGTTACCTTGATGAAGCTAAGGTTCTCAATACTTGATATTATTATCTTGCTTATTATTTTGCTCCTTATATCTTTCTTATATTTTCATCATTTTCATACTACATGTAAACCCCAAAAACTTCCATCATACGATACGACCCTAGACTAGAAATTATGGGTTGACTAGTAACCCTAGGAGTTAATTGGAAACCCTAGTTTAGATAGATACTTTAAATTTGATCGGTTTGGGACTCATAAACTTTATAAAAGGACTTCTTTGACCCCAATTGATTCCAAAAACAAGATTTCATATTCCGAGTTAATAATTCATGTTGTGATCAAAGGAAACTTCAAATCCTAAACCCGAATCCTTATCAAACAGACAGATTATATAGGAAAACCTAAATATGGGTATTAAGTGATTACCTTAGTATTCAATAAAGACTGGGAATTAGAACAAGGTATAGTAATGAACCTATATTTAGATTGGAACCCTAAAATTTGAGAGTTTTAGTCAGTAATAAACTACATTGATAAGATTTCATAGTGAGTATCCAAATCTAATATATATAACTAGTATAGCCTATATATTAGTAGTAATATTACGTAAAGGACTCAATAGGGTTTTAGTTGGAAAATTGTGATCTTAAGACAAACGGTTAGGATTGTAAATACCCAATAAAAACATAAACTGATGTATAACTTGAGATCTAGACCTCAAATACAGAATTGAATCATACCAAAAACCAAGTTAGGGTTTTCTAAAGCCCTTGGAGCCTGAAACGAAAATTGACCCGAAAAGCTTATAAAACCTAAATCGCGTAGGATAAATTTTTCTTAAACAATTAAATACGTACTATTAAAGTTTAAATTTGTACTTTTTGTTAAACTAAACACTTCGTAGGATCCATTAAAGACCTTTGTACATATACATTTACATATATAAGCTAAAATATACCCTAATAGTGTATTAAACTACCCGAAAACTTAACTAAACAAAATCTAACTAATATATAACTAATATATATGTATTTGCAAGTTGCTGGAGACGGTTTACATGAATTGAAGGGCTGTGATTCTCTTGAGGATTGTGAGCCGAATTTCTTCAATAATTTACCTAAAAGTTAATCCCAATCCTCTCCTAAGCCAATGGAAACATGACAGATCACCCTTGTATTAATGACAATCAAACAAGGAATGGAATGGACAACAAACGAGAGCAATTCGTTCCAGATTTGAGGGAGAAACGCGGCCGGAAATTTCATTTCGTTATATATATATATATATATATATATAAGCAAACGAACTCGGACGGCTAAGCAAACGAACTCCAAACTCTTCTAAACTTTCCAGAATTCATCTACATCTTATTAGGAGTAGAACAAACCCAGAAACCGAATTTTAAACGCTCATATCCACCTCGTTCGAAAATTCGAATAAAAAGCTGGGAAAAACGTTCAAAAACGAGCTTGAGGTAAGTGGTCTTATTCCACGAAGTTTCTTTCAGTTTTATGGATTGAGACTGACTCTTAGACATCTTAGGAAGCTAACCAAGGCCACTAGGAGCTTCGAATTTCATCGTGAGGTAGCAACGAAGGTATTTTTCCCAAACCCTAGCCGAGCTTGATGATTCGAAATCATGGTTAGCATGTTGTTTTTAGGTTATGATTCTTGGATAATTAGGTTTATTAGGTTATTAGGAGTTGTTTGGATCCCAAATCCCGACGTTTTAACGTCGGGATTCGCCGGAAATGGCCGCGGCTCATCGGGGAAGATGATGAACAGTGCTCCCCGATGAGCACGGGCTGGGTACACAGGCGTGTACAACCCGAGTACCCTTCGGCCAGAATAAAAAAAAAAAGAAAAAAAAAAGAAAAACGAAACTAAATATAAATAATAATTTAAATAATTTTAGAATGTTTATTATTTTTCCTGCATTTTTTTTTTTCTAGAATAGTAATAGTAATATTATAATATAATAATATTAAATCCGAAATTTATTTATTTAAATTTAAGAATAAAATTATTTTTCTGATATAGGATGTTTAATTATTTAATCTATTATTATTAATCTAAAAAGAAATTTTAGAAATATAAATTACTTAATTAAGTAATTTCCGCATAATAAGTTTTTAATTATAATTATTAATAATCTTAATATTATTAAAAGAATTTTGTTAAAATTTTCGAAAATATTATTTCTAAAATAATATGAATATAAGACTAAAATTTCTTTAGTAATAATATTAATTAAAGTATAAAACAATTAGTATAACTCTTAAGGTGATGGAATATAATTATTCCTTCTAAGCTATTATTATTATTATTATTATTATTATTATATTATTATTATTATTACTATTATTATTATAATTGTTATTATTATTATTATTATCATTATTGTTATTAGTATTATTGATATTATTATTATTTTTGGTGCTATTAATGATGATAGCTATTAATGTTTTTATGATTTACAAAAAGAGAAAAATAATTTCGAAAATAGTTATAATTAAGTTAATAAATTCTTTTATTAATGAGTATGTTTTCATAAAAAGATATATATATGTATAAATTATGATTTAGTAAATACTAAGTATATACTAGAATATTTATATATATAAATCGATAACAATGGAAATTTAAATAATCCAAATTTGTGAGTATAGGAACGTCTATACTCTATAAGAAAAATTTATTAAGTAATTTAAAAGAAAACTGATATTTTGGACAATAAAAATGAATTAACAAAGTTATTAACTTTCCAAAAACCCAATTGATAGATTCACATATCCAACCAGAACCAATACAATAAAACTGCGAGTACAAGGATTTATAACTTAGAGCTATTTTGAAAGAATTAACTAAGAATAAAACAGAAACCCAACAACCCAGTAGAACACTTAAAATATTCATAGAAACTAGATTGTATAGTCTAGGAAATTTTAATGATTATATTATTTATCTTAATAGGTGACACGGGTATTGGGGAGGACCTACCTGAAGATTACTACGATTAAATAGGATGGGCAGGTGAGTGACTCAGTCTTATTACATTGGTTGTGCTTGTATTAGTAGTGAACCTTAAATAAAAAGATAATGAAAATTGATGATCTGTTTGAAATATGAAAGTTGTGTATTGTATTCCATTGATTGCCATATCACTCTAAAATAAGTGATAACACAATTGCGTGTATCCTGATAATGTATGTAGTATTCAATTAAGTGTCTGTATTGTTTGATCACCCCCAAATTGATTAAAAACTACTGGTACCATAATGGAAAATAATCACGCATTACATCCTATGCATAAAAAGCATTGAGTAAGTGGTAGCCTACTACTTGTTAGTTTCTCGGATCTTTGGTAATGCTTGAATTATCTAGGCCAGAGAGCTAGTAGTTAATTGCAAGATTACCTTTGTTCTGTTAATACCATAGGAACTACATGGTAAACAAAGGACGCCGCTTATGGTATTACATGGGAATAACTAACACTTAGTGGAGTTTCTAAAGCTATAACAGGAAATGAATAAAGAAACATGATAAACTTAAAGAGATAATTATATTCAATGTTATTATTTCCTGGAAGCTTAAGTCTCTCCTGGGTAGGTGGACCATAGATTGTGATCCTTCAACCCCGATGGGAGGGCGTAAATCTTCATCCTGTTTGGATTCCGGGTTATCCAAGCTTGTAATGTTCATTTGTATGATTGCTGCATTTCATATGATTGTTAAATAACTTGTATGATATGTGTAATAAGTTCTGGTTATTCACTAAGCTCGTGTTTTAGCTCACACTCCTACAGTCCTTTCAGGTTCACTCTGCGACTGTGGCTTATTACTAGCAGGAGCATGGTCCCGGTAAGAGATTAGAAGCCAGAAGTTTACAGTTTAGTATAGGGTTAGCATATCTGTATCTGTAGTAGTCTTATGATGCATTTAATGTGCATTAGAATCATCAGTTAAGGTTGTAAGGAATTCTGAAGCATATGATCTGTAATATAGTAGTTTATAATAGTTGTTTACTAATTTACATCATATATATATTTGTTTATTCCATCCAAGCAACTAAAAGATCCTGTTTTTGGAAATCATGTCATTCCTAGAAGGTAACCTAATAATGATAATCGAGTGGTTCTTGATTGTTGTTATTAGAATACCCTCGGGGCGTGACACTACATACTCATATACATGCATTATCGTAATGATATTGTCTCAACAAAATCTAAAGTAGAATCTTCTCTAATAAAGGAAAATGAAACCAAACTTTCTTAATATATATCTTTGTCATTAAATCAAGATTTTATTATCACACACAAAGGAAAATTATTTTTCAATTTCTTTTCAAACTCATCGAAACTTTTCTTAAATGACAATGAAAATGATTTTCTCGAAGAAGTTGACTAATAAACTAAACATTTTCTTTTATTATGATAAGTTACATAAAGTTTAGTGAAACTTAGTAATAATAATTCTTTGGTAAACAAACTTTTTTTCAAAAAGCTTGCTTGAAGGAATTTTACCAACTCCATAATAATAATCAATAACTAGACTAATTTTCAAAGTTAAGATAAAATCAATTCAACAATTTATAAACTCACTTAGAAAAATAAAGATCGCCAAGCTTCTAAGTGATAAACCCATTTTGAAAGAACTAAAAAGAATACAAACATGATAAGTCCCAAAAGCAATAGGTATTATAAAAAACTAAGGAAAATATTAAAACATGATTTTCTTCCAAGCAAGATTTGTAAAAGACTTAGAAGACCAAGTTTTAGAAATAAAATGTATTTTTAAAGAAGTTGGGAAATGAAAATATAAGAAGAAAAAGACTTGTTTATCAAACCATTTTTAGGGAAATATATATAACTCGAATTGTTATAGGTTACCAGCAACTTAATAAAAATTTTAGAAACTTCATTTTTATCATTAGAAGTAAGATTTTGTAGAAAATCAAAGTTAAGGAAAATTAACTCATTTTAGAAAAGAAATTAGGAAACAAAATAGGAATATGCTCAAGTTATAATAACCTAAGAAATTATAAAGTTTTCTAAAACACTTAGGAAAGAAATTGTTAAGATTCAAGTCTTCAACCCCGTAAGATAAATTGTTTTATGAAAAATAATCATTGAGACAACACCATTGAATTGTGCATACAATATGAGTCTATATATATGTATTCAAAGGATTTTTCAACCATATAAGTATCTACATACTTGCTATTGGGATCAAGAAAAGTTTGAAAATGATGTTTTAACGGCTGAAATTTTTGTGATAGTTTTGTGACAACCTTTTTCATGACCCAAAAGGATTTTATGACAAAAATAACCTTAAAAATAGATAGATCTTTTCAAGTAGGTAGATAATGGTATATTATATGCGAAAATTCCGAGTTAAAATGAGCAAGTTATGGCCATTTTAAGTTGGAATTTCCCTCTATATGATTTTTGACGAACTAAGTAGAATAGAATTACAAGTTTAAGTAATACTTTCAAGAAATACTCATTTTAGGTATTTCTTTTGAATAGGTGGCGTGGAGTCTGCTTTGCCTTACCCGGAGAATTATTTTGACTAGAAGTACCGGTGCAAATGGTCGAGTGAGTTTATTTCTTACATTTTTGCACTTATGATTTTGCTTGTAAAATAGTGCCATTAGAATTAGGAAAAGATAAAATGGAAAGATGCATGTGCTTTATATACTTAGTTGAAATTACGATTGAGAATGTCGAGACGGGAATTGTTTATAATAAATGTTTAATCTAGTGTAAGAATGATTATCTGCGAATTTTATGATCACCCATAAAATATTTAAATATGCTATGAGTACTTAATTAAATTGATTCATGCATATCATTGGGTGAGTTCATTGCCTTTATTACTATACCTTTGGCTTAGTAAGGAGATTCATAGAGTCTATAAATTCTATAAAGCGGCGATGAATCATTTGAATCAAATGGCGGTGAGAAAACACCTAACTAAAAAAAATTTGGCAACTATGTAGTGGCTCGAAAATAAAACTACAACCAAGTTAGATTATAATTTGGCGGCTAGGTAGTGGCTTGAATAAAAACTACCATGAAATTATGATTATGCTAGCGGCTTATACGATCTGAAATACCTAACCACCAAATGGAGGGGTAAATCCATTCAAACATATGACTCTCGAAAAATCATATGTATCGTTTGCCCATGTGCTTGTGCATCTCATACGGTTGCCTAAATAAACTTGTTTTGATTTTTGATTGTCGAGTGTTTAATTGTGGAAATAAATCTCACTAAGCATGTAGCTTATACCTTTTTAGATATCTTTTGCAGTTTTCGTACCTTTAGTTGAAACCAAGAATTTATTTTACCCAGGTAATGCTTTTGAGCCGAGATCTTTTGGGTAGAAGTGCAAGTTAGAAGTAGATATGAAATTCCAAGAGAAGTTTTAGAAGTGTAAATTATTTTAAGATGGATTTTATTAGACTTATCTACCTTTGATAGGGAATGCCCCTTAATGTTGTAAGACTCTTTATAAGTTTTTATGAAACCTTAGTTATATTTTTATGATTTATTTTCTTAATTGCTATTATGCATAACTGCTTAAACGACATGATCCAAAGTTTGGTCCACTACGATTATGAAAGTACGCCTTACACCCAACATCGAGACTTTTGGGATGACTAAGGTTGTCATACTTAAGTCTTAATATTGAGTGTGGCGGGCCGTTGCATTTAGGATACCCTTTGGAGCGTGACAACTAGAATCTCTTCCTAGCCATTAGCAACTCAGATTTGCATTAAGAACAAGAATCTTTTGATCAACAATCATATTTTATGAAAATCAATCAAGTGACAGAAGGATTGCACTATTCTATCTCTAGATGTTATGAACAATCCTCATTAATAGCCTTGATGTATTCAAGAGAATGATTTTCCAGTCTATTTAGTTGAAATAAGATATGAATTCATATGGTGCACACACATAAATTCAGGAAAATGCAGCTTAAGCTATTAATTATAATTATTCAACAATATTTCAATAAATGCACAATTGAAATCATATAAATCAGGATTAGATTCGCTAAATCTAAGTAGAAATCAATTATTTTTCTATAAGATTCATCAAGTTAATCACAAAATTAGAGAAATAATGAGAAATTATATAGAAAACACCTATGAGCATAGGAATCCTTGTAAAACGAACTTGATTTAGCTCTTAAATTGATGCAAAATGCTTGAACCCTAGCAAAGTAGAAGTTTCTCTAACTAGAATTTTCATCCTAGTTAGTTTTCTCACCATTCTGTACAATATATTATGCTTTCTCTATTATAAATTATTCTACCTATCTCTTTATTCGTAACAAACTTGCAATAAATAAAGATTACAATGTTGATGTGTTAAAACTGCATAACAAACTTTGATATAGAATCTTGTGTGCATGGCGGGAGTTTAATCCTGGGTAGGGTTCAAACTGCGATTGGCTTTAAATGCAGATCATCCCCATTTGCATCTAGGCACAATGTTGATCACGGGTGTAAATCATGGGCATAGTTGCAAAAGCAATTGAATTTTTCTTCTAATCTTCATGTTCTCTCCTCTATTCAATCACAGGTGCGGTTATGGTCTTTAACTTGATTCGTAGTTTCAGACTGCAGGTGCGATTCATGACTCGATTCCATGTTTTGTTGATTTAGCTCCAAATCTTGATCAAATCAACTTCATTTCTTCTTTTAAGATGGAAATAAAAATAAAAAATCAAACAATAAATGCTCATTTACGGGGAATTCAACAAATAATCAAGTAAAATAAGTACTAATCCCTTTGATTTGAATAGTGTAATTTCAACTTATCACCTCAATTGGAGGATTCTTGTGGTTTCCCATAAATAGAAAGTTCTTTGTTTGGTTTGTGGTTTGAAAGATATCCCTACATCATATTGGAAACTTAAGTTGTAGCATCGAACCTAAGCCACCAATTATTAGAAGGAACTTCAGTTTAGTTTCATTCAAAACATATAAAAAGGTTAGACATACATTTCTTTTTAAACTAAGTTTTAGGTTTCAAACAATCTTTTCAATAATGTTTCTCTTTCTTACAGAAGATATGCTTATTTGAATTTTGTTCCTTCTTATTAGTTTTACAAGCCAACCCGTGTCATTTTAGCAAGTTTTTTCTATTTAATTTTCTTACCCTTTGTGAAATGATCCAAACGGTAATAATGAGAAATTAAAATCGTTTAAAATCAATTAAAGTCTATTTAAGTCTTATAAGAGCTTAAACGACAAATTTTTCAAAATTTTTAATTTTGCCACAAATCAAGAACCTGAGCTTTTGAAGATTAAAAAATTTATAAAATATAAAAATAAAGTAAATTAGAATTTAATGATGATTTTACATCAAAATTTTACAAGAAAAATCTAAACAATTCAACTTGGGACCTTTTTTTTCCGGAAAATTATAATTTTGTTCCTTAACTAAGAACTTATGTGAATTGAAATTAAAATTTTAGTTGAAATAAATAAATTAGACTTAGTTGAACCATTTAAATCATTATTGACCCATAAGATTAATTAAAGAACCTTATACTAGTTAAAAGTTGTTAAGCTTTCCACATATGTGAAAGGTGGATGCCTTGGATCACACCATGTGACACAATGTGATAAAAGACACCTTTTTACCCTTCTAAAACTCTAGTAGCAGCTGCTATCCCCTTTTTATAACTACTTATCGTGTATGGAGTACAGTAGAATGGCTAGTAACACATTAGGATTCATAAAAGGATAAGCTACAAATAAGCCACCAATCTTAATCGGAACAAATTATGCATATTGGAAACGTAGGATGAAAATTTTTTCGAAATCTCAAAACTTGTTTTTATGGAGCATCATAGAAAATGACCTTATAGTTATTGAGGGGGAAAATGAAAGTAATTACACAAAGGTGGAAAAATAAAAGGTACAACTAAATGAAAGTGCCATGAATATTCTATATTGTAGATTAAATGAGAGTGATTTTGATAGGATTTGCACTTGTGGATCCACAAAAGAAATTTATAATAATTTAGAATATACTTATGAAGAATCTTTAAGAGTAAAAGATACAAAATTAGTCTTTTATGTGGAGAGCTTGAAAATTTTAAAATGAAGGCTAATGAATCCATTGATGATATGCATGATGGATTTGTGAATATTTTGAATCAATTGTCAGTCCTTAGTAAGAATCTCACTAACTTGGAAATTAACTCCAAAATTCTAGGTTACTACCAAAGGATTGGGAGGCTAAAAGGACCGTAATTGAACAAGCGCACGACTTAATCAAAATGAGCAAAGAAGAACTTCTTGGAACCCTCAAGACTTATGAAACGATTAAGAAGCTTAGAGAGGAGTCAACCAAGAAGGAAGTTGCGCTAAAAGCCTCTTACATAAGCTTAAGTGAAGAGGAGGAAAGTGAGGAAGATGATGAGGAGTTAGACAAGTTCACTAGAAAGTTCACAATGTTCTTGAAGGTGAACAAGTAGATGAAGTCGGCTCCTCAAAATCCAAGAAGAAATCAATCACATGCTTTAAATGCAACCAATCGGGGCATATTCAATAATATTGCCTAAATGTCAAGAAAGAAATCAAAGGTAGAAAAGGTAAAGCAAATATAGTCATATGGAGTGATGAAGACTCATCCGACTCAGATGGGGATGTTTTTTTGGGTACTGAGATGGGAAATTCTTGTTTTGACTAACGCAAAAGGATCAAAGCAAAAATGGCTACCAAAGAAATGAATTTGCTTTTGTATTTATCAAAATGGGCTCCAAGGGTGATAATGAGATATAATCCTAACTTCCTTAAGTTTAATGGTTTATGCCCTTGTCATTTATGAATATAATGTGTTGATGAGTTTGAATATGCAAATTTTTTTATGTTGAGATGCTTTTGTACATAATTTGAGCAACTTTGTGCTAAAATTGGGCTTAAAATGCATAAAATTATTTTTCATGAGTTTGGTGCTAAAACAATGGTTTTTCATACTTAATGGAGCTAAATAAACATGTGTGAAAGTTTACACATGCATGAAAATGTTTTTGAGTAAATTTGTGCACACTTTAGAAAAAATTCATTCATTTTATGACTTCAACTTGCATAAATTTGTGACGCCATAATGTGAATGAGTTTGAAATGTTCCAACATGTTTAAAGTAGTTATTTGAACTTGCTTGAAGTATTGGATGTGCTTGAACATGAATCTTTTGATGATACGTTGGTTTTATATATGTTTTAAGCTTGATTTGAACTAAAATTTGGTTTTGAATGCATGAAAGGATTTTCATGTTTTTGGTGCTTAAACAATGTTCAGACATGTGTAATATAGTTGTTAGACTTGTATGAATGAGTGAAAAGCTTTTTGAGCAAATTTGTGTACTTTTGAGAAATCATACCATGCCTTTTTGAGAAAACTTCCACAAATTTTTGATGTGTGGTTTTATATGAGTTTTCTTTGCTCAAACATGTTTTAAACATCTTCTAGAACTTGCATGTTGTTTATGCGTTTATGTTTTTATGGGATATTTTGAGTTTGCCCTTTTTAATGTGTCTAAGAGGGGAAAAATCTCATGCACAATTAACATGTTTATGTATGTATGTGTGAAGGTTTGATAATTAACCATAACTTGAAGTATCCCTCAAGTTAAACATTAAAGTTTTTTTAATCATTTTTGCAGAATCTTCTTTAAAACTCAAATGCTTAATTGAGAGGGAGTCAATTATGTATGATTGTCCTCATAAAAAAGAAGAAGATTATTAAACTTGTATGTTTAACTTGTGTTTTGGTGAGGAAATTAGTTGCGCAATTAACCACCTAACTATGTTAAGTTACACATAATTAGTTAAACAAGTTTGTTGAATAAAATATTGATAATATATAAATGTTTGTGTTTTGTATCGTGTTGTATTATGTTTTTTCTTGAAGAATTGCAGAACAGAGCACACCAGCGAAGCGATATAAAATGGATTAGCTAGCTAGTACAAGTGATACACAACTAGAAGCTCTTTGGCCATTTTCCAAGGGGTCACTAGGCTACGTACTAGATTACCGTGCACATGAAAAACACACGAATTTGGTATTTCGGTGAGCTGGTATGGCTATAACTAGCTGTTAGCTGCAATTAATGCTAAACCATTTGAAGATACTTTTAGAATAACGGCTAGGACCTTTCAAGAAGATATAAATACAAGTTGTTGGGAATTTATTAAGGGTTGATTGAGCTCATAACTTGCAAGTACTTCTTGTACAAACACTCTCAAGATTTAAGGTCTATTTGGATTGTCAAATTTTTATCTGTATCAGATTGGTATTGGGTCGATATTGGTTCAGTATTGATTTGGTTTGGTCAATTTATGAATAAAACTATCAATTTTTCATAAGTATCATATCGGTATCGATTCAATATCTGTTCAACACAAAAATGATGCCAAAACGACCAAAATGATGAACCAAATATATGTTGTATTTTGTGTTGATTTTTAAGAGAGAGAGAAAGGTATAATATCCTTTGTCTTGCAATTGCTATCTAATTGTAATTGCACCATATTAAGTTTGCTGTGAGTGATTAAGTGGAATTTTGAGTTGTGCCTACTTGCTAGAAAGATTGTCATAAAGGCACAACTTAAGTATTTGTGTTAATTGTCTTAGGGTGTAGCTTTGGTGGAGCAATTTAATTGTAGTGAATACAATTGAGTGAATTCCTCCTAGAGTGAGACAATTGTGTGATTGTGGAGATTAGAAAGAGGATCAAAATCCACTTATATCGCTATATAAGCTTTCCTTTCCCTATCTTTTTATCAATAATTGTTGCTTATTTTGTTAAATTGCATAATTAGGCAGCTAATTTTGATAAATAATTAAAATTAATGCATTATTTGTGTTTCTTAGGTGTTAGTAGATTTTCAACACCCTTTTCCTGCTCTTCTTGATAATGAACTCACATGACTTTAAGAGGTAAGTAAGCCCTAGCCTTAACCTCATCTTTGTCACTACTTAAGCTAGATTAATGAGAGATTAGCATTAGTTAGCTTCTAATATATGTTTTACATAAGAAAATATGGAGAATGAAAGGTATTAAAAGAGGAGGAAGACTCTTAAGTTCATTCCATGTTATGCTAAGTAAAGACCTCAAATTTAGAGAGTGTTTTTGAGAGTTTTAGGCTATTTAAGTAAGGAAAATGACTTAAATATATGTGTATAAATTTAGAGTAACCAAATTTTGAGTTTTGGAAGTTTTTAGAGGTGTTCATTTGAGATTGCAGCTGGAAGAAGTGGCAAGAATGCTGAAATGATCCAAACACCAATCATAATAAAAAAATCAAATGAAGTCAGTGAAAGCCAATTAAAGTTAATTATGAATTTAAATGACCAAAACTTTTCAAAATTTCTAAATTTGCCTTAAACTATGAACCAAAATTTTTAAATTTCAAAAACTATTGAAATATCGAATAAAGTGTTATTGAATTTAATAGTTCTCTAAATGAAAAGTTTACAAGAAAAATCAAAGCAATGTTATTAGAAGCTTTGATTTTGCAAAATTATGATTTTACACTTTACGTGAAATAAAAATTCAAAATTGTAATTTTTTTAAAAAAATTACAATTTTGAATTTTTATTTCACATAAGTTCCTGGTTTGGCGTAAAATCATAATTTTGCAAAATTTAATTGTAATTAAATTAGACTTATTTGATATATTTAAATTATTATTAGCCTAAGAGGTAAATTAAGCACCCTAAATTGTTAAAATTTAACTAAGGTTCTTATATATGTAAGATTTAAATACACAAGATCATATTGCATGATAAAACCTAATAAGAGATCCTTTTCCTCTTGTGTAAAACCCTAACTCTGCCCTTTTTTTCTTTTTGATATAAATACTCAATTCTTTTCTGCCTCCTTCCCTTTTAGGGAACCCTCCTAAAACTTAAAGTAACATTCTCTAAAACGCTTACCCCTTCTTAGAGTTAAATAAGTGGAATTAACAAAAGTATAGCAATAATTAACTCTTGTGATGTCTTTTACATGAGTACAATAGAGAGGATGGAGTAGTATTAGAAGAGGAAGGAGACTCACCATCACAACAAAATTTGTGTCAAGGTAAGCATAAGATTTTAAGATGTTGTAATGTGAGTATTTTATCATTTTAAGCATAAAAACTAAATCAAGTTTTGGAGTGATGTTGAAGTCTTAAGTCCCCTTCCTAGCTGATGCAAGTGAAAACTATTGTTTGGAATGAGTTAAGATATCAAAACAAACTTATTTTCGTGAGATTATGATGGTTTTGAAGTTGGATCTACTATAGAGGTCTTAAATGCTGTTTTGGGTGCGACTTGAAGGTTGGGTTTTATTGGAATAAGTTGTGAGTGAAGAATTTTGGTATAGTTTATGTTAGAGTTATAAAGTGATGGATTCATGCTTAAATATTTTGTGAAATTTATGATTAAACATGTCTCTAAGGGATGATGAGTCATAATAAACGAAGATTAGCCCCAAAATTCGTCCAAAAAAGACTTTTTATTAAAAAACTCTAGTTTAAGCTCAAGACATTGAAAACGTAGAAGAACACAGATGGAACACGATATCGTGTATTATCTCGTGTTCCTCCCTAACCTTAAAAACTTGAAGAAATCAAGTTTCCAAGAAAAACATGGTTGATACACGAGGCAATGTATCTGCCCATATTCTCTCTGACTTAAAGACTCAAAACATCAAGTTTTCCAAAAGAACATGACCAAGAACATGGGTTAATGTATCTTCCTGTGTTCCTCTCTAACTTGAAAACTCAAAAATCAAGTTTTTTAGAGGAACGTGGGGTAATATATTTACCCATGTTCGTCTCTAGTATCAAAACTCAATCAACCTTGAAAGAACATATGGAGTACATGTGCCTGCGTACCCCCTTGTGTACTTTTCTAGCCTCCTCATAACTTTGCCAATTCTTATCAAAATCACGTGAAACTTGACCTAATTCTTCCCTTAAGCTTAATTAACATTCCAAGAACTTCAAAACACAAATTTTGCAAGTAATAATACCCTATTCACAATGTATCATCTAAACACAAGTCCGAAATGCTTCACACAAACTAAAGTAATTCAAAGTTAATAATTGGAATATTAAACTAAAAACTATACATGATTACTAGTATATGGGAATCAATTCTTAAAAGGTCAAGAATCGAGACCCATAAAAGTAAAGTCCACTAAGGATTGGTTAACCTAAGCCCTAAAATCGATCCTAACCTACATAATTAACTAGATAACTTGGATAAATGACAAATGACCCTTTAAACATTATCTTTGAGTAGATATGGTTAAATTAAAGTGAGATGTAACAAACAACACAAATGAAATAAATGTAGTAAATTTTGAACTAATTATCGGGTTTAATTATCTATAATTGCGGATCAAGCTTGGAAAGGGATTTGAAAGCGTGAAACAATTGACAGGTACACAATAATTGCATGTCACTTGCAAGGGTAGTCTTAATAATAGGACTAAAAATTTAAACTAGGCTTAATTGAGTATCGGTTGTTGCTTCACCACTTAATCCAGGAGTGACACCCTTGGATTAGGTTGTGAGGTTGATTAAAACTTCGGGATGATGTGGTAGTTTAGGCGCTATGGATGCATAGTTAGGCTTGATAGATAGTCGACAGGGAAATTTCCAAGATTGGTCGGCTAACTAGGAGTAGGTACCAAGTTATAACAAGTTATATGGTGTTATGAGACACTGTATAAAGCATTACAATGGACTATGCTCGTTGGTGGCAACCTATGAGGAGATGACCTAGATGTGACTATTTTCTTCTTTTCTTTTTTGGTAAGTTCTGGGGACTTATCGAATCACCTCTTCAATGCATGATTCACTGAGAGAACCCTACCTTTTTGTTTGGCGGGAGTCATAAGTACTTTTGTGTGTGTTGGTATTTTTGAGATGCTAAGGATACCTCGTTTGTGAAATTTAAATTAAATATCCTAAACTATAGTTGCTACATTAGATTAGGAGTACGTGACATGCGGGTGTGTGCTTGTATTACTATGTACCGAGCTTCGTAGCTCATTCTTTAATATTCTAGGTTTTGTTGGTGGTATGATGGGGATGAGTGCTATGCGGGATCGATAGATTATATGGCGATGTATGAGACATGGTTTTTATGAGTTTTTCATGAAAAAAGAAAGTTTTTTTGTAATATTATTTTATAAATTTGGATGATTGTAATCGAATAACTATCAATGGCTTTTGTTTGATTTGATTTGGATCTTTAAGTCCAAAAGTTTTGTGGGCCTTATGGTAAATATTTATAAACAAATACTTTGTGATACTTTATTTCTAAACAGGTTAAAATTCTATAGGTTTTGATATACCCGAACCGTGGAAAAATCGATAGTGCTCTAGCATAATTTCTATAAAAATTAATAATGATTTCTCAATTAAAACCTAATTAGAAACCCACTCAAGAGAGATGTGCCTTGTACATGTCGCTTGGAGATGATATGTGCAGTGTAACTGTCATGCCCTACGTGCACGGGGTGGGGCCATTAGAGGTGCAAAATAAAGCAAGAAAAGCTACTAAATTAGTTAATAGTGTTAGGAATTGATGAATATTGGTGTGGGTTTATTTAAGTCTTTGCAAATGGTAGGGAGACATGAGCTTTTATTGTGTGAGTTGTTGAAAATTTATTTCCCCTTGATGAATTTGATGACTTAATTGTTGTATGCATAGCTTCTTGAAGAATAATAAGTTATGGAATGAATTATGTACTTAGTTGGTGATAGGGAGTTGAGAATTGATGAAACGTATGTGTTATTGTGGTGTGTAGTGAATGAGGGAAGGAATGGTTGTCTAAAGTCTAAAAATTTGATAAATGATGAGGAATTTGACATTTAGATGGTGAATTATAAAGTAATTGATCAATAGGAATCACATATAAAAGATAGGTGTAAACCCCCAAAGTTTTGTGATCAATTAAGCTTAAATACTAATTAGAAGGTCAACCGAAAATCCTAAAGTCAAACAAAACCCTAGTCAGACGTAATAGTTCAAGTCCGGCAATCCAGTGTAAGCAACTCTAAGAAAGTAAGTAAGAGATTAGTATGTGGAATAGTTCATAATAACATGAGAAAGCTTAAAAATATCAGATTAGTTAAACCGCAATTCATTTTGAGCACAATCGGATACAGTTTTCGAAAAGCGTGTCCTGGGGCTCAGAATGGTAAAAATATTCCGAATATACGGTTAAAATCGTAAAAATATAAGGTTTTCAAAAATATCAGTTTCATAATTTTTCGATAATTAAAAATATAAGATATCGCAATTATACGCGTATCTTCTTACTACCGGTACTTAAATTGTCATGTCTACTTTACATTACACTATTTATTACTATTCTACACTATTTATTACTATTCTACACTATTTATCTATCTCTACTTTTTCTTACAACCTACTCTTACAACCATACCTCTATTTTCTTACAATTTTCATTTCCAATACAACTTCACATATTTCATATCTTACTTTTAATTAACAAAAAAAAAAAAAAAAAATTCTCTCTCTTACACACTCCATTTACGCCGGCCCCCTCTTCTTTTCCCTCTATTTGTTTTTATTTTTCGTCTATTTAATTAACACAAATTTTCCTCCACATTTTCCCATAAATATCCCATTTTCCTTCCATTTCTTTCACACCTTCCATTCACTAAAATTACTCTCTCAAAATCTCTCCATAAACTCTCTCAAGACTTCTCTAGTTTCTACTTCTTCTATAGGTAATAGTTTTAGTTTTCTATTTGTTCATTTACCTAGCATGAGCTTAGTGTGTGTTTTCTAAACCATGGAGGTTAAGAAAGCAACAATATGTTCATACTTTGTTTTTGTTTATGAATATATTTCCTTTATGTTGCTTTCATATATATTTAACTAAATATATCTATGTAGCTATATATATCTTTTAGAGCATATAAGCGCATTTGTTTTGCAATTTATTTAATTTCCGTGCAATTTATTTATTTACCTTGCAATTTATTTACTTTTAAGTTATTTTAAGACTAGTCCTTCTAGTCTTAGATTTGTTCTCATCAAGTCAAAACAATTTTCTTTTTCTTTTGGGACTAGTCTATTCTTAGTCCCAGGATACCTTGATGAAGCTAAGGTTCCAATACTTGATATATTTCTTTACTAGCTTATTTCTTTCTTATGTTTTCATAATTTTATGATTCATATTCATGATCATGCATGAACATAATGATTTTGTCTCAACAAGATAAAGGAGGAAAATTTTTCTTAAAATAGAAGTTCTTCTCTAAAAATAAAAGTTGCTATGAAGGAAGTAATTTTTCATAAAAACTTAGGAATTTATCTTAACAAACTTTTTCTAGAAATATAGAGGAGTTTATTATAAATTTTAAGAACATGGGGATTTTTAAACAATATATACATACACTTTACAAAGTCATAAGATGGAAAGAAATTCTTGATTAAACAAAAGTTTTACTAAACTTCACTTTTCATCAATACTAGTTTGACAAACACCAAGAAATTTCCTTACATAAAAGTAGAATGATCTTAAGAAATAAGAAAATTATTTCTATAAATATAGAATTATTACTACTTTATAAAAGTATTAGAAACTAAGCTTAGAAAATAAAAATCATTTTTTGAAATTTAAAAAGAATAAGGAAATGGAATTAAGAAAAAGAAAAATACTCATTTAGAATAACTTGAGATATTTTCTATCAAGCTAAGAAGAAATTTTCCAAAGTCTCACTTTTTCAAAATCCTTAGAAGACTTTACTTTTACCAAAAGTTCATGGTTTGAGACAACTTCATTAATTTAATACATTTGATACGAGTCAATAAATATATGTAAATACATTTCAAAGGTTTTGCAAAACTATTATAATATATATCTCTTTGATATGAGTTTTTATAAAAAGAAGGAAGCAAGTTTTGTAAAATTCGTGGTGAATCTGATCACCACTATTTTGGAGCTCAAACGATTTAGTTTGATGAAAATAGTTTTAGAAATAGATAGATCTTTTCGAGTAGGTAGAAAACGGTATATAATATGCGAAATTCCTAGTTAAAATGAGCAAGTTATGGCCATTTTAAATTGGAATTTCCTTAAATATGATTTTATCGTGACTTCAAGATAGATTTAGAATCTTCAGAAATAGAAATTCTATGAAAGATTCATTTTGGGTACGTCATCTTGTTTAAGTGAAGAAGGAACTGATATCGCCTTCCCAAAAGATTATTTTGACTAGGAGCGATCATCATGGAGTGAGTTAATCCCTTACTAGTTACATTTCCTTATTTGTGCTTGTAAGTAGTATCACTAGAAGATAAGGAAAAAGACAAATGAACAAATGTTGTGGATTCATGATTGATTGAATAAAAGTTAAGAATATCGAAAGAGGAATTGATGAATAATTTATGTTTTCTTGCAATGATATGATGAATATTGTTTTGATCACCTTCAACTTGAACTCAACAATAATGGAATGACCATAAATTGAAAAATATTCATGCATATCATATTTGTGAGTCACATTTATTATTCACTACTATTCTTCATGTGGGGAAACGAGGAGTTGTAGTGGTGGTTAGTAGGAGTCAGAAAGTCAACATAAGCAAGTAGGAGCTGATAAGTCTGCAAATGTTGATGGTCGTATGAGCCTGTAACCACCCAACCCCCGACATGGAGAGCGTAAAATCCATGCTACACATGGTTTCCGGTTAATCATGTGTATTTTGTTTGCTCATGTGATTGATGCATTTTCATATGATTGTCTAATTACTTGTATGTTTTATGGAAATGTTTAGTAGATGTGAGTTATCTCACTAAGCTAGTTTTGGTTATACCCCTATAGCTTTTTGTTACAGTATGATTACTTGTGGTTGGCATCAAGAAGCCCCGTTTGTCAAATATGAGCCAAAGCTACTAGGAGTTTTTGGGAGAAGTTTATATGTATTTAGTTTTTAATGTAGACTTCTATGAAAAATCTCTATAGTAAATTTATGTTATATTTTGATGATGGCTTAGTTGAATAAGACTATTAAAATGGGGAAATGCCCCTAAGAAGTTGTAAGAGACGTTTATGCCAATGAATATTACATGTTTATCTATATAAGTTCTTGCATGCTTTTATTATCTGCTTAAACATAATACCCCTGTGAGTCTCCTACTATCTTAGAAGTATGCATTGCATATGATATCGAAGCTCCTGCGTGACTAAGGTTGTCATTCATTAACTTTGATATTATGTGCGGCGGACTGCCACATTTAGGATACCCTCCACGGCGTGATAGTAGGACTTGTGGAAATAGTGTTTAATGATAAATTGTGTTAAAATTATGAAATTTTATGAAAAACCTAATTTGAATGGGATTATTTATGGATCGAATTGAAGTTGGCTTTTGTAGACTATAATGTAATAAGTTAAGGAAAAATAGCTCCTTCTATAAAGAATGGAGAAATTGTTAATTTTAGGCTATAGTTGGCTTAACTAGTGGTTTGGCGAGCCTTGTTTGAAAAGTTGGATGATGGACTATTTTGAAGCATATTAAATGAGAAATTAGTGATTTACTAATAATTCATAAGAAAGAGAAATTGATTTAAGCATATGACATGTTAGGTGTGTAGACCATGATGACTATATGTTGAAATCATGAAATTAGAGACTAAATTGCTAGTGAGTTATTGTATGGACAAATTTTATTACTGAATATTAAATATATATTCATTGAAATAGGGAGTGAGATGGAACTTTAAAATCTAAAAAAATTGTTGATTATGGGAAAATTGATGCTTAGATGACAAATTATGAAGGGATAAATAACACATGAAGGTTATAACTTTTAGGGGTAAATTTATTTAAGGTCACAATGTTTCAAGTGGTTCATTTGAGGTCACAACGTTAGAAAAGTGGATTAATTGAGGTTACTATTGACACATGTTAACAGGAGAAAAGTTTAATTAAAATTCAGAAGATCCTCTATATTGTGATACGTGTCAATGGTGACCTCAATTGTCTCATTTCCTTAAACCTTTTGACTTTAAATGAACCACTCGAAATGTTATGACCTCAAATGAACTTACTCCCAAACGTTGCGACCTTCCAATGTAATTTACATAATTATGAAGTTATAAACTATTGGGGTAGGTATATAGATATATGGCTATGTGGAAGTAACATAAATTGTTAAGTGGTGTGGAATTATGAATTTTAATGGAAAATCCTGATTCAATTGAATTAAATTAGAAGCCTAAGGAAGATTGAAAATGGTAGATAATAATGTAAAGTATTAGGAAAAAATGACCCTTTAGGAAAAGAATGGAAGGAGTATAAACTTTTGGCTATGTTATTTGAGCTTGGAATGAAATAAATTATATGCAGGTTGTTATAGATCATATCAAGTGAAAAATTAATATTTCTATGACAATTTAGTTGATAGAATAATAATAAAAAAAGGGCATTGGACTTGGTAAAAATATGGATCACATATGCAATTGTTGTAATTATGGGATTGGAGACTAGGTGTCAATGAATTGTGATATGGAAGAACCTATGTAACTCATAATAATTATCAATTTGGTGACATGAAAAAATTGATATGATGGGGTGACATGTTAAAAGTGTTGATGTGGTGATAAATTGTCACATGATAGGATCAAGGACATGTTAATACTTGACTACAGAAAATTAGCACATTAAGGTGATAAATTACTTATTGAATTTGCTAAGATGATTATGGAATGCTTGCTAGAAATTTTGAAGAATTTCATGTTCTATATGTTAGAGAAATTTAGAAATACATATTAGAATCTTAATTGTTATGTATATTATATATATATATATATATATATATTTATGAGTCTTTAGTCGTAAGTAAGGTGTTATGACTATAAATTGAAGACTTAAGATGTGTTCTAAAATATGGTACTTATGAAATACTCAATGAATGAAAAGAAAATTTAGATTTAGATATTACTTTGAATTTAGGGCTAACTTGCTTAATTTTCCTCTTAATGGCTAATGATAAAGGAATTAAATGTCAACGGAGGCACTTAGGATTTTAGAATGGGACATAGTAGGAAATCCTCGCCATAAACCTGTTAGGGGCATTAATGGGAAATTAATGAGTTTAGGGCATAGTGGCTCAATATGCAAATAACAATCTCAATAGTTAAGTCTTAGCTAACTAAAAGTTGGATATACAGAAAAAAAAAAATTGATGAGATCATTAACGAGTTGGAAAACCTAAATCCCAAACCAACTCAAACCTAAATAATTAAATTAGAAAACTCGACAATTAAAATGAATGTCATAGCAACCTAAGCAGCAGCAATTGTCCATAACTAGACTCAATGTACACTAATGAGCTAGATTTTTCAATTAGGATCCATAGCTACATGGACGCTAGCCCTTGTAATTCAAGAAATAAAAATGAATAAGTAATACGGTTAGTTTATTTTAACATTGTTTTAACATGAGCATTTAAATCATGGATAGTTAAAATTCATCAAGTGTGGAAAGAAGAAAAGGTTATCGAAACCATCATTATGTACGCAGTATATGTGTGTTGCTTGCTAGGATAGAATTAATCATCGGACTAAAACTTAAACTTAGCTTAAATAATTGTTGGTTGTTGCTTTGCCACTTACTTAAGAAAATGGCACCATTGGATTGGGTTGCGATTTTTCTCGCAATTTTAGAAGGATGCGATAGTTTAGGCACTCAAGCTATATAGAAACACATAGTTATGCTCAACGGGTAGTTGATAGGGGAATTTTTAAGATCGGACAATCAATTAGAGTAGGGATGAAGTAGGGTGTGGGACCCTGCATAAGGCATTGCAATAGACTATGTCATCTATGGTAGAATGTGAGGAGAGGGACTAGATGAGATTACTTCTTTCTTTTTCCTTTCTAATAAGTTGTAGAGGCTTGTCAATCCCCCTTCCTTGATGCATGATTCAGGTTGAGACCCCTTCCATTCCCCATTGTTTGACGGGAGTCATGAGTACTCTTGTACGTGTTGGTGTTTCTAGGACATTGAAAATACCTTACTTGTGGACTTTAGATTAATTACTTCACCTGTGGACGTTGCATTAGAATAGACACATGTGACATGCATGTGTGTGTTTGTTTATTATGCACTAGGTTACGCTACTATTTTTTTACTATTTCAGGTACCCATGATGACATTTATATGAATATTCATTTTGATTTGCTTGGTTTTGGGTATGATGAGTTGGATGGTTGATCCATTAGATGGTGTGATGATCGATAGAGTTTTATGAGATTTTGAGAAGAATTTTATCTATTATTTCTTGATTTTTTTTTTTGGATGGCTGCAACAAAACTTTCAACTTATATTATTCAATATGGGCCTTCAAACCAAACTTTTCTATTTGAAGCGTAGCTTGGCTCCTGTGACTTACCCTAGTGGGTTTTAATACTAAAAAGAAGTTTTCCTTAAAAATTTATTATTTGAATATGTCAATTTTTTAGGTTTCAAAATCACCAAAATCATGACGACATTCTACTGAATTTTTTATAAAATTAGTTATGACTTCTCGATTAAAATTTAATTATTAACCCATCTAACTTAATGGATGTCTTATGTGTATCATTCAAGTGATATATATGGCTAAACTGCAACATCATCTGCGCTTGAGACATTACACTTTGGCTTGTGAATCTCACTAGTTCCTTGATTAATAAGGTTAGTAAAACACGCTTCTTGACTTTTTAGCCTTGTTTTGCTATTGAAATGAGCATACTAGGCAATTCATTGACATTCTACTTGTCCTTTATAATATAGTAGTTAATTTGAAAAGACCATCCTTAGGAGGCAACGAGCTAATAATGAATTGCACTAAAAAAGAGTAATAAACTATATCATATCCATGGTTTTTTGTTTTGCTATAATATTTGTCACCTTTGGCACATATTGCTGCATGTTTTGTGAACTCTCATAGCTCATGGTCGTTAGCTCAACTATTAGTGTACTAATAAGAGATTTATTAGTAGGATGAAAACATTTTCCACAAGTTTTAGGTAGTCCTTAGCACTTTCAATTTATGAGTAGCCTTAGTATTAGCAATAGCCATTTGCATGAAATTAAGATATAATTTATTAGGCCTTTCCTATACTTTATAGTTTGATTTCTCAGTTTTACTACTTACATTTGTAACAACAATATTTTTTTCCTCCAAGAATGCTAAGTTAAAATCCAAAAGATCTAAATGGAAATTAACTTGTTTGTATCAATGGCAAAAATTCAAACTATTAAATACGATAACAAAAGAAGTATGTGAATGAAGAGAAATAACTATAAATATATAGATGCTCAATAAATTGTTGGATTCAAATAACCAAACATTCTAAAATATAGTGCATGTCTCCTTTGTGTCTCTTAACAATATATTATCATAAGTTTTATGACGTTTAACTTTATCATATAATCAAACACAACTTATCAAAATATAATCAGTAACTTTAGATATAAAAACATATTTAACAAACAAGTAAATATTCATTTTCCTCTATCATGTTAGTCACACAATATTAATTTACCTTTAGGTAAATTTTGAAAATTTTGACATCCTATAAATGTCATTTATTCATATAATTCCAATAATAGGCATTAGCATTGTTGAATAAATGGCTACTAATTAATTTATGAAAACAAACGCATTCAATTGATTTGGCCACTTTGCTTACTAACAAACTATAGGCTTTCATGTCAAATGCCAGCCTGCCAGGAATACATTTAATATGGCGTAGAAATATGACATCAATATTTTTATAATCATAATATGAAAATAATATAAAATATAACATAATACTCCCAATAGAAAAGAAAAAAGAATTGAACAAAAAAGAAAATGTCATGATATCAAATTGCAAGAAATTAACCCTAATTTCGTAATAAAGTCAAAATTAAATTAATAATGGCTTTATTATATTTGGCCATGAGTAGCAAGCTCTTCTATTCTGGTTCATGGTTTCTCTTGGTTATATGGTTTATCTGGGAGAGAGATCGGGCTTCAAGAAATAGTGAATGGTCTTATCAATACACAAATGTATAACTCCTTAAGAATTTCAATTGCGCTTATATTCATCACTTTAGGAATTAGATTCAAGCTTTTCCTAGTCCCTTCTCATCAATGGACTCCTGACGTATATGAAGGAGTGCGGTTCATTCAATAAATTTCTACCTCTTTTCCTGTTTTTGTGATTTTTGGAAATGTCAAAACTCCATAGACATGTAGAAGAGAAATGTTATCTCCACACGGACCAACAGAGAACTTTTACTTGTTTAAATAATAATTAAGGTAAAGCAGGGTCAGCAACAACGAATCTGTTTATAATAAATAAATCCATTTTACAAGTTGATTATTACGGAAAGTTCCTAACATAAAAAATTGGTATGAAATATGATAAATTTCGATTAGCCAAGATTCGCATGCTGAAACGTGAAGTGGCCAAACAGCCAAGTCCGTTGCCATCGTGGTTATCATCATCATATATATAAATATTTTAATTTACGTAATCAAACATGACTAAGCCAACATTTCCAACTCATTTATGAAACACATGCCATAACATTAAGATATTACAAGCATTTATTTAAAAATTAAAGAGTTAACGTAAAAGATGAACTTTCATAAAATTTTTAATCAAGTAACTGATGTTTTGATTTGAATAATTTGATACCTGAACTTTCGCAAAAAATTCAATTAGTTACCTACAGTTTGGTTTTAAACAAAGTTTTCATAATTTTTTTTTATACCTGATTGAATTTGCTTCAGGTATGAAAAAAATCTAAAAAAACTTTGTTTAGATACCAAATTATTTAACACAAAACTTTAGGTATCTAAGTAAACATTTTGTGAAAGCTTATCCACTATTTTTCTCTTTAATTCAAAATTAAATGGGTAAACAATTTATTTTAACGTACACTCTGATACCAATTGTAATTTCAATCTTCTTTTGTAATACATTAAGAATCTAAATCTGAATAAACCATTTACTATTAGTTAATAATATTGTTCGATGCTAAAAATGCCATTACCTTATAGAAATGGAGAAACACAACCATTTATTTGTTAAAATTAGTCTCTTTTTTAACCTTCCTTTCTATCATAGAGTATTTTTTTTTATATATATTAAAGGCTATTTTCAGTAACTATAAATAGAGAGATTACCAATTTACGTATCTACAAATTTTAATCTGGTACGTCCGGTAAGTATATAAATAGATGCTCCATATTTGCTCAACTAATAACTAATTATCATGAACCCAATAGGAATTAGTTAATTGCCATAATTGTTACTAATTTAAATAAAGAATATGGACGCAAAGTCGAGCCACATCCTAACAGGAAATACTTTGGAAGATGAATAATATCTCATTCCCATCGGCGATGGCCAAATTCACTATCTCATCAATAAATTCGCATTAAATTATTGGGCCAAGAAATGGTTTTTAAAATGTATAGAATATTTTCAAGCATAAAATTTATGTTATGGCTAGCTTATGTTCGTAATGAATCAAATCGTGATCCTAAAAAAGTATTTTAAATGGTTTTCTAAAAATAATAACCTTGGGGAAAAAATAATATTCATATTTTTTTAAATTATAAAAATACCATTAGAATGAAAATAATCTCAATTTTAAGTAATATGACCTTGTTCTTACAAGAGACGAGGTGTGTGCGTGGGTTGATTGTGGTGAAAACAGTTGGTTTCGGTTGTTGTCATGGTGATTTTGGTGGGGTTAAGGCAACCAAAATTGATTCATTCATGCTGGTCTTTTTGGTTTTGATTGCTTTTCTCCCTTCCATATTGTTGGTTCCCAATATCTTTTTCCCCTAGGTTTGTTTCTTTGCTTTTCTCCTTTCCACACTGTGGGTTCCCATTATCTTTTACTCTTGAAGAGACGAGGTAAGGCATTTATGATCTTGTCCTTTCAACAAACGAGTTTAACTTGTCTAAAGTTATTTTTGTTCAAGTGACATTTTTGTAATTTTTAAAAAATTAATAATATTATTTCCTTTTCCCAATAACCTTGACCGATGGATTTCATCTATCCAAAAATGTTTTGCAAAGGGTTCATAATAAAAATGATACCTAAACTTTTGTAGAAATAATAATTAAGAATCTGAAGTTTGGTTTTGAAAAATTTAGTATCTGAACAAAATTTTTATTAACTTTTTTTCATACTTGAAGATTGGTTTTGATAATTCTGGTACCTGAATAAAGTTTTGCTAACTTTTTTTATACTTGAAATAAGTGAAATGAGATATGAAATAAAAGTTTATGAAAAGTTTATTTTTTACCAAAATTGTCAAAATTAAACTTCAGATATGAAAAAAGCTAATGAAAACTTTGTTACGTACTAAATTATTTAAAATCAAACTTTAGACAGCTAATTATTTTTTTAATGAAAGTTCAGGTACCTTTTTTATTATTATCCCTTTTAGAAAAGAGCCACGTTTTGCTCTAAGGAAATGAACCATGAATGTTTTAGTTTTGAAAAGTAGAATCTATTTATGGCAAATAGTTCTACCAGTTATGTCAATGAATGCTTTGATTTTTCCTTAGTTCATAAAGAATATTTTGCGAATGTTGTACTTCAATTTTTTTTAAATAATTATCTTTCTTGGATGAAAAATCTAATTAAATCAAATAATATCTTCTAATTTTTTTTAGCCTTTAAAAATTAAATTAATTTTCAAAAGGGTTAATATTGTGCTTAATATCTAAACTTTGGTAAGATATGCAATTAGATACCAAAACTTTAAAATTGATCAATTTAGTATCTAAAAGAACTTTTTATGTATACTAATAATACTTTTGTCAAATTAGTTAGCATAGTCGCCCGATGTGACATTTTCAACTAATATGATGGAGGTGTTGTTGACATATAAAATTTTTTTTTAAGTACTAAATTAATTAATCAATTTTAAATTTTAAATATTTAATTATATATTTTACTAAAGTTTAAGTACTATTGCTTTCAAAACTATGAAAAATTAAACTTTACCATTGGCAGATGTATGTAAGAATCTTCCATGCCTGGACAAACTCAACTCACTATAAATTAAGACTTGGTCAAGAGAAGAGACATGAGTCTATTATTATCTAGCAAATTGTATAGAGAATGATTGTTATTTGCAAAACTCTTTGGAAAATTTCAATTATTATTACTGTCGTTGTTTACCTTTCGAGAGTCAATTGTCTCTATTGGAAAGATTTGGTTATAATGAGGTATTTTATCGTAATTTGAGATTTATGTCGTACTCTCAAGTTTGAGAAGTGGTTTGGGGTTAGACTAGAGAGAATTGGCATAACCTAGGATAACAGCAAAAAAATGTAGCAACTAAAATATTTGTCTGGGAATGTGAGGGGTCTTCTTTACAAAGTTTACGTGTACTTGATGTTTGAAAAACTATAGTGGATTCTTGGCTGATGAGATAGTAGTAAAATTGGTTGAAAGGAAGTACAAATTTTAAAAAAAGTGGGACTCTAGACTTCAAGGTTCAATTTCACCCATTCTCATCTTTTTTTTATTTTTTATTTTATTTTTATTTTTTTCAACACTTAATAATACTTAGTATTTTTTCCTTAGTCTTGCATATCCAAGAAAATAAAATAACACACGCATTGATTCTAATTAAATTAAATCTTGCACGTCCGTTGTTTACATTCTCGTGGGATTTTCCCTGGGATTCAAGTTTGGGGCTTTCCTTTTACATTTTCTTTCCCCGTGTTGTCGGGCATAACAATCAAATTTATGCTTCCGAGTTTGTTTGTTCAAGTGTAAAATCTTTTTGCCACATGCAGTAACAGTTCTTTACGGCAATAGTTTCATTTTTTTTTTTATGGAGACGCAGTCACTATTTTGATTTTAAGTGACATTCAAATCACCAATGTCAAGTCGTAAAATTATTTATTAGAGAAAAAAACAGATGAATGATTTTTTGACCACCCATTTTTTATAATACCCTTTATTAAGAGTGTGTCAAATAGGATTGTGAGACTTTTATGATCCCACATATAGTACAACATGCTTTATGATAAGAATGCTGTCATCTATTTTGAATTTGAAAATATTTACTTATTAAGAAGTTATGGTCATTGATAGCTTGATATTGTACTTCTCTTCATGTCTTCTAGATTTTTATAAGTGATTTGATTGGCATATATTTAGTCATGCAATAAATTCCAATGTTGTTAAAACTGGATTGGACTAGCTGGTTCAATTCGGTTCGATCAAAACCGACCATTATGTTGAGCCAGGTCTTGCTAATTGCCCGTTTTAGTGCTAAAGTGATCAGGCCCACCAACCTAGATGGTTCAACCGGAAATTGGTGGATCTAACCGGGTCATCGGGTCGGAATGCATACGAATAAAGAAAACACACGCAAGAGTCAAGATTCAATTACTATGAAATTGATCATTTTCATGATTTTTTTTTTCAATTAATTTACAATTGGTTCTGCTATGAAAAAGATGAGTTCTTTTCTTTTTTTTTTTCAAAAGAAAGGAATATTTATTTAATGAAAAATAAAGAAGAAGAAATTTTTTATATTTTGAACTAATAAATTAGAGGGAAAAACTAATAAATTAATATTTAAAGACATATGTAAACCAAATTTTACCTACATATACAATGATATTAATATATATTTCATTTATATGTATTTTTATGATTAGGATTAACTTCAAATTTCATTTTTCACTGACCTTGGTTCGACCCCCAGTTGAACTTGGTTCGATTCCTTGACCCTTAACCCCGTAACATATCAGGTTCGATTCCCGGTCCAATTATGATTATATTGATAAATTGTTGAATAAATTATTTAGTATATGTTCCTAAGACTATATTTATAAATAAGTTACTTAACATGTCATATCAACATCTTAAGTAACTCTTCCTATTAAAGAACTCACTACTTTATTTGTGAGTTACTTGACATGATCTTTTAAAATTTTTATGGGTCCCATAATATATAAACTATACAAAACTAACATCAAAGTAATAAAATAAAATAAACTAAGCTACTACATGACCTGCAAAAATTAAGCAACCCTTTTTATTAGTTAATCAACTCATAAAGGGGTTGGTTAGCATAGGTTCTATGCGAAACAACTCCTATAAAATTGCTCTAACATGCAAATTCACCCTCCTATCTCTTAATCGTACTTTTACATGCATTGTATCTTCACTTTGTGGGGTCTAGAGATGAAGTATATATATGAAATCGTGAGAACAGATAGAAGAAGCATCATTATCCCCTTTTATTTGTTGAAATTAGTTATATATATCAAGTTATTTAGCGAACTCTTGATTCATAACTCTCAACATGATGTTGCTTTCACATACCTAGACATCTCTTTGGGGCGGTTAGGGTTCAAGTCTAAATTTTCGAGACCCATAACCTCCCCGTATAGGGGATGTGATGAGTCCAACTTATAAACCCATTTGGTCTCGGGGGTAGGTCGGGTGGGTCCGACTTTGTCCCTTTATAATGTATATATTAAATTTTTAATTTTTTTTTTTAATAAGGGACCTATCCTAAACTCGTTTAATCCATAGTTTTAACTAGTAGACTCACCTTACATGCGCGCGCGCACACGCACGCGCATACATGCATGAGCACCCTCGTGCACACACACATGCACATGCTCACACACGCATGCACACACACATGCGAATGTGTGCACACACACTAGCTCTTAAAGATTGTTATCTCAAAAACAACCATAACCACATAAAATATTATCACACACATACACACGAGATCTTAAAGATTGCTAGATTATCCCTAGAATTTGAAGCAGAACAAAGACATTCATAACCACATAAAATATTATCATATAAGATCTTTACACTTATACACGAAAATTGATGAAAATACTATAACTTTGTATAGGAATATAACTAACAGTCTGTTTACTTGATATTAATAGCTATTTATTCATTCCTCGTTCGACGTAAAGCTCATATCACGATGTTCGTTTAAAAGGAATGTCTATTTATAATGAATTATTATTGTTTAAAATGACGAATAGTAATTCATGTCTCTATCCCATGAATTGCCATGGTCTTTTTTTAGTTTTGTCATAAATATCCCTATCTTGAAAATAACATCTATATAATTATCCTCTCTCTGTAATAAATACATGAGACATTATAGATATTTTACTTTTTACTTTAATAATTACTTGTTATACTTTTTTATTGCCATTACAATTCTATTACATTCCATTTAAATTGAAATTCTATTCTCTTATTATTCCATTTAGCGAAATGAACGAGCTATAAGTATAATAAAATCAACAATAATCTTTATATTCTCAAATTACTACACAAAAGTTTGCTAAATATTTGGAAGGTTTATTTCAAGGAGTTGTTGTCTTGAGAGAGAATGACGAGTGCTAGAATTCTAAAAGAGAAGAAAATATTCATTTTATGGTTGATGATGATGATGATGTGTATACTTTTTACTAATTAATTGAGTAATTTATTTTTTTAAAAGTCATGACCTAAAACACTAAATTTTATTAATCATTAGATTATACTTTAATTAATTGCAAACTAATTAAGACCATCCATCATGAAAGGCCATGACATAATTAGTAAAGAACACATAAGTCTAAGTAAAAGATCCTAACTTTTCAGTAGGTACAAAGTAGTTTGTCCTACTTCATAATTAATCCCAACTATTTACACAGTGACACAAAAGTTTTTTCTTAGTAGGTTTCATCCAAATTACTTCACAAAGTAGTCCAAGCAATTTAAAATAGGACCTTTACTTTCTCTCTTATTTGCCTTTAACTAGTTGGAGTCATTTGGCATGCATAATTTCAAAAAATTTAAAAATAAGAGCAATTTAACATCTGACTTAATCTCTAAGATTTTCAAGTATTACTCGTACTTTTAAACCCCTTTTAAATAATTAAAAATCCATTCAAAGGAGGTTATGGACTATCACCATAAATTTAAAACCAAAGTAACTGTAATATGATGTAGAAGGAAATCCAAAACCCAATCCTTCCGTACATGAACCTTTCAATTTATTCCTCAATATTGAAAAGGAGGCGAATATATTCACTCATCGGGCGTGTATAGGATTAAACATAAGCACAGTTTTGAAACCGAATTGAACTAGAACAAAGACCAGAACCGTTTGAAAAATAAGGAATCAAAACCAAAACCGTCTTCCATAGTTTTGATTCAATTCTATAGAACTGGCAGTTTCCGATTTTGGTTTTAGAACCATGGAGCCACCTTTTTTTTCAAGAAAAAATAAAAAAAATGAATTTTAGTTTTTAATAAAATTAAACTCAAAACAAGTAATTATCAGGTCTAAAAGTATTAAATTATTTAACCAAAATTTTAAAAAACTTATTTTGAATGTGCATTGATTATATACAAATGCAATCAATATCAACTGTGGTTAGTAATATGAGATCGCAAAATACTCTAGAGGATAAAAAAAATTACAATATAAAAAATAATATCATGTTATTAAGGCAATGGATTTTACTTTTAGGAGAAGTTTATATAAACTAAATTATAGATAATTTTAAGTTATATTTATTTGTGTTGTTGATAATAACACATTTAATATTGTCAATGATGAACCAATGGTAGTTACAATTTTATTATGATGAGAAAATATATTGTGCAAATGCTCCTCAACTCAGTTAAGCTTCATTAATAAGCAAAATTTGTTTTTGATTTGTTTAATCTTTAATGCGCATATATGTGTTTTTGTTTATATGTGTGTTGTTCTCTGTAGGATGTGCAAGAACAAATTATCATGCCTCAGTCTTGATCGTGAACTTTATTGAGGACTCGATTGGCCCAATCGAGATGTAAATCCAAGACGTGGCAAGTGGAACAAAACAAGATGCATAGACTTGGTTGCAGGTCACGTCAAGGACTCGATAAGCTTAAACTCTGAGGTGAGATAAATTTGAATTTAAGACTCGACGAGCATAGACTTAGTCGTGGGGCAAATTTAGGCACAATGAGTTTATGGCGCGACAGGTCTAGGGTACGATAATTTAAAAAATAGCAATTGCAAACTTTCAAATTCGACCGTTGATGGTTCTTTTGGGGAAAAATTACTATGTTTTTAAAGCTGCAATATATATAGTGTTTTGGGGTGTTTATTAAAGAGAGAGAAAAGAGTAGAGCTTAACTTGCATATATTATATAAAAATACTCTTTGTTTGTGTTTGTTTCTGTTAAATGAATAGCGTCATTCGTAAGTTTAGTGAGTTAATATTGTAAGGCACTATTCATGCATATGTTTATGAGTGTTTTAGTGAAGTCTTCCTGTGTTTGAGGCAATAGGTGAAGTCCTCATGTATTGAGGCACTTGTGTGAAGTCTTTTTGTGTTTGAGGAAATAGGTGAAGTCCTCATGTATTGAGGCACTTGTGTGAAGTCCTCATATGTGAGGTTGTGTGAAGTCCTATGTCTGTGTAGGCATAGAGTGAAGCCCTCTATTATTGAGGTATTATTGTGAAGTCTTCCTTGTGAGGCATTTGTTTTGTGTTGAATGAAGTATGAAGTCCTCCTTGAGTAAGACAATTTGTAGATCATGAAGACCGGGGGTAGGTCGAACTCTACGTTAAATCTGGTATAATCTTCTCCTTCCCTTACTCTTTATTATTACTATTGTAATTGCATGAATTATGTGTAAAAGAGTAAAAAAGATAATGATTGGATAAGTGAGCTTAAAATCGGTTTAAAAACTTGCCTTATAATTTCCACTTCTACTTACATGTATAAATAAGCCTAGCTGTGCTTTAATCACTTTAATTTTTTTCTACAGTAAATAGGTAATAAATTTTGATATATATATGGAATAGTATAAATATTAATAATTATATATTTAATATAATTAAAAAAATTTCTCTAATTTTTTAATAGAACCTGCTGAATCCATCAGTTCTATCCGATTTTAGACCGTAAAACCGTTTAGAAACCATAAAACTGATGGCTTCTTAGTGATTCTAAAATTGGTTAAGCGATCTGGTTTTGATTTGGTTCCCGATTTTATAATTGAGCCGTGCATATTTCTTTATAGGATGATTGAGTCACCACTAGTGGATTTTGGGACAACCTGGCTTGTTGCATTATTATCTATCTCTTTATGATACCTTTCAAGCCATCCACCTTCTCGCCCACACATAGTGCCCATTATCTACATTAGAGGACAACCGCAGGTGAAAGGTGGGCTCAGGTGATTGGATGGATGGCGATTGCTAGGGTAGCTTGAAGCACTTATATATCATGGATAATCATCTACTTTTCTTATTGGGGGAAGACTTTGAAGTCCTAATTCTTCAGCAAAAGCTGTCTTATCATACACAATTATCTAATAAAAATAAAAACTGCTTCCTTAGATCGACATTGCTTTTGGGAATTCTCCATATTTTATATATACCCATATAAATTCCACTAGTTTATGATCCCTTGCAAATCTCACCCACGTTTATTATATGATTTTATTTAGACATGGTTAATTATATTACGAAAGCTAATATTGGCTATTTAACTTCACACTTTGAAGTATTGACTTTCTAATGAGAAAATAAGGGGGAAAAAATGGTTAGTTAGTGGAAGTTGCCCTATAATTGTATTCTCTATTGAAATAAACACACCAAGGTAGTATATAATATTTTACATTTCACTTGAGACTTAGTAATTTAAAGAAATACATCAAAGCTATTTTTGAAATTAAAAATAAAAACAAAATATCGGAATCATAAGTTGAATAATATAAATAAATAAATTTTCGAGGTTAAATGGTAATAAAAAAAGTAATAGATATGCTGAAAAGCTTGTCTAGTTGGAATGATATAAAATTCTAATTAGAGTAAAATATTGTTTCTTAACTATATGAGACTTATTTTTATCTTTGTGGGATTTATTTGTGTCTTGTTTATTTTGTAATTTCACATTGCTAATTTTATTACTAAAAATGTATCTACTTGTATGTAAATAAATGCATAACTTAAATGATTCTTCAAACAAATGGGATAAGAACCATTGTTCTTAAACCTAATTTCATTTTAAGTTAAAATATGTTTTATTTAAATTTAAATTTAAATTTATTATTTTTATTTTAATTTTATCATGAAAAATTTTCTTTACATTTTTGTTAATTTTATTTTTACAAAAAGACAAACGTGGTTGGTTCAACGAGTCTTAAATCAAACCTGTGAACTAGCTTGGCCCAATTATAGCTGGTTTAAGTTCAACCCTTGCTAGACATATGAACTGGTGGTTACGAGTTGGTTCTGAACAATGCTGGTCTTTAAATTTTTACGTATACGATGCTGCATAGAATTAAAATGTGTAGTTAAAATGGCAAATAGGTTCCTACATTTATGTAAAGTAACTTTGAAAATTATAAAACTGGTTATAATAGTTATAGAAAACTTAACATATGTAATTTAGTCATAATAAAAGTATAGTGGACTTGTGTGGCAGATAACTATAACTACTACACTTTTTTATCTTATAGTGGGATTGATCCAATTGTAATGGCAACATGTGTGTAGCATGGGTCTCGCACTATGTGTGACCTCAAAAGAGTGATGTAGAAGCACGCGTAAGGAATAATTAAGAGTGAGAAGGTAGAAAAGAGGAGCTGATAGTTTTAAGGAGCTTGAATGCACTAGTGATAAGTAGATGAGCTCTATAGCATCAACTCCACTATTCTAAAGGAGAGATAATATGTTCTTCACTTTGAGCTCTACTTGATCTTTTGGGAAAGTATTTCAATAGCATGACAGCGTTTCTTTTAATTTCTTAATCCCCAAGATGTGGGTATTTATAGAGCTTGGCTCTTGATGACATTTGTGGGATCATACTAACACCATCAATAGGTAAGATGAGTTCTCATAGAGATGGAATTTTATATGAACTCTCTGACCCATGGAAGATCTCCTTAAGTGCATAAGCTTTTTGAGAAAGGTTGAGAGTGTATGGGTTGGTCCGGTCCAATGATTTCAATTCCAAGTCTATCATGCTAATTTATTTTATTCATCCTAGTTTCATGAACTTGACTCTTTGGATCCTATCATCCAGCTTAGAGCGGCAGACTCATGTTATTGCTGGGCTTTAAAACTCATAATTTGGATTTAGCTCTCTACATATTTTAACAACTATTTTGATTAAAAAAAATCAAGAGAAATTCATTTTGATAATTTATGAAATCATGTCACTCATGATTTGATTTTTCTTTATCATAAATATGTAGAAGTTTAGTTATTTATTTTCATAGTTTTAAGATCCCATTAGAGTTTAAACAAGATGTGAAATTGGTATAATATAAACTTGCAAGCTGGTTTTAATGTTTTCACTTGTGATCTACCACAAGTCTACTTGTAAATAATTTTATATCATTTTAACTTAGTAAAATATCACAAAATCATATTAATTAACTTGTAATTTTAATAATTATGGACATATATACTAGTGCCTCCCTAATGTTTGCAAATCTGGTGATTAGCTATAAGCCACCTTAGGTAGGTGGTGCCCTCCTAAAGTTTGCACACTAATAATAAAAACTCAATGGACAACCATACCACTAGGAATGAATATCCATGACAATTTGTGCTGCTATTTGCTTTCTTTATTACAAATAAAATATTTCTATTTTCTTTCTAGCTATATACCATCAAGAAAGCTTGCCTCACTTGCTCGAACACCCCATTTTTGCTTAATAAAGCTTATATACATACATATGTATATATTAGTGTATAATAAAAATAAAACATTAGGTTAAACCTAAAGTCACCATGTTTTAATATTTCAAGGCATGGTAGTGACATGAAAATTCAATTTTATAAGCCTTAGAAAATTATACGGGTTTAATGTAATATAATTTTTATTATATATTTAATTTAGGATTCATTTAAATAATTAATTAATTTGAATGAGCCTAAATTATAAGCTTTAATAGATTATTTTGTGTAAACATAAACAAGATAAAAAGTCTAATGGCTTAATTGAAAGATATGAACATACATGAGGGGTATTGGGTTTAAGCGTGGATTAAGGTAAAATGCCTTTTATTTTTTAAAACTTTGAGTGCCACATGGCATTCTTCCTCCTTTAGCTGGTTAGAACACACCTATTGAGCTCACTTGAATCCTTTTTTTCATCACTTTATCTTTGCAATTTAACTAAATTGATGGCGAAATTGGTAATTACATGCAAAGTACTTTCATTTGATACCAAATTTATGAATTAATCTAGGGTTTTAGTGGATTAAATTGAAGAGGGAAAATTGTGAAAAGTCAAGATACTACTTTCCAAAAATAACAAGATTTGAGTCAAGTTGGAAAAGTATGAAGATATAGAAAGCTTCCAATTGATACTTAAGATACAATATCAATGCTTAATTGGAATCTAATCCTCAAAAATTAGCAAATTTCCAAATTCATGATAAAATTGACCAAAAAACCCTAAATTCACAATTACTGGGAATTAGAAAATTTTAGAGCTCAATTGAAACCCTAGTAGTATAATAGGACACCAGTATACTCTCTCTCTCTATCTTTTTTTCTTAGTTGGGGGTGGGGGGTGGGTTGGCAGTATTTTGCTCTCCAATTACTCTAATTTTCAAAATGGTGTTCTTGAATATGAACTAGAGTTTCTAATTTTGATGTTCTAATTCGTATGCTCATGGGAAAAATTGGACAAATTGGAGGTTGTAGGAGGTATCAGTGGCTTGAGATCTTCGGATTAGTAGCTTGAGCAAGCCCTGACGTCGTTACAATCACCTTCATCGATCATTGTTAGCAAAACTATCACTGCCATCCACTAACAACCACCTTTTGGTGGTTTTCGATCAAATTTGAAGCCAGAGGAGTATCTAGTGTCCTCCAATTGCCCAGTCTAACATCTTCCCTTCCTCTAACGACTGCCACAGACGGTGTTTTGATTTCCGTGACCCACGCCCGCTGCCTGCCTCGACCATCATCACCAGATTCAAAGCTCCCCTACACTCAATGCAAATATGTTTATTCTCTTGTTTTCTTTTTCTTTTATTTTACTTAATAATAATAAGAAAAACAATAAATAATAGAATCAATAATAATATTCTAATTAAAAGAAAAAATGAAATTATAATATATATGCTTTCTTGAATGTGATGTGATTGTGGGGAAAAGGAAAATAATATTTTTGTTTTTTTTTTTAAATTAGGAAATTGCCACTGAAATGAAGTTAATCCAAGTTTTAGGCAAGTTGACATCATCTCTTGAAGAGATAAGGTCATAAGTGCTTGACTTCGTCTCTTTAAAAGACGAGGTTCTCATATACGGAGGCACCTCTTCTCTTTAAGAGACGAGGTCAGTGTAAAGTGCTGACCTCGTCTCTTTAAGAGACAGGGTACCTCCGCATACGAGAACTTTGTCTCTTAAAGAAATGAGGTCAGCACAACTTTTATCCTCCCCATACACATTTTATATATCACTCTTCTTTTACATTAGTTATTATAACCTATCAAAATTATACATAATTAGCTATATAAATCATTCATTAGCCATCATCCACCATGGATAAACAACTTTCAAACTTCATAACCCAACTAAAATAGTATTTCCAAACCCAATCCATCTAAGCAAAGTCCCAAACTTAATCTATTTAATTACAATAGTATTGTCAAACCTTTCATCTCAAACATAATAAAAAACTCATAAAACATAATATGTACTGATTTCATTAACGTTATGTTAATTACATCAAAAGTATATGAAAATTCTACATATAATAATCATAAAAGATAAGAACCTATATAATATCTACTCCTGGGTGCCCTGCTTCGCTTGTACCCGGTTGACAAAAGTCCAAGGGAATGATGTATGTTGATGCATATCCTGATGGGGATTCTCCAAAGATGGATCAACCTATATGAGTGTGGCATCTCTATCTCCACCATCAGCACTATAAGGATGAAATGGGTCAGGGTTTGGACCCACTTAGGTTAGTCCCTCCCCATATCATGTGGTGGTGACAATCGCCTCTTTTATGGAGTAAGCGGGTGTGAAACTCTGTGTATGAGATGTCTGGCATTAGGGTCTCCGCCAGATGAGAATATGATGATGATGATGTCGTCATGATGAAACTGTGAAAGGCTAGACTCATAAGATACATATACATGCAAGGGCGAAGGTTCATTTCTAATATCTATAGCTCGACTTTGCCTTCGCTTCTGACCCTATCCCCACCCATGTCTCTCTCTTTGTTTTCGTCGTCTCTATATAGGCTGACGCTATAGTCCAGTGTTCATGTTGGTGCTGGTGCTAGCACTGGATCATTCAAATTAAGTCCCATGAACTCATCTACTATACGAGTGACATCTCGTGCAGTGGCAGGAGTGTTCTTTGGTAGCATGTCTAGGACTCTATAAATAAAATCTACCTGCAAGCAATAGCAAACATGTAGATCAAGGAATAATGAACACAATATATATCCATATATAGCTTATTTAAGCGTTGAACTTACTATATATTGTATAATGGCCCTTATACAACTAATCCAGTGCCTGGTGATCTCATGATACAATCAAAATAATCTCCAGATGTACCAATGGGGATATATAGCATCTCAACAGTGCAATCTCACTTGCTATCCCACTCTGCCACCTAGTTCCACTCGAAACGCCCTCATATGTTCAGCTCATGTAAGGCTCTGGAGGGTCTAGAATCCCTTAGAAACCACCAAACTTCCTAGGCACCTTATCTGGATAGTAGTGCTTAGCTTTGTGAAAACAAACCAGGGAACCCATGCACAACATATATCACTGCCAGCCTGATAGTACTTAGGTAAGGAATCTATAATAATAGAGTAAGGGTTCTAAACAACCTGATCAAGAAAAAAGTAAGCTATATATGAGTAAATATAATGAAATTGTGCACATTTGAATACATAGGTCATACAAAACCATACTGGGGTGACGATTTGTTGATCAAAGCAACCCTTATACTTAAACAACAAATGTGTAGGAGATCGAGTGACATCAAAAGTGGCACCCTAATAACTGATGAGTGGTTACCCCGTAGTAATTGCTGTAATATGTTAATGAGTGGGGCGATGTGTGGGAAGTGCTTCCAAGCCCAGATTTGTATAACTATAAAGGATCTTGTTATGCCACTTGTCTATGTGGGAAGCCATGCATAGCAACCTATATAGCCATGCCAAGCAAGCTAGCTACGCCCCATGCATATTAACTTGCTTTCTTAAAGTCCTCAAGTAACTGGACGTGCACGACATGAATCAAACTGGACGATTGGTCCCCAGTGATAAACCTTCGCCCCTAGTAGTAGTAAAATGTACACCCTAGCATAATGATCAAGTAGCCCTCTAAAGTATGCATCTAACCATGACATCTTTAGGCAACCACCATCAATATCCATGCTAGTCACAGGTCTAACTCCTAATAACTGGTCACACAACCCTGATCAATCCATTTGAGCTGTGCCAGTAACTGTTTGCCCATCAATAGGAAGGCCAGTGAGTAATACAATATCCTATAACATTACAGTCTATTCCCCTGTTGACATGTTTAAGGTATGAGTCTCGAAATGCCACCTCTCAACTAAAGCAGTAATCAGGTGCCAATCCAGCTGTATAAATGGTATATGTGTTACACCTATGAAACTAGCATGTGATAGAAACGGAACAAGATGATCATCTACATGTGTAGGCATGCCCTCCTGCTGCCTTAGCTTTGCGTCTCTTCGGCAACAATGTAATACCACATGCTCCTTTGTTTGAAAACAAATCCAAGAGAAACATTCTCTAAATGATCTAAGTAATAGGATGATGAAATAATCTTACCTATCCCTTCCATGCCATCTCAGTCTCTACTTACAACCTCTATTATGGGTATCAATGCACTTAACTGCCCATGATCTTGGGTCCAAGTCCACCACCTTAAAATTTTAATGATTTTGTATGTACCACATTTTAATTGCCCATATAAAATGATCTTTAGTCTCAAGCCGCATCCCAACCTTGAATTCATCACTGAAACTCTAATTTCTAGTACTCATTTCCTGACCATCATCAAATGTAGCATATGCACTACCTACATCAGTAGTGAGAAGGGGTATTGGTACTAAGCTCCCTACTACATCAACATATATAGGAGCCATAAAACGATGCCAATTATGTCCCCTATTTTGTATACAGTAGCAACAACATGCTAGGAAAAACTTGGCACAAAATCATTTCATTTTTATCATCATCATAGTCGTCACTATATTCACTTATTGATAAGTCTTACATTGCATCAATGTTATGACCACAACTCTAATCAAGTACACCCATTTCAAAGTTACTCATCTAAACCTGTAGGCCCACTATTACTTGATTTGGAGTGGAGTTTGAATCTCCTGACCCTTGGTTACCAACATTTCCATCAATCCCATAGCGCCCTTAGGCCCATGTTGCAATTCCTTTTCAAATATCTAGACATATAAAGCCATTGATCCTTATGTGTATACCAACATCTCTTATGTAGCATCATAATCGGTCACTGGAATAATATCATAATGTAGCATCTAATCTCCAATAGCTACCCTATGATATAGGTTAACCCAATGTGTAGACCTATTCAACTTAAGTCTACTGCAAATGATGTGCAATATTTACTTATAAGAGGAGTTCCTACAAATAGTGACCATAGCAACTGGCCACCTATCATAACCAAAACCTTTATTCTATTCCTTAATGTTGCCAAAAGCATACAACATGAACTTGGCCTTATCCATTTTTCTCATCTATCCTGCCAACTCATAAAACATAAGTTGAATGCATGAATGGCTTGTTTGGTATACAGGAATGGACTGGAATGAAATCGTAATTCTGGCTTCCATTCCTTTTCCTATATTTGGAAGCATCATGAGAAAGCGGAAATGCGATTCCATTCTCCCTTCCATTAAACATTTGTACTTAAATTATATTTTTATCCTATTTAAATTTATTATATTTTTTTTGTAGAGGGTATTTTTGATAAATTCTAATGTAAACTAATTCATATCCATTCCATTCCATGTCCATATCCAAACAAAGGAATCAATTTTTCATTCCCTTCTTGATTCCATTCCATTCCATTCCGGACGATTCCTGTGTACCAAACGTGACAGAAATGTAATCATGACTTATGGATTGCACTCCCATAATATAGACCATGTTTATCAATGCAAGTTTATCCATCTCATACTTATCAAAATATTCCATTGATGAGATTATTAGAATCATCGGTATAAGAAGCAAGGCTCAGCTACATATAACTTTCAATTACCACAAGGACATCCATAGAATAGTGTGAATCAATACTAAGTATAGTATTGGTATGCTAATTCGTTTTTTAAACCATAAAAACTCCTTCTATAGATTGGGGTGATATTGTCTAATCATCCATAATTTAATTGAATTTTTTATAATTAGTTGCTTCAGATTGCATTGCTTTAGTTTTTATCATGCCTAGGTATTAATATACTACTTATCATAAATATATTTAGCAAGTTATTCAAGTCTTACATTTGATTAGACATCTACTATGACAAGTATACCTAGTAATTTATAGCATTTAGATGAGTACAAATAATATCCTCAAAGAGAAACTAGCATGATTGCCAATACTATATATTTTCTTCATTATCAATCATATAGTCAATTTAGGGTAAGAAATTGGGCATACCTACGAGATCATGCACGTCTTTATGGTTGAAATTTTCGCTCAAATCAATTGATTTTTCCTCTGATCAATGATTCCATGACATCTGCTGATCATGCGCTAATTTGAAGCTTCAAATGCAATACAATGGAAGAATTAGGGTTAGGTTTGATAGCGATTTTGGGTTTTTTTTTATTGTGGTCAATGGTGGAATGGTCGTTAGGTTTTAGGTGATGTGAATCAATAGCATCAAGTTCATAGTTGACTAAGTTCAAGTTTAACAATACTTTCCAAGGAATTGGAGGCTTGTTGACTAGAGTTCTAATGATTAAAACATAAGTCAAGCGAACAAAGCAAGCCCATAAAATAGTTTAGGATATGAGAGATTGAAGAATTTTAAGTTGTGGAGTTATTAGAAAAAGTACATAACCGGCTTAGAATTGGAGAATAACCAGCCTTGATGTCTGTTGTTGTACACAGGCATAAGGTTGCTAGCCTTTATGGCTAATGCCATCGGCGTATCCCCTTACATTGCCAGCATTCTTGTCTTGGAAATAATTTCAATTCTCATTTTTTTTTTATTTAAACCACCCAATTTGTTATGTAGGCCACCGGCCTTCTTTGGATGATAGTTTTATTTCCTTTTTGTCTTTTAGGTTTCCTTAGAGTTAGTTCGTATGGATCTTTTGTCTTTGTTTTGAACATAACTTTTGATGAATGAAAATTAGAGATTTTTTTTCCTTTGAGTTCTAGAAAAAAACTTGTTGTTGAACTTATCAAGATTTTCTCGTGGCATTTACCTCCTTGATTTATCAATCGGATTGCCATCACTGGTCATGGCGTCTTCATTTATACCAATGTTCTTACCTCTATATAGATAATGAGTCGTGGTTTTCCATCAGGTTTCTTAGATGATCCAAGGATTTTGTATTCCAGATTTTGATAATCGGGTCTCAACACAGGTTGTCATGGTTCAATTTCTCATCATTTGGTATCAAAGCTTTTGGTTTCTAAGAATCCATATCCAGTTCGATTGGAGGTAACACTTAAATCGTTCAAATCCCTTTTGTGTTTTTGTTAGATTTAGGTTTGTCAAATTTTGTTGATTTGTTATCTTAGTGTTCTGTTTAAGAAAAAAAAAAAAAAAAAAAGAGGAGAGAAATTCAAGTAAAAAAGATTGTGTTTTTAGGGTTTGAATAGGATTTGATTGAAGAAGAAGAAGAAGAAGGGTAAAAAAAAAATTCGTATAAAAAGAAAGAGAAAAAATGGATTTTGGTTTGTTGTCTTATTAGGGTTTTCTTTGTCTGGGATTTGGATTTGAGTTAAAAAAAAAAAAAGTCAAATATGAGTAAATGATAGTGATGAGTTCTTGTGTGAATCTATCTTTCATACTAGATGTTTAGTGGATAACAAGGTTTGCAGTTTGACGATTAACATAAAAAGTTTTATAAATATTGTTAGTACCTTGTTGGTGGAAAAATTGAGTTTGAAAATTTTGAAGCTAGAGCACCATACGAAATACAGAATGAGAGTGGGGAATTCATGGTGTTTGAACAAGTTCTAATTGCCTTTTCCATTGGAAAGTATTGTGATGAAATTTTATGTGATGTAATTCTAATGCAATCTAGTCATATTTTGTTGGTAGGTGACTATGGAAGTCTAAAAGAGAAGCCAAGTATGATAGATACAAAGATTGCTATTCTTTACTTGTCAACCAAAAGTGAGTGAATTTAGTGCCGCTCAATCCATGGGAAGCTATTGAGGATCAGATAATGATAGCAAGGTAATTCATAAAAAGAGAAAAAGAAAAGAATGCTCTAGAAAGATTGAGAATGAAGAAAAGAAAGAGATTATGAAAAAGAGTGATCACACACTGGTGAGCAATGAGAGAAAAGAATTAGAGTGTGAAAAACAAACACTTGAGACTGATATTGATAGAAAAAGTAAAGATATTTTTTTCCATTAATGAGTTTTCTATGCCTAGTGTCGATGTTTTAATAATGCAGGAATTTGAAGATTTATTTCATTAGAAATTTCCAGTTGCAATTAAGCATCACATTGATTTCATTCTTAGCTGTTTTAATAATGCAGGAATTTGAAGATTTATTTCATTAGAAATTTCCAGTTGCAATTAAGCATCACATTGATTTCATTCTTAGCAGCCCAAAAAATAGATGCAATCTAGTAGAGTCCAGGAATAAAGATTTGAGGAGGAATCTTTTTAAAGAAAGAGGAAATGATACGAATCATATAGCATCAAGTTCAGAGTTGACCAAGCTTAAGTTCAACAATGCTTTCCAAGGAATTGAAGGCCTGTTGATTGGAAATTTAATGATTAAAAACACGAGTCAAGCAAACAAAGCAAGCCTATGAAATAGTTTGGGACACGAGAGATTGAAGAATTGCAAGTTGTGGAGCTGTTGGAAGAAGTATACAACTGGCTTAGAATTGGAGAATCACTAGCCTTGATTTTTGTTGCTATATGCCGGCTTAAGGCCATCAGCATATCCTCCTACACTGTCGACCTTCTTGCCCCTAAAATAATTTCATTTTTCAAGTTTAATTTTTATTTAGGCCGCCCAATTTGTTATATAAGCCGCTAACCTTTTTTGGATGATAGTTTTATTTCTTTTTTGTCTTTTAGGTTTCCTTCGAGTTAGTTTATATAGTCCTCTTGTATTTGTTTTGAACATAACTTTTGATGAATGAAAATTAGAGAGTTTTCTCTTTGAGTTTTGAAAATAACTTATGGTTGAACTTATCGGGACTTTCCTGTAGCGTTCACTCCCTTGACTTATCAATTGGTTTACAATCAATGGTTGTGGTGTCTTTGATTATATCAAGGTTCTTGCCCTCATATAGGCAATGGGTCGCAGTTTTTCATTAGGTTTCTTAGACGATCCATGGATTTTTTATTCTAGATTTTGATAATTGGGTCTCATGATAGGTTGGCATGGTTCGGTTTCTCATCATTAGGTTTGGAGTTTTTTTTTTTGTTTCAATAGAATGGCGAGAGGAAAAAGACAACATGAATTTGTATTCCCATTGACCTCGTCTCTTCAAGAGACAAGATCATTAGCTAGTGACCTTATCTCTTGAAGAGATGAGATACCTCCATGCAGAAGACCTCATCTTTTCAAGAGATGAGGTCAGCTTGTCTAAAATCGGGATTATTTTCATCCCAATGGTAATTTCATAATTTTTTTAAAAACCTAAAATATTATTTTTCTTTTCCCGTGATTGTGATCTTGGAAATCTAATATATATATATATATATATAAAATAGTCATAGTGATGGTGAAATAAAAATACTAATTAATATGTGATTATTCTTAAAATACTAACTTAAAATTTTGGATTGTCATGATATAATATATGTATCATATGAGATGGTCTTTGAATGTTCTGCTATACCATAATTTTGCCCCTTTATGATACAGTGATGACCTTTATTGTGATAACATTGAATTTTTTATTTTGCCATTGATATGTATCATGTTATATACTTGTTCATAAAACTATATTAAGATGGTGTCTTTGATAATGTAACTTTAATGATATATAAATCTTGACTATGCCATGAATATGAATATATGATTTTATTTTGCTAATATTAGCATGTTCAATATTGATATTTTTTATATCAATTTTATAACATGTAGATGAGTTGATATGTATGATATCGTATATGATCATGTTTTCCCAAAACCCTTTTTATCACTTAGAGGAAAATTTAACTTTTATAAAATTGCAAAAAAACTTAAATTGATAGATTTAGGATCCATATGAAAAAACAATTAATTTTAGTATAATTTAAGGAACTTAGCGAAAAGGTTTCATGAAATAAAAAATCACCAACAAATTAAATTTTTCATTAAACAAAAGAATTACGTATGATCTGATCCCATATAGTGGGTATGTAGACACCTAATGAGCAATTTAAAATAGAAAAAATTAATTATTTTGTAATTGATATCATATCTTGAATATTTCTATTATTGTAACTTTTTTAATAGTTACAAGTAAAAATTAATTGTCTCCTATAAATATTAATAAATTTGATCGATTTTGTAAATCTTAATAAAATTAATAAATACTTTGTAAATATCATATAATAAAAAATTTTAGGATATTTAGAGAACAAGTTATAATTAGAAAATAAAAAAATGATAATAATTTGGTTTTAATAGGATAGCCCCTAGACATATAAATTTCTTGTTACTATTTTAAAAAACAATTTTTTGAGGATTAGTAGCAAAATTTGATCAGCCTACCCATTGGTCGTAATTTAATTTTTTTTTCATCTTTAGTCGAGTGGTGACTTTAAAATTTTTCAAAATAAAAAATTTCTTTTAATTCTTAATCAATGATTTATATCAAATGAGTTAGGGTTTAGTAGAACTCGGATTAAAAGAAATTAAACCAAAAAAAGTAATATTTAAGCTCAACAACTGTTAAGATAAATATTACTCAATAATTCATTGGTTTAATTTGGATTAATTCGTTATTAATTTTATAGAAATTATATGGAATCGGTCCTTAATCGTGTTTTATATGAATATCAGGTCTTTGAAGCCAAAAGAAGTGAAAAATACAAGATTGGAGCAAAATTGAATCAAAGGAGAAAAATTACATGGAAGGCTGGCTAAACAAGAATCAAAGCCGCCGGCTTAGAACTGGACCACACCGGCGTTGAATGCAAAATAACATATAGGCCGACATCAACACAACAAAAGCTGCCAGCGTTCACAATCTTCACCAGCGAACAAGCAAGGAAAAGAAGGCCGGCTGTGCATATGCTTAGGCTGTCGGCCTTTATCATTATGGACATCAAGCACACAACAAAGGCCGTCAGCTTATCTATCAACGCCGCCGACCATTACTACACTGGACGCATGAATGAAGATCAAAGCCGACGAGCAAAGCTACCAGCGTATCTGGGCTTCTTGCCTGCCTTCCTGGAAAATTCATTGTTTGCAAGACATAAGCCTGCTAAAGGAAATGCAGGCCGCTGGCGTTTAGGGAAATTTACCGGCCTATATTGCAGGATGACCTTTCAATTGCCTACTTGTGTATATATATACCTTTTAGGGTTTCTTTGGAGAAAACATTCTGATATCTTTTGTCAAGAAAAACCCTAGAGAGAGAGAATTTGAAACTCATGAGTGGCTAAACATCCAATTCTAACCAAGGGGATTGCTACAGATTCAATTCAACAAGAATTTGTGAGATCTAATTCGATCTAATCATTTGTTCTGTTCTTCTGATTATTTATATATCATCTACTTATCTTGTGATTATTGTTCTGTTTGATTGTTACAATTTAGGCCTATTGTTCAATTGACAAAACAATATATTGTTAATTAGAATACTGAATCCGTAATTGTTCATCTATTCTAATAGGAGTAACATAACAACATGTTGATTATAACTAGATAATTAATTTATGTTGTGATGATATATAATCTAATTTAAATAGTTCATGCTCTTGATATTAATTAGGATTGGTAATCTCTCTAATTTATATTGCTATTGATAGATTAAATCCTAAGAGCTGTTTAGGGTTATCTAATCAATAAGGAATAACTAAAGATCTTATCTTTTATCGAATAGTAAGGAGAGATAGGTTTCAGAGCGTATTGAACTAACCAATCTAGTCAGAAAAGAATAATGATCTTTGCATCAATGATCGATCTAGAATTGAACTGTAGTATCACCTGATTAGAGATTTCTTATTATTGAATTCAACCTTATTGTGATTGCTAGATTTAGAGATAAATTAAATTTAATTGCTTTTGATTAAACAAACCCCCAATCTTCTTTCATCTATTTCTTTCTTAATATAAATAAATTTACCCCATCCCTGTGGAGACGAACCTACTCACTTATACACAAATTTAAAGTAGGTTTTTTTTTTGGATTCGACACCACCAAATTTTGGCGCCGTTGCCGGGGATTGGTGTCAAAGATTTGTTTCTATTCTTTTATGACTCGTTCTTCTCATACAGGTGAATTAGAGTTTGATCAAGAAATTGAGAAGACCGCTAGAGACTGAGAAAACAAGCCAAATTGCGTGCTCAAGCCGCCACTACATCATCTTCATCTCCTGGTTTGAACCAAGCACTGGAACTGGCTGAATCATCCAGTGAATCTGAAAGGAAGATATACACAAGAACAAGGACAGATGGAAAATCAGGATAGGACTTTACGACAGTTGGCTGAACCGGATGTGAATCAACAACCGCTTTGTATTCAATATCCGGAGTTGAATGTAGCATTGGAATTGAAGTCAGGTCTTATTCATCTGTTGCCAAGTTTTCATGGTCTGGAAAACGAGGATCCTCATAAACACTTGAAGGAATTCCACATTGTCTGTTCCAGCATGAGACCTCAAGGGATTCCTGAAGATCAAATCAAGTTAAGAGCTTTCCCATTCTCATTGAAAGACAAGGCAAAGGATTGGTTATTTTATCTACCTCCTGGATCCATTGCTACTTGGACTGATATGGTTAAAGCTTTTCTGGACAAATTTTTCCCTGCTACAAGAGCTGCAAATATTAGACGGGAAATTAGTGGGATAAGACAAAGGGACACAGAAAATCTTCACGAATATTGGGAGCGATTCAAGCAATTGTTGCCAGTTGTCCACAACATGGTATTTCAGAACAGCTTTTGATCCAATATTTCTATGAAGGTTTGCTGCCAATAGAAAGGAAAATGATGAATGCAGCAAGCGGAGGAGCTATAGTAGACAAAACCCCTGCTCAGGCTCGGGATTGATATCTTTGATGGCTGCAAATTCACAACAGTTTGATACCGTCATGATCCTATCACAAGAAGAGTTAATGAGGTAAATGTCCCTCATCTTGAGAATCAAATTTCTAACCTCACTTCTCTCGTGCAACAGATAGCCTTAGGGAATCAACAGCAGGTTAAAGCTTGTGGGATTTGTGCTGCTATCAATCATCCCACGACATGTGTCCTACTCTTCAAGAAGATTCACATGAGCAAGCAAATGCGATTGGAGGATTTCCAGGTCTACCACAAAGGAAGTATGATCCCTATGCTAATACTTATAATCCTGGATGGAGGGATCATCCAAACTTCAGTTACGGGTCCAGACCACAAAATTTCCAATCACAGTACCGTCCAAGGCCACAAAACCAAGCACCACAACCTTCTTCATCTTCGAGTTCAGGGATGTCTCTAGAAGACATTGTTAAATCTCTTGCTGTTAACAAAACAATTCAGGATGACACAAGCAATTTCAGCATGAGACAAAGCAAAGTATCCAAAACTTAGAACAGATGAGTCAACTTGCCACATCAATGAGTAAGTTAGAATCTCAAGGTAAGTTACCCTCTCAACCGTTACTAATCCTAAGCAAAGTGCTAATGCTATCACTTTGAGATCTGGTAAGGAATGCAGAACCATGAAAAGGTAAGCAGAATAAGTTGGATCAAGAAACTGAAAAGAGGTGACAAAATCACACATTCAAGATAATCAAATGGGAGGAACATCAGTTGAACCATCTAAGATTATGGTGCCAACACCTCCATTTCCTTCTAGATTGGCAAAATCTAAGAAATTGGAAGAAGAAAAGGAGATTTTTGATACATTTCGCAAGGTAGGGTAAATATTCCTTTGCTCGATGCAATCAAACAAGTACCTCGATATGCGAAATTTCTTAAAGAATTGTGCACTAACAAGAAAAAGCTGAAAGGAAATGAAAGATTAGTGTAGGAGAAAATATTCTGCTATACTTCAAAGGAAACTTCCTCCTAAATGCAAGGATCCAGGTATGTTTACCATTCCTTGTAAAATAGGAAATGTTGGAATTGCCAAGGCAATGTGTGATTTGGGCGCTTCAATCAATGTTATGCCTGTCAGTTTATCGTCGTTGAATATGGACCATTAAAAGAACTGGTGATTGTTCAACTTGCTGATAGATCCAATGTGTATCCTGATGGTGTTTGGAGGATGTTTTAGTGCAAGTGAATGGGTTGGTTTTTCCTGCTGATTTTATGTTCTTGACATGGAAAATGATGATTTGCTAATTCATCATTAATTTTGTTAGGAAGACCTTTCTTAAAACATCTAGAACAAAAATTGATGTTCATGATGGTACACTCACTATGGAGTTTGATGGTGAAATTATTAAATTTAATATTATGAAGCCATGAAGTATCCTAGTGATGTCTCTTCTGTTTTTGTGATTGATGTTGTACCCATTAGCACAGAAATCATTTGAGTTCAGTGATGAAAATAGGCTGAAAATTGCACTTGAAAAGAGCCTCACGACTGAGAAATTGAAGAAAATTGGTAAGAAGTTTGTGATTCATTCTGACTTGGAAGACACTGTTCAAGAACTGGAATCGTTGCTGCCCTTAAGGTATGGTATTTCTTACATTGATTTACCTTCTACTAATCCAAAACTTCTCCCTTCTATTGTGCAGGCACCAAAATTGGAGTTGAAGCCTTTACCAGAGCATTTAAAGTACATATATTTGGGAGAACAAGATACTCTTGCGGTAATCATCTCTAGTAAATTGAGTACTCTGGAAGAGGAAAAGCTAATTCGGGTGTTAAGGGAGTATAAGGAAGCCATTGGATGGACTATTGCTGATATCAAAGGAGCCCTTCCACATGTATGCACAAGATCATGCTTGAGACAATTGCAAACCTTCAAGGGAAGTTCAACGTCGACTGAATCCTCCTATGATGGAAGTGGTAAAGAAAGAGATTTTGAAACTTCTAGATGCAGGTATGATCTATCCAATTTCTGATAGCAAATGGGTAAGTCCAATTCAAGTTGTTCCTAAGAAAACGGGCTTAACTGTGATTGAAAATTCGAAAGGTGAGTTGGTATCCACTCGTGTCCAAAATGGATGGAGGGTCTGTATTGATTATAGGAAGCTAAATAAGTCTACAAGAAAAGATCATTTTCCGCTTCCTTTTATTGATCAAATGCTTGAAAGATTGGCTGGACACTCTCATTACTGTTGTCTTGATGGTTACTCAGGTTTTCATCAAATTCCAGTTGCACCTGAAGACCAAGAAAAAACCACCTTCACATGTCCATTTGGAACTTTTGCTTATCGAAGGATGCCATTTGGATTATGCAATGCCCCTGCGACATTCCAAAGATGTATGGTTAGTATATTTTCAGATTATGTGGAGAATATCATAGAAGTTTTCATGGATGACTTTTACTGTCTATGGTGACACATTTGATTCATGTTTAACTAACCTTACAAAAGTGCTCAAAAGATGTATAGACACAAATCTTGTACTTAATTATGAAAAATGCCATTTTATGGTTGATCAAGGTCTTATTTTAGGGCACATTGTATCTTCTAGGGGACTTGAAGTTGATAAGGCTAAAATTGAAGTGATTAAATCTTTGCCTTACCCCGTGAGTGTACGGGAAGTTCGTTCTTTTCTTGGCAGTGCAGGTTTTATAGGCGTTTCATCAAGGATTTTTCCAAGATTACTCAACCTTTATGCAAATTATTGCAAAAAGATGTGGAGTTTGATTTTGATGAAGCCTGCAAGCATGCTTTCAACAAGCTGAAGGAGAAGTAACTTCTGCTCCAATTATCAAACCACCTGATTGGAGTCTTCCATTTGAGATTATGTGTGATGCGAGCAACTATGCAGTTGGTGCTATACTTGGACAAAGAATTGGAAGAGCTCCTCATGTCATTTGTTATGCTTCAAGGACACTTGACAGTGCACAATCCAATATTCAACAACGGAAAAAGAACTTTTAGCTGTTGTTTTTGCTTTAGAAAAATTCCGTTCATACTTACTTGGTACTAAAGTGATTGTGTTTACAGATCATGCAGCTTTGAAGTACTTGCTCTCAAAGAAAGAAGCAAAACCGAGGCTCATCAGATGGATACTCTTATTACAAGAGTTTGACTTAGAGGTACGATAGAAAAGGCACAGAAAATTTGGTTGCGGATCATCTCAGTAGAATACCCAATAGTGAAGAGTCCGTCCCATTGCAAGATGATTTTCCAGATGAACATCTCTTTTCTATACAAAAGACAACTCCCTGGTATGCTGATATTGTTAACTATCTAGTTACTAGGACTTTGCCAAGTGAATTGTCTAGAGCTCAAAAGGAAAAATTAAAAGTGATGCTAAATATTATGTTTGGGACGATCCTTATCTATGGAAACATTGTTCTGACCAAATTATTAGAAGGTGTATTTCTCAAGATGAAATTTCTTGTTTTGCAATTTTGTCATTCATATGCATGTGGAGGACATTTTGGACCTAAAAGAAGCTCGTAAAGTGCTAGAGTGTGGTTTATATTGGCCTACTTTGTTCGTGATGCTTATATGTTCTGCAAGTCTTGATAGATGCAAAAAGTTGGAAATTTAGGACATAGAGATCAAATGCCACTTACCCCTATTCTTGCTGTGAAATTTTTGATATATGGGGTATAGATTTTATGGGTCCTTTTCCTTCTTCTTTTGGAATGTTTACATTCTTCTTGCAGTTGATTATGTGTCAAAGTGGGTAGAAGCAAAGGCTACCCAAACTAACAATGCTAAAGTTGTTGTAGATTTTGTCAAATCTCACATTTTTGCTAGGTTCGGGACACCAAGAGCATTCATCAGTGACCGTGGAACACATTTTTGTAATAGAGTTGTAGAAGCTCTATTTAAGAAATACAATGTCACTCATCGTACTTCTACAACATATCATCTACAGACAAATGGATTGGCTGAAGTATCCAATAGAGAGATTAAATCCATTCTTGAGAAGACTGTCAATGTGAACAGGAAAGATTGGAGCACTAGACTTGATGATGCATTGTGAGCCTATAAAACGGCTTATAAAACCCCCATTGGAATGTCTCCATATCGTCTAGTGTTTGGCAAACCTTGCCACCTTCCTGTTGAGTTGGAACATAGAGCTTATTGGGTTGTAAAGCAATGCAATCTGAGATTGGATGAGGCAGGTGAACACAGAAAGCTTCAATTGCAAGAACTTGAAGAGATTCGCCTTGATGCCTATGAAAACTAAAAAATTTACAAGGAAAAAGCTAAAGCTTTTCATGATCAAATGATTTCAAGAAAAAAATTTTCTATTGGTAAAAAAGTTTTGCTTTATCACTCTCGATTAAAGTTATTTCTTGGTAAATTGAGATCTAGGTGGATAGGACCTTTCATTGTTACTAATGTGTTCAATCATGGTGCAATTGAGATCAAGAGCGATCAAACTGGTAAGATGTTTAAAGTAAACGGTCATCGCTTGAAACCTTTTTATGAAGGTTTCCAAGTGAACAACATTAAGGAAATCAGTTTGAAAATTCCTAAGTACAAATGAGCTCCGTTACGTCTAGCTAAAGACGTTAAAGAAAAGCGCTCCATGGGAGGCAACCCATGTCTAACATTTTTTTTATTTTCTTTTGATTTTTTTTTACTAACCCGAGTGTTTGATTTTGTTATCTTTTGCTCTTAAAAAAAATAATAATAAAAATAAATAAAAAAATTCAATTAAAATTTTTGAAAGCTGTCGACCATTTTGAATATAAAGGCAGCCAATCTTTTTCACATTAAAGGCCGGCAGCTTAACTCCCAACGCCGCCGGCCATTAGTTTTCTGTCTATTCTTGTTTAAAGATAAAGGCCGGCAGCGTAAACCTGATGGCCGCTGGCTATTAGCATTCTGGGCTTATTTGACAACCCGAAAGGCCGGCAGCTTAAATTCATACGTCGCTAGCCATTCCGTCTTGGGAGCAGATTCAATAGTAAAGGCCGGCAGCGTAACTTCAATGGCCGCCGGCGATCATGCTACTGGACATTGTGGAAAACTATACGCCGTCACATACACCGGCGGCGTATACACAGGATAGCTGGCGTAAGTGGCAGACGCGGGTTAAAACAGGTTTTATTTCTCCTTCTTTCTCATTTCTATCCTTCTCTTTCATCTCTCTTTCACTCATCTATGCTCCAGTGGACTACAAGCTTCCATTTTTTTTTTTGAAAGCTACAACAAGTAAGTGCTTCTAACTTTATTTCTCTTGATTTTTTTACTTGTTGATAAACTTCCATGCCCATTTGGTATATGACTGCTGGATGTTAGGATTGTGAATTTGGCGAGAATTGGGTGGTGCGAATTGTGGGTCGATGGAGTTGAGGATTTGTTGGGTTAAATTGGTGTTGATGAATTGTGTCTAGGTTTTGTTTGTGTTGTGATTCTGTTTTGAGTGGCTGGTTCGTCTAGTTTTGAACTTCAAATTCTAGGGTTTTCACTGTTGAAATTAGGGGATTTCGTGAATTTTTGACAAATAGATGTTATAATTTCAAATTTACAGGTTTTCTTGTGTATTTGATAAATTAAAAGTGATTTGGTTTGAAAACAACTATCATCAATACAGAAATTCGGATGAATTTTTGAAATAAAAAATTTCAAACTATGTCATTATGATTTTCAAAGGTTGTTTTGAATGAATTTTAAACCGTGAAGTTTGAACAAAATTTTGAATCTATTCCCTTTCAACGGTTGAAAACTAAGCTGGCTAACTTAGACTGACAGCTTTAAACTAAAAATTTTTTATAAACATTTATGAGTTTAATTCATCCATGCTTGTATTCTTTTCAAATTACTCAATCTATCTGAAACAAGCATGTAATAAATTAATGTTTAAGCTGTTTTCAAATTCGATTCCTATTGAATTTCTTTGCCTAACATGGATTTGAATTAGGATGCCACCCAAGAAGCTACAACCTAAGTCTAAGAAAAGAAAAACTTCTGAAGCTTCTTCGTCCGGAACACAACCTGAATTGTTGATTCATAAAGATTATGCTAAGGAAAGGAAGAAAAAATTTCAGAAAATGAAATTCATTAACCATCAATATCTTGATTGGGAGTTGCTGAATCAATATGGGATGATGGATATCTTGTCTCAAGCTGTCTAAGATCACACTTGGTTTAAAGTTTTTGATGTACGGGAACCAACATTTAAAGATATAACCATAGAGTTCCTGTCGACCATGTATGTTGAGACAGAGAATGGGGTAACAACCATGAAGTTTCAGGCATATAAGGAAGTGAGACAAATAGAATTAAAGCAAGTTGGGTATACCCTGGGTCTTTATGATACCATGGATGCTACAGCACATCTGTCTAATGGCTGGCCATAAGACATGGACGCTTCAAAGTTCTGGTTAGAACTAATTAAGCCAAAGACGGATCCATTCATTCCATCAAAAAGCTTGTCTGATGCCTTTATAGCTACGGAGCACAAGCTGCTTCATCATATACTATCACATACAATTAGCTGCAAGAAGACAAGCCATAGTAAGGTAACGAGCTTCGATGTGTTTTATCTACATAGTATGATCAAGGGTTGTCCGATAGACCTTAGTGTTGAGGTGGTAAATTTTATAGATAGACAAATATCTGACACCAGGACGAAAGTGATCTCATGTGGAGGATATATAACCGCTTTACTGAAAGGAATGAGAATCTTTCAACAACCTGAAGGGGATGAAGGCATGGAATGCAAGAAAATCTCAAGCGCACCATTCAGGTTGTGGGGTTTGAATAAACCATCCCATGCTGCTGATGCTACTGATGCTGATAGCCATGATGATGAAGATGAGGACGAGTCGGCAGTGCCCGAAATTACTCCTTATATGGGACCTTCTACATCATCCGCACCACCTCCTCCTGCTCCTACTGGTAGCCGGTATGATCAGTTGAGACAAGAAATTGTCCAACTAAAAAGAAAATAAGAAAGAGAGAAAGAAAAACAAGAAGTTCAGGAAATCACTGGTCGATATGTTGAAAGCTGCTTTCTCATGTATAAATCAAACAGCAGATCACATACATTATGAAACTTCTGAGGAAGAAGCCAGCACAGAGGAGGAAGGAAGCTAGAGTTCCTGTCTAATATAAATGCAATCTATCCTTACAATCGTTTTGCTCGCCACTCCTATTGCTTCATCTTGCTCCACAAGATAAATTAGGGAAGTACCGTTATTCCTTTTTAATTGATTTCTTTCTTACTTCGTGCTGATTTAGAAACAGTGAGGACACTGTTTACTATAAGTGTGGGGGAGGGATAAAATTATGAATTTGAGTATTTCATCTGGTGATGTATGACTTCTGAAATTATTTTGCATATATAAGACATCTGGAATTGAAATGTGTACCCACACTTTAAATTGTTGATCATTTGTTCTTAAGTAATATATGGCAATTTTAGGCCAAATTTTTTCAAAAATTTGAATGAAATCTGGAGATTGTGCTGGAAAATTAAAGATAGCATCTAAAAAGTGAAAAATTTACTCGTGAAAGTGCCTTACTCACCTACTGTTTTGATTAGAATACTTGATTAAAATTAAGTAGTGAAATCTTTAAGGAACAGATTTATTGTGAATTTAGCTTTAGATTTGGAAGTTTGAGAATAAGTCGAGTCCTTAAGTGAAAAATAAACAGGTTTACTTCTAGGAAAAAGTTAACTTATATATACTTTCATGGTTGTCAAACTCGCGAGTCTACTCGTACGTTTCTACGAGTTTACGAGTTGATGATGATATTTTGATTCAACTCGCACTCAAAATCGTTTTTTGAGTAAACTCGTAAGTAGAATCGTAGAATCGTGAGTAGAAACGGTAGAATCGGTGGTAGAATCGATAGTAGAATCGTAAATAGAATCGTAGTAAAATCTTAAAGTTGTAATTTTACACTTTTTTTTTTCTATTTGAACTTTAAAAATGCAATCAATTTAATATATTTAAATTTAGGGTTTTTGGGGTTGGTTCTTGATATTTATCTTAATCTAACTTAATTTTAGTTTTTTTAATATTTTTTCCTTTTATTTCCTTTTTTTGTATTTTTTAGAGAGTTATTTTCTTTTAGGTTATATACTATGATATATTTTGACCATTTTGAATGAAAAGTAAACTAATATATACAATGCTATGTTTTTCCCTTTTTTTAATAATTTTCTATCTATAAATATATTTGCCATAAATATAATGATTTGTTGTGCAAATATGTAGTGAACATGAAAATATTCATTACTACACAAAACAAGCTACTCACACATGATAATTTAAATGATTTGCAATACATCTTAATAATTATAGATTATGAATCATTATTAAATAAAAATAATTATTTTAATTATAAAATTGCAGTAAATATATTAATGACAGTATGTGAATTATGATTGATAAAACTTAAATTTTGGTTGTACATAATTAGTTTAATACTAAATTCTTTATTTTCATAATTTATTTAAAGTTTTATTATTTCAGTAAGTACATCAATAGTTTTTGTAAGTAAATTTACATTAGTTGTAGAATCTTACGATTCTACGTTTCGATTTTACGTTCCGATTTTATGGACCCCTTAGCGATTCTAGGTAGAAACTCGAGTTTGACAACCATGTATACTTTTATGAATTATTTGCAAAGAATTTTTCAACACTTAGTAAAAAAGATAAATGAAGTCTTTTTCTTAGTGATCTTTGATAAAAAAAAGTCTTAAATTTGTTGTTACATTCAAAAAAGAGAAACAAGCATAGCCTATACTCCTCTAACTCGAACAATCGAGTTATGAGTATCCAAACTTGAATGTTAGAGTGAGGAAGAGTTCATAGGGGTCCCTTTAAAACCTGGTCACTTGGGTGATGAGCCCGGGATGTACCGACTCAATGAACTCACTATAACGATAAGGGAGGAAAGGCTAAAGTTCATATATGTGCTTTGAAATGAAAAAAATTACAAAAAGAAAGAGCTGAAAAGAAACGGACAAAAACCAGTCCAGAGATTCATCTCTGAAGGCTCTAAATATATGCTTGAATGAAAAAAAAAATATGAATGTTGAAGCAATCAAATGGAATAAGACTTATAATAAACAGAGAGAAAATCTAGGAAAAGAATGGATATCAAATGCTTTTATTCTATGTTGGTAAGAGTATATGTCGGTTAGATGTCCATTGAAGTCTAAATGGGTATTTTTCCTTGCTGGACTGAGTATTTACTTTTGAGTAGAAGAATCTTCTGTTAAATATGTGGTTAAAGTTTGTTTTATTTAGATTAGCTACTGAATTTTGACTTTAGTACTCTAATTATATGTAATCAGTTTGGTTAGAGCAGTAGGCACTGAAATCACAAGTTATAAAAAGAAAGAAAGATGCTTGAATTTGAATTTTGAAAGAAGCACACTCTATGATAAGATTTCATTCTTGGTTATATGGTATTGCTTGAGGACAAGCAATGGTTTAAGTGTGGGGGAATTTGTTAAGATGAATATTACTCAATAATTCATTGGTTTAATTTGGATTAATTCATTATTAATTTTATAGAAATTATATGGAATCGGTCCTTAATCGTGTTTTATATGAATATCAGGTCTTTGAAGCCAAAAGATGTGAAAAATACAAGATTGGAGGAAAATTGAATCAAAGGAGAAAAATTACATGGAAGGCCGGCCAAACAAGAATCAAAGCCACCGGCTTAGAACTGGACCACACCGGCGTTGAATGCAAAATAACATATAGGCCGACATCAACACAACAAAAGCTGCCAGCGTTCACAATCTTCACCAGCGAACAAGCAAGGAAAAGAAGGTCGGCTGTGCATATGCTTAGGCCGTCGGCCTTTATCATTCTGGACATCAAGCACACAACAAAGGCCGCCAGCTTATCTATCAACGCTGCCGGCCATTACTACACTGGACGCATGAATGAAGATCAAAGCCGACGAGCAAAGCCGCCGGCGTATCTGGGCTTCTTACCGGCCTTCCTGGAAAATTCATTGTTTGCAAGACATAAGCTGGCTAAAGGAAATGTAGGCCGCCAACGTTTAGGGAAATTTACCGGCCTATATTGCAGGATGACCTTTCAATTGCCCACTTGTGTGTATATGTACCTTTTAGGGTTTCTTTGGAGAAAACATTCTGATATCTTTTGTCAAGAAAAACCCTAGAGAGAGAGAGAATTTGAAAGTCATGAGTGGCTAAACATCCAATTCTAACTAAGGGGATTGCTACAGATTCAATTCAACAAGGATTTGTGAGATCTAATTTGATTTAATCATTTGTTCTGTTCTTCTGATTATTTATATATCATCTACTTATCTTGTGATTATTGTTCTGTTTGGTTGTTACAATTTAGGCTTATTGTTCAATTGACAAAACAATATATTGTTAATTTAGAATACTGAATCCGTAATTGTTCATCTATTCTAATAGGAGTAACATAACAACATAGTTGATTATAACTAGATAATTAATTTATGTTGTGATGATATATAATCTAATTTAAATAGTTCATGCTTCTTGACCTATTAATTAGGATTGGTAATCTCTCTAATTTATATTGCTATTGATAGATTAAATCTTAAGAGCGTGTTTAGGGTTATCTAATCAATAAGGTTAATAACTAAAGATCTTATCTTGTTTATCGAATAGGTAAGGAGAGATAGGTTTTCAGAGCGTATTGGGAACCGTAACCAATCTAATCAGAATAAGAATAACGATCTTTGCATCAATGATCGATCCAATGAATTGAACTGTAGTATCACCCTGGTTAGAGATTTCTTATTATTGAATTCAACCTTAAATTGTGATTGTTAGATTTAGAGATAAATTAAATTTTAATTGCTTTTGATTAAACAAACCCCCCAATCTTCTTTCATCTACATTCTTTCTTGAATAGAAATAAATTTTCCCGATCCCTGTGGAGACGAACCTACTCACTGTTATACACAAATCTTAAAGTAAGTTTTTATTTGTTGGATTCGACAACCACCAACGACTAGCTTCATTTAGGTGACTTGGAGACCTTTAGGGTTTAGGATGATGACAGCAGGAAGGCTTGGGATTGGCTTTGTGGCATAGGGTTCTTTACTTAATTATGTTTTTTTTTTTTTTGTGTTATTTATTGCTTAATGATTATATTAGAAATTTACACTAACTTCAGCTATATTTTTTGATTTTTTCTTACATAGTTACTGTATCTTTTTATTGATTATATTACCTATGGTATTACTTTCCATTTGTTTCAAGAGTTAATGTCATAAATGGTACATGAATTTTGACAAAATTTATAATTGGGCATCTGAACTGTGAAATCTATTAATTTTATACCTAAAAAACTTTTTGTGCATGTTAATACTACTTCTATTAATTAGCTAATGCCGTTATCGTACGTGGTATTTTAATCAATATGATAAAGATATTGTTGGCATATACAAAAGTTCTTTCAGGTACAAAATTGATCAATTTTAAAGTTCATATACCTAATTGCATATTTTGTTGAAATTTATGTACCATTCGCGACATTTACCCATGTTTTAATCACTTAAAACATATGTAAGTATTTAAATACTAAAAACATAGCCAATATCATGAAGTTTGAGAATAACTCATCCTTTCATTCTAATTAGACATTAGGTTATTGACTTTGCCAAAGATAAGTAAAATGGTAATAATTGTTAATAATTTTTATGACATTCAATATTGTAAAATCAAATATGAGTCACTAGTTTAAAAAAAAAAAAAAAAGAGAACACGATGGAAGCTATGAATCTCACTCTCATGCATTTATTGGTTGTAGATTTGGCAAATGAGTCGAGATTCATAGCTTCACCAAAGCTAGTAAAATATCTTTGCCTTTCTTAAATGGGTTGAGGTAACGTAAATATTGCCCAGGTATTCACATGGTTCTATTTGGCTATTCTTTGCACTAATAGAATCTTTTATCTACCTGTTTGTAAAAGGTCAGGTCATTCGTGCCCCCTCTATCTTAAAATTGAATTTGCTATTACACTATGGAAATAGTTGATTCTCTCTCAACTAGCTTTTTATATTACATATTAGAGTTGAATCTAAAGTTAACCACTAAATTGTTGGAGTGGTCACCAGTTATTTGTTGAAGAGTATGAGTATAATGCTTCCAAAATAGGCACATGATCAAGGATTTGTGTGAGGCCTATAACATGCCTGATGTCACGCCCCAAAGGGTACCCTAGACGTGGCAATCCGCCACATATGGTATTAAAACTTAAGAATGACTTTCCGAAGTTATGTGAAAGCTTCAACATCATATGTGAGGCGTCTATCACAACAATGGGAGACATCGGTGGGATGTGTAGTTCGAGATAGTAAATATAGCATACAAGAAATCTAAATAAATATTTAACTTCAACATTATAAGAATATAGTCCTTACATCATCTTAGGGGCATTCCCCCAATAAATCTCCAAACAACATAATATCAGCTTAGACTTTCGCATAAAGAAGCACTATTAAAACTAAAAGATATTAAAGGAAATCTTTTCTAAGATCTTTAAAAGGATTTCCAAAAGCTTCCCAAAACATAGTCCCACTCGGGTATATGAAGTCCTTAGGTATAAGAGATATTGGTCCTGTATCAACAAAAGTTTATTGGAGAATAAGCATAACTAGTTTTGTGAAAATATTCCTGAATTAATGTACTCGTGTCAATAATTTCAAACAAGTTATTAAACAAGCATATGAATGCATCAAGCAAGTGAGCAAGCAATAAATATGATCTACCGGAAATCATTTGTTTTGAATGGATTTACTCCTCCATTCGATGGTTAGGTGTTTTAGGCTCTTTAAAATCCAACTTATGTAGTTTATTTTTGGCTCCTACTCATCCATCCTGAAATCGTTCTTTTCGGCTCCTATTCGCCCATCCTTAAATAGTTCTTTCAGGCTCCTATTCACCAATCTTGTAGACTTACGGGTTCCTGCAAACCCCATTAATATACTCTTGTCCCATTGAGCATAGCAGTTGATGTAATAAGGCTAACTATGTGATATGCATGATTCAATTAATATAACTTATAATATATGATTAAAGTAATTTAAAAGCGATCATAGAATTTACAAACACACTCCAGCATAATAATAATAAAACACAATTTAATTGATAACAAATCATGTTTTGGTATGCTTAGCATTCTTTCAACCAATATTATCATGCATAATCCATTTTCATCTTTTCCTACATCTAGTATCTTTAGCTACGAGCATAAACAAGTACGTAAAGGTAGGAGATAAACTCACTCGGCCATTCTTTACTCATAATGGTCCTCTAAATATAGATTCTCCCAAACTTCATTACTTAAATGAAAGAAATACCCGAAATGAGTATTTCGTGGAATCTCTACTTCAACTTCCTAATTCTATTCTAGCATTTGCGTCAAAATTCGGATAAGAGGAAATTCCAACTTAAAACGGTCATAACTAGCTTATTTTAACTTGGAATTTTGCATATTATATACCGTTTTCTACCTACTCGAAAAGATCTATCATTTCTAAGGTTATTTTTGTCATAAAAGCCATTTAGGTTGCAAATCACCATGGTACAGAATAGTTACGAATTTCATAGTCCTCAAAATATGATTTTCCAAACTTTCCTTTACTAAAAAATCTTTAAACAAAATACATAGATATTTGTATAGTTGAAAAATCCTTTGATCATATGTATATACTCATATTGTATGCATGATTTTTGTAGTGTCGTCTCAACGTTGATATTTCACAAACAATTTGTCTTTAAGAGTTTTAAAAGATGAAACTTTGAAAATTTTTCCTTTTTAAATGGCTAAAAAGAAACTTAAAAATATACTTAGGTTGTTATGAGTGAGTTTTTTCCTATTATATTTTCATTTCCTAACTTTTCAAAAGTAATTTAATTTTCAAAAATTTGGTTTTTTAAGTTATCTACCAATTTTATTTCTAGTGATTGAAAAATAAGCTTTTCAAAATTTTCCTTAAGTTGTTAGTGTAGTCTAATATTTGGAATTGTGTTAAATGTATGTTTTCCTCTCATTTCTATATTCTTTTTCTTCTTTAGAAAATAAGTTTACTTTTAAAACTTTTCTTTCTTAGTAAATTTTATCTTTCTAAGTTGGTTTCTGAAGTAGTGAGTTGATTTTACCTTGATTTGAAAAACTTGTTTTATTCCTTATGTCTATTAAGTGGTGGAATAATCTTTTTAGATAAGTTTATAAGAAAAGCTTTCCTCATAAAGAATTGTCAATATTAGAACTTAGCAAAAATTTCATTTTAAATTTTGAAAAGAGAATAACAATATAAAATTAAGTTTTGTAGAAACTTTTCTTAGTATGTGATTTTCAAAATCTTTGGTGAACCTTTTTAAGTTTTATAAAAGATATGGTTGGGTTAAAATCTTAAGTTTAATGCGAAAATTTATATTTTTATGGAGTATTTAGTTCTGATTTATAAACGAAATGAGTTCTTTTTATTATTTGAAGAAATCTTCATTACTACTACTTCTAAAATCTATGATTAGCTTATCTTTTGAAAAGAATTTATTAAAAACAAAACTTAGATCTTTTGTTGAAAATTTCTTTATTAAGAAATATAGCTTAGTTTCCTTTATTTATGAAAGCACCCATTTTTATTTTTATTAAGACAAGAACCTTCTAATCATGCATGAATATGATTACGTAGTAATAAAAAAGTAAGAATAATATATAATAAGGTAGAAAGAAATATAATAAGCATATAAACAAAACAATATGATCAAGCATTGGGAACCTTAGCTTTATCAAGGTATCCCAGTCAAGTATTGGGAGTCTTAGCTTCATCAAGGCTTCCCGAGACTAAGAATAGACTAGTCTCAAAAAGAAAAGAAAAGAAAATTGTTTTAATTTGATAAAGACAAGTCTAAGACTAGAAAGACTAGTCTTAATAATTTACATGAAACGAGTACATAAATAAATTGCAAGGCATGAATAAATAAATAAATATTATATTAGTGAGCTCATATAATCTAGGAAATATATATATATATATATACATAAATATATTTACTAACATATAGGAGTTAGATTAGGATAATAACAACAACATAATAACATAACAATAACAATAAAACAACATAATAGTAAAATAAGATTTGTTCATGAACAAGAATAAAACATGAACATAGTATTGCTTCCATAATAATTATTTATTTACGAAACACACACCATGGTCATGCTAAGTTACATTACATGGTAAAGAGATATAGGTAAGATTTTATCTAAGGTTTAATGGAGGATTTGAAAAGAGACAAATGGGTAATGTGTTTGCTATTTTTCTTGAAGAGTAGTAAATAGTAGAGAGTGTTTTGAGAGGGGATTGTTGGAGAGAGGATTTGAGAGAAAATTTTGGTTGAGTTTTGTTATGTAAAATGAATGTGTGAAAAAATGAAGGAGGGAGGAGGTATTTATAGAATTTTGGATTGAAAATTAGATGTAATAAAATAAATTGAAAAAAAATAAATTGAGAAAAGAGAGAGGGAGGGCCGGTGGCATAGAGGGAGAGAGAGGGAGGATTTTTGTTTGTTTGTAATTTTTATAAAGAAAAGTAATAATGTATAAAGTGTGATGTGAATAAAGTTGTATTGGAAATATAAAAATGTAAGAAAATAGGTTATAAGAAAAAGTAGAGATAATGAAATAGTAATGAATATTAGAAATAATACCATAAATAGTACACTAGATAAATAAAATACTGATGGTAATAAAAATACGCGTGAACGAGCTATATATGATATTTTTAGTTACCAAAAAATTATGAAACTGATATTTTTGGATTTCTTATATTATTATGAGTCTAACGGTATAAATGAAAAATTTTTATCATCCCATGTTCCCGAGCATGGTTTTCAAAAACTGATCACGTTCGGATTCGAAAGACACTAGAAATAAGCGGATATTATATTTTATACTTCCCTATATTATCACGAACTATTATAAGCCATTAACCTAATTTCGTTGTCTAAGATTTGAGAAAGCGGGATAACTAGAGTTGAAACTGCTAGATTGTCTTGATCTTTGTTGACTTTTGAAATTTTGGTTTGACTAGGGTTAGAGTTTAATCCAACTTTACCCTAGAAATTGAGGGGTTTACATTAGGGATTGTATAGATGAATCTTCTCATGTTTGGGTTTTGAGTCGAACGATTATTGAATTTTTTATTTTTGTTTTTGAAGATTCTCTTATGAAATCTCGTGATCAATATTGTTTAGTGTTCGGTTTAACTTCGGTCAGCTTTTAAGGTTTTGATTCGGTATTCCAAAACTATTCTCTAAGAATTACAAAAAAATTAGGGTTTTACACTTGATATACTCTAATTGTGAAGAAGATGTCCACCTCTTTAATTCGTAGTGTAGGTAAATCCCTTTGGTATGCAGTGATATTGAGTCACAATGGTATATATTATAAAGATTTAATTTAGTTTTTTTAGGACTTGTTATGTTTGTATCACATAATATGAAATAATAATAATTAGTAAAATTATAATAAATTATTATATATATTAAAATATATAAATGGTTCAATTATTATTATATATATAATATTAACTACCGATTACTACAAATTTAAAATTTTTTTAGTTTTGGTTTGCAAACTAATCAATATTATGATGAGATGGTCAAGAACATCCTAGTAGCAAGCATGAGAGGAGTATAAGGGAGAGTAAGTGTAAAACATTGAAGATTTTGGCTTGCCATGGCTTCCGATGGAACAATAGGGGCAAGCATAACTACATTCACAGCCACAACAACAAAATGAACCCAAAACACATGGTGCCTTTAGTATGCAATAGATAATGGAGTGCTTGGATTAAATCACCGCCTCACAACGAGATCAAAGGGAAATGCTCAAAACTATCGATTATTGTTATAAGTCTCTTTATACTCATATGGACCAAATTTCTTGAGATTAATAGGAGTATTCCCATGCAACCAATCAAGAAGTTCACTACCACCATACCATCCCCTAGTGGTGCTAATAGTCAACGCAATCAATCATGAAATTCATCTTTTATTTCTTCTTTTTTTATATATAAATTAGGTATGTTTACTGTTGAACCATGTGGAGCTTACAATCTTGTTTTGATAAGAAAATGTATTTTAAAAATGCTCCACAACTTAGTTAAGTTACATCTAATAGGCAAAAACTTGTTTTTTATATGTTTGAGTTTTGTTATGTTTTTGTTTTTGTTTTTGTTTTGTGCTTGTTATTACAGATGACTTCAAGCATGTTTTAGGCCTTGATTCTTTTATAATCTCTCAAAGATTAAAATAAAAAAAAAAATGTTTGAGAGCTCTCTCTAAGATTTTCAGAGTATCTTGAATCACCTCAAATAGAGTCCGGATGAGAAAGTTATGGCTAAAATACAAAAGCATGTCAGAACTATCAAAAGCATACTGGCTCACCGGTCTAAAATGCACTGGCTTGTCCATCCAAACTAGAAAAAGGCAAAAAATGATCAAATTTGATCAAGGAGGAGACCGAAATCTAGACTTGGACAAGTTAGCTGGTAGGGAATTGGATTAGCTCACTGGTACGGCCAAAAAGTAGTTGTGACAAACTTTCTGATCCGACCATTGGTGACTTTTTTTATTGACAATGGCTAGCGTGAGCTGAGAGATTATAAATAGTGTTTGAGGTGTTTTTATATAAGAGAGTAGAGCTTAATAAGATGATATTATGTGAAAATACTTTCTCAAATTGTGTCTGTTTTTATTAAGTGAATAGTGCCATAATGAGATTAGTGAGCTAATATTGTAAGGCACTATTCAAATGTTTTGTTTGAGTGTTTTAGTGAAATCCTCAAGTGTTGAGACAGTTGAGTGAAATCTTACATGTGTGTAGGAATTTATGAATTCTTCTTTATAATACAAATGTGAAGTCCTTAGTTGTGAGACATTGTTGTCAAGTCCTCTTTGTGGGGTATTATTTGTTGAATGAAATGTGTGAAGTTCTCCTTGATTGAGGCAATTATGGACCGTAGAGACTAGGGGGCAAGTTGAACTCTATGTTATATCGCAGTGTAATCTTCTCCCTTCTCCTTCCTTATCTCTTCATTATTACTGTTTTAATTACATTATTTGAGCAAAATTAACAAAAGAGATAATGGTTAGTTAAGTGAGGTTAAAATTGGCTTAAAAACCTATTTATAGCTTCCACTTTTGCATGCATGTGTAAACAAGCTTAGCTGTGCTTTTATTTTTTTTCCAACAATTGGTATCAGACCGGGTCTCTAAAGTTAATGCTTAATCACATCTTACAGAAAAGTTTCTGTGATTTTTTAAAAACATTAGTCTCGTGGGCTTTTGTGTGCTTGAAAAAAAAATATTTATTAAATGTAATTTAAGTCTTTTAGTAAAGCATCATCTCTTTATAAATGAGTAAGGAAGTAACTTGGTTAGGTTTTAGATGGATTATATAAACCAAAAACTGATCCGTTACCCTATAGGGCCTATTAAACCCGACCCTATAACTCTATTGGGTTTTCATGTTATATCCAAACCTGCTCTATAGAGTTTGATTTAGAACCCAAAACCCAATCCTATAACCCTATAACACTAATTTTTTTCCAATCTATTTTCAAATTTTAATATTAAATTTAAAAGAAGCTGGTGCTTCTGACATATGTTTTTATACATTCAAAAATAAAAGATATGTATGGAATAGATAGAATATGTGGTAAACCACATTTATGATTCAATATTTAAATACATAAATATCTTACTTTTGTCACCATGTCTCATCTAAGAGACTTAAATAAGAACATAGTTAAATAAAATCTCTTGTTAGGGATAAATATAACACATCAAATAATATTAAAGCAAATATGACCTGAACAAATTTTAATGAAAAGTTCTAAAATCCTTAACCAGTCTAATAAATATAAAAGAACAAACATTTCTAGGAGGTAGAAAAGATGACAGCTCCTCCATGTTTCATTTCCTTTCTTTACCCGTTTAGTAAAGTTTTTATTTATTTATTTATTGATTATGGTACCAAGTTATTGGATGTCAATCAAGTTTGTTCTATGATCCAAACCCCATCCTAAAACCCAATAGGGTTTTTACTACATATCCAAACCAGACCCTAAAACCATACAAGGTTCAATCCTATAAGGTTTTTAATAGGTCGGACGGGTTGAAAACCCTATTTCAACTCACCTGGTTACATCTCTCCAAATGAGCTTTTACTCGACATGCTTAACTGAGGGAGTTAAGTCGTATTTAATAAGTTGTTTATTATATATAGCTTAGGAATCTTTAGTTGAGCATTACATCTTTTACAAGTGAGCTTTTACCTAAATTTTTAATTGAAAGGGAGTGCTAAGTTGAGGGGGAGCAATGTTGTGCAATAGTTATTCTCATAAAAAAGGAGGAGATTATTGAACCATGTTGAGGTTACGATCTTATTTTAATGAGAAAATGTATTGCACAAGTGCTCCACAACTTAGTTAAGTTACTGTTATAAACAAATCGCGCAATCGAAAACGATAATAGCAAACAGAAAGTAAAGAACACACAGATTTTATGTGGAAACCTTTCTGGGAAAAACCGCAGGTAGAGACGAGAGAGGAATCACACTACATCAAAGTAGGAGTACAAATGTTTAAGAGAATTACAAGTCTAAACTTTTAGATCTCTCAATGGAAATTTTGTGTATGTGATGTGTTGTGTTGCGTATATAACCCTAGAAACAACATATATATATATATGTGTGTGTATAAAGATAACCGATATAATGGCCTAATTATGACATTTAAATATGTAATTAATGAGTAATAAAGGCCTGAATGATAACCGTTAAATGTATAATGAATGAATAATAAATGTGTAGTCAAATATTCATTCATTAACATTTAACTACGGGAGTCGGTTATAGAAATCGGGTCACAAACTCCAACAATCTCCACCTTGACACGAATTCTGGAGTAACAAACACAACAAACTCCAAAACTTTGATAAACAACTCCACCTCTTCCACAAGTTCCTCAAAGGAATCAACCAGCTACCGACACTTAGCAAGTTCAAGCAATGCTCAAACTTTTCAATGGGAAGTTTCTTAGCTAACATATCTGCAGGGTTGTCATGAGTGCTCATGTTGCTCACTGCAATATCTCCTCGAGCAATAATATCACGCACAAAGTGATAACGGACGTCGATATGCTTAGCCCTTTCATGGAACGTCTGATCCTTAGTCAGAAAAATCGCACTGTGACTATCATAAAATACTATAGACGTCTTCAAATTACTAAGCTTAGAAAACAACCCTTTCAACTAGATAGCCTCTTTAATCGCCTCTGTAATAGCCATGTATTCCGCCTCTGTAGTGGATAGAGCAACAGTAGCTTGTAAGGTGGCTTTCCAACTAATTGTACAACCACCAAGAGAGAAAACATACCCTGTGATCGATCTTCTTTTATCTAAGTCCTCGGTGAAATCAGAATTAACAAATCCAACGACCCCATCTCTAGTTTTCTTGAAATGCAAACATATATTAGTAGTTCCTCTTAAGTATCTGAAGATCCATTGGACTACTTTCCAGTGTTCCTTGCCAGGATTCGCCATATACCTGTTGACAACACTAACGGCATATGCCAAATCTGGACGTATGCAAATCATTGCATACATAAGAGACCCTACTGCACTAAAGTAAGGGACCTTTGACATATAGTCAATTTCATGTTCTGATTTAGGAGACTGATCAGACGACAGTCTAAAATGACCTGCTAAAGGGGTACTAATAGGTTTAGCACTCTTCATATTGAACCTGGAGAGTATCTTCTCAATATATCCTTTTTGACTCAAGTGTAATACACTTGATTTTTTGTCTCTTGAAATTTCCATACCAAGAATCTTCTTGGCTACACCTAAGTCCTTCATCTCAAATTTCTTGTTCAATTGTGCTTTAACCCTGTCAATCTCTCCTTTATCCTTGGCCGCTATCAACATATCATCCACATATAAAAGTAGATACAGAAAAGACCCATCTTCATAGCGCTTGAAATATACACAGTTGTCATAATTACTTCTCCTGAAATCATGAGAAGTCATAAAAGAATAAAATCTTTTATACCACTGTTGTGGTGATTGCTTCAACCCATATAGGGATTTCTTTAATCTGCACACATGGTCTTCTTTCCCTAAGACCCCAAAACCTTTCGGTTGGTGCATGTAAATGTCTTCTTCAAGTTCTCCATGCAAAAACACAGTCTTCACATCAAGCTGCTCTAACTGAAGATCCTCCATAGCCACAATACCAAGCAGTGCTCGAATCGAGCTTTGTTTCACAACAGGAGAAAACACGTCAGTAAAATCAATACCTAGTATTTGACTGTATCCTTTCGCTACAAGCCTTGCTTTGTCTCTGGGTTCTTCACAACTTGAGTCTTCTTCCTCTTTCTTATAAACCCACTTGCATAGAATGGCTTTTTTACCTTTGGGAAATTTCACTAACTCCCATGTTCGATTCTTTTGGATGGATTTCATTTCTTCTTGCATGGCTATCATCCACTTACCAGGATCATCACAACTAATCGCTTTTGTGTAAGTAGATGTTTCTAAACTTGAATCAACATCATCAGCCACATTCAACGCATATGCAACTAGATCCACTTCTCCATATCTCTGTGGAGGCCTTATCTCTCTCCTAGGTCTGTCCTTGGCAATTGAATAATGTGGCTGTTGAGATGTAAAAGTCGATTGAGAGATAGGCTTTGTTGAATCTGTATTGATATCAAACTCTACCTACACACTTGGTTTTTGCTGGGTTTCATCAGAAGTAACAACAGGACATAAATCATGCAACATAGTAGATTCATTAAATACAACATCCCTACTAATAATATTTCTTCAATTCGGACACCACAATTTATATCATTTAACCCCAGTCTGAAACCAAGAAACACATACTTTAGGATTCTAGCTCAAGTTTGCCATGTTTACATGGTATGCAGGACATCCAATATTTCAAATCAGAATAATCTGCAGGGAATCCAGACCATACCTCATGTGGAGTCTTCTTCTCAATGGAAGTCAACGGAGATCTATTGATCATCAAACAAGCAGTGGAGGCAGCTTCTACCTAAAAAGATTTTGGTAACTTTGAATTGGAGAGCATACATCTCACCTTCTCCATAATGGTCCTGTTTATATGTTCTGCAACCCCGTTTTACTGGGATGTACCAGGAACCGTGAGATGTCTAACAATCCCTTCAGACTTGCACAAGTCATTAAATTCACTGGAGTAGAATTCCAAGCCATTATCAGTACGTAGATGTTTCACCTGTTTTCCAGTCTATTTCTCAATCATCGTCTTCCACACTTTGAACGTAGATAAGGCATCGCTTTTCTTATTCAAGAAATATGCCCAAACCTTTCTGGAGTAATCATCTATAATGGTTATCATATATTTGGCACCACCACTGGAGGGCACTCTAACAGGACCCCAAAGGTCAGAATGAATATAATCTAGAGTGCCTTTAGTATTATGGGTACTTATGGTGAACTTGACCCGTTTCTGCTTCCCAAATAGGCAGTGTTTGCAAAACTTCAATTTGCTGATGCCTTGCCCATCCAGAAGTCCTCGCTTACTTAATTCTACCATACTAGCTTCACTCATATGCCCCAGATGCATATGCCATAGCCTAGTAGCATCTTCATCCGACAAGGAGGAACCAATGGCTACATCACCTATCACAACAGAACCCTGCAATGAATAAAGATTAACAGTCTTTCTATGGCTTTTCATCACCACCAGCGAACCCTTACTGATCTTTAGGACTTCACCTTCACTTGTATACCGATACCCTTTTAGATCAAGGGTACTAAGAGAAATCAATTTTTTCTTCAAATTAGGAATGTGTCTCACATCACCAAGCGTTCTAACCACGCCATCAAACATCTTGATCTTAATCGTTCTGATAGCTGCAATTTTACAAGAAGTGTTATTTCCCATCAAAACAAAACCTCTAGAAACCGTTTCATATGTTGAAAACCAGTACCAATTGGGACACATATGAAAGGTACATCCAGAGTCTAAAATCCACTCTTTACTAGCCTGTGAATCACTATCAGAAGCAACAAGAAGATCACCATCAGTATGATCTTCAACAACATCAGCCTTAGCCGTTTTATCATATTGATTTTGCTTTTAATTCTCACCAGTCTTCTTATTTTTATTCTGTAGTTTATAACAATCTGCCTTAATGTGGCCTTTCTTCTTGCAATAGTTACAGGTTTTAAATCTATTTGAAGATTTAGATCTGCCTCTAGAATTCCCACCAAACTTACGGTCTTGACTCCTACCACGTGCTACCAAACTTTCAGAAGTAGACTCAGATTTAATTAGGAGATGTTTCATCCTTTCAAAAGAGCTTAAACTAGCATAAACTTCATCAATCGACAAAGTATCATGACTATACAGAAGGGTATCTCTAAAGGTCGTATATGATGGAGGCAAAGAACATAATAGGATTAAACGTAAATCCTTTTCATCATACTTAACTTCCAACGTTTCTAAATTAGAAGCAATTTCTTTAAAGGTTGTTAAGTGATCATCAAGAGATGCACCTTCTTCCAAACGATGAGAATACAATCTCTATTTCAAATGCAACTTACTGGTTAAGCTTTTCGTCATGCATAGTTGTTCTAGTTTCAACCACAATGCAACCGTGGTCTTCTCCTTAAGCACATCATGAAGAATTTAATTCAATAGATGGAGATGGATCTACAAAAGGGATTTTCGGTCTTTTCGCTGCTTTCATCCGGTAACCAAGATGCAAGCATCTTGTCAAAACCTTAGAAGTGCATCATCAAGATCCATCTGTGTTAGAACTGCTTGAGTCTTCACCTGCCACAACGAGAATCTGGTGTTGCGATCTAAAAGAGGAATATCGTACTTCATGGTTGCCATTATCAAAACCTACGCTCTGATGCCAATTTGTTATAACAAATTGTGTAATAAAAAACGATAATAGCAAGCAGAAAGTAAAGAATACACAAATTTTACGTGGAAACCCTTTCGAGAAAAACCACGGGCAGAGGCGAGAGAGGAATCACACTATATCAAAGTAGGAGTATAAATGTTTGAGAGAATTACAACTCTAAACTTTCAGATCTCTCAATGAAATTTTGTGTATGTGATGTGTTGTGTATATAACCCTAAAAATAACACACACACACACACACACACATATATATATGTATGTGTGTGTGTATAAGGATAACCGACATAATGGCCTAATTATGACATTTAAATATGTAATTAATGAGTAATAAATGCCTGAATGATGACCGTTAAATGTATAATGAATGAATAATAAATGTGTAGTCAAATATTCATTCATTAACATTTAACTACGAGATTTGGTTACAGAAATCGGGTCATAAACTCTAACAATTACATCTAATAAGCAAAAACTTGTTTTTTATATGTTTAAGCTTTGTTATGTTTGTGTTTTTGTTTTGTGCTTGAAGCATGTTTTAGGCCCTAATTATTTTATAATCTCTTAAAACTCAAAATAAAAAAGTTGTAAAGCTTTCTCTAAGCTTTTTGGAGTATCTTGAATCACCACAAATGGAATCCAAATGAGAAAGTTATGGCTAAAATATACAAGCATGTTAGAGCTATTAAAAACGCACTCACTCGCCGGTTCAAGTTGGAAAAACACGAAAAATGATTAGAATTTATCGAGGAGGAGACCGAGAACTAGAGTTGGACCAGTTAGCCGGTGGGGAATTAGATTAGCTCATCATTACGACAAAAAATTAACCATTACGGACTTTCTGATCCGATCGTTGGTGACTGTTTTGATAGGCAACAGCTAGTTTAAGCTGAGAGGTTATAAATAGAGTGTTTAAGGTATTTTTATGTAAGAGAATAAAGCTTAATAGAATGATGTTATGTGAAAATATTCCCTCAAATTGTATTTATTTTTGTTAAGTGAATAGTGTCATAGTGAAATTAGTGAGCTAATATTGTAAGGCATTATTCACATGTTTTGTTTGAGTGTTTTAGCGAAGTCCTCATGTATTGAGGCATTTGAGTGAAGTCCTACAAGTGTGTAGGTATTTATGAAGTCCTCTTTGTGAGGCAAATGTGAAATTCTCACTTGTGAGCATTGTTGTGAAGTCCTCTTTGTGAGACATTGTTTGTTGAATGAAATGTGTGAAGTCCTCTTTAAGTGAGGCAAAAGTGGTCCATGGAGATTATGGGGTGGTTTGAACTCCATGTTATATTGCGGTATAATCTTCTCCTTCATTATCTCTTTATTATTATTGTTGTAATTACATGATTTGAGAAAAATTGATGAGAGAGATAATGGTTGGTTAAGTGAGGTTAAAATTGATTTGAAATCCTAGCTTGTAGCTTCTGATTCTGCATGCATGTGTAAACAAGGCTAGCAACACTTTTATTTTTTTCCCCAACATTTACTTCTTTTTTTGCCTTGAAATTCTAATTTAATGTATTTGCATATTATTGTCAAGTGATTACTGAAATAATAAATTTGCATTTTCTTTCTTCATAAAGTTTTCATCAATATTATGTAAAATTTGATCGAATTTTATATCATAATTTTTAAAAAAATTAATTTTTGTATTTTAAAATCTTATAACAATCGAAAAATGTGCAATTCAGAAAACACAAAAAAAGAAAACCATATATACTATGTGAAATCATACCCAATTAAAGGCATGCAGGGGCACATGACATGACATGCTGATAAATGGGCTAACTAACATAACATGGGGGGAAAAAAGCATGTGAAGCATGATACTATGCCAAACCTCTGAAATAGAATTTTAACCTTCTCTTACAACTTCAGTAAGAGATCAAGCAACAAAAGTAGAGAGGAAGCAACACTTATAGGTTGTAGAATAATATAATTTAATATATCAAAATGTGGAACTTGTAGTTAATAAAATCTAGAGTTACAAATGATTTCAAACAAAATTAAGAAAACCTACTTAAACCATAACAAATAAGTGATGATGTAATTTAGATTCTCATCAAGATTTCTTATAAAGCCACAAAATCGTTAAACTAACTTATAGTACCCTACATGAACCCTATAAATCAATTTTGCAAACCATAGGCAAAATTAAAAAAAAAAAAAGAAAAGAAAAAAAATGGAAATTTGAAATCACAATTAAGACCTCCCTTTTTAGATTGGATCTTACCTACCCCTTAAAAGCTAGCCATCTTGTTGGCACTTAGGTTTTAACTTGATGGATTACTAAGTTGTTAAACCACCTTCTACTTTCCATTCAACCATCCATATAATAACAGCGGTATAATATAATATGTGAAATAAGAAAGAATAAATTAATTATTGAGATTCATAAACAATGAGAATTTATGAAAAAAATCACCTTAATAGCAAATATATTTAAATAAATTTGTCACCCTCACACTACACTTTATGACTAAGGATGTAATGGGGCGGGTTTTCTATAACTATACGAAACCCGCCCTGAAGTTAATAGTGTTTTTATCATTATATCCAAGCTTGCCCTTACGATGAACCACTAAACAACATGTGTAACATTTTTCTTTTATTTATTGCCTTTTACATTATAATTATTGGTATTATAACAACAACACAACAAAATAGATTATACATAGTGTCTATAAAAAGTTGTATATCATAGAACTCTTTTACATTCATAAAAAATTTCATAAGGAGATGGAGACAATAAATTAAAGTAAATATTTAATGGCGAGGTAACAAGTCAACCCTATAGGAATATATGTGTTTGATCAGGTTCTCTATAGGTCGAAGCTAACTTCTTTACAATGTTAATGTACTATTGCTTAACTATATTAGTTTCAAAAACAAGATCGTGTATAAAGTAAAATTGTTGCAAAGGATATATATTGAGAAAATCAAATGGCAACATATAAAGGTTCTTCTTATGAGTCAATTCTTTTTTTCAATGCTATAGTTAGGAAATTGATCAATCCACATCGGTGAGATGTATTACTTTATAAAATCCATAAAAGATACAAATACCAATCTACTCCACTTGTTAATTGTACAGCTAGACTTCACGGTGATAGAATACACGATTCTCTTCCTTATAGGATCCATAGCTTTTCTCAACTAGCACTAAACAAGTTTTCGAAAACAAAATCTCTCTCTCAAGGATTTAGAAATAGAGTTCCTCTAAATTTTGCTCAATTTCTATATGAATAATAGAATAAAAAGAAAGTGTTTATCTCAAGAATCTAAATGCACAAATGTTATGTATAATGTTATCTTTTCATATGTTTCTCTTCCAAATTCATCTTTTGTATATCCTTCTTCTTCAATATTCAAATTATCACAAACACAGAAATAGACAATGTAAAATTATCTCGTAATGTCTTTCCTTTTATTCAGTTATTTCTTTCATCTGTCACTAATGATCTTTAAAAAATATTGCTTAACTTTCTTTAAATTTCTCCATGAAGCTCAATACACTTCCTTATATTTCTTTTTGACTGTTGCTTTGATAAAATTCTCCTAAGATTAATATAAAGATGATTTGATTAAATATATTACAAAAATATATCTGATTTGTGGTAATAGCTAGGTTTAAAATTCTTTGAAATTGTATATGATGTGAATCAAATTCCTCAATCGAAGGAATGGGCAAGTGCAAATTCCATGTGGATTTTAGAGCCATTAACATCATTCAATGCATTTGAAAGATTGAAAAGAAACTTAAACGGAGATATAGATGCTTGTAGAATAGGTAAGGGTAACCAATGCATGGAAACCAACTTGAATGGACCCTCGAAAGGATAACTCGATTTGAGATGGACGAGCTAATCGAGTTAGCCTATCAGGTTGGTTCAACTACCTATTCACAAAAGCTTCAACAAATTTCCTTTTTCATTTATCTAATTGTTTTTAGATGGATTAATTTACAAACTTTCCTTTTTAGCAAATTATTTAAGTACCTTTTATGTGTTTACTTTTTATTTTCTAGTGTCTATTTTCTTTGTGAGCCTATAAATAAATCACTAGTCATATTATTGAACTTTAGCTTAACATGAGGTTAAACTTTAGTTAAGTCTTAAGTCCTTTTCATATTAGTTATGTCATTGATAAAAGTTATTGAGACTATTATGTTTTAGGGTAAATTATACCAGAAAGTCATAACGTTTGAGGGTAAGTTCATTTAAGGTCACAACGTTTTGAGCAATTAAAAGAAGGTCACAACAATTAGGAAGTAAGTTCACTTAAAGTTACAACGTTTTAAGTGGTTAAAGAGATGCATAATGTTTAGAGAAGTGGATCAATTGATGTGACTATTGACACAAGTCAAAGCGTATCGAATCTCCTAAGTTTTAATTTTAAATATTTTTTTTCTTATCAACTCGTATCAATGGTGACCTCAATTGACCTACTTCTGTAACCTTTATGACTTGCTTTTTTATTATGAATATTGAGTGCTTATTCATATTATTCTTATGGATTGTTTCACAATTGTGGCAAATATTGTTGATTGAATTATATGTACCCTCTTAACATCCATAAGCATTTCATGTATTGTATGTCATCTCAATCATAATTAAAATGAAATTTAGCATAATTTTCTATTCTTAATTAATTTCATATCAGTAATTTAGCTCAATTTTTTATATCTTTATTTTTATTATATTCTATAAAACCGTAAAAAACACACTAATATCACATTATTTGTAAACTCTAAACTAAATTCTAATACTAGAGGAATTTATGGAGCACTTCCTATACTTACATAAGCATGTGCTTAGTTTAGTATCAAAATAAGTTGTATCTACATCTATACATCTATCATTTCTAAACTTCAATCATACCATTGACCACTTGTATTGCATCTAATTTTCAAACATGCTTCTAACTCTTCTTCTTATTTATGAATGTTGCATTTATGACTGCTATACTATTAATCTTATCATTTTTATTCTTTTATGATTCTTTTTTGACGCTTTTGCTCTTTATAGTCTTTTGAAACTTCTTTCATATGATCATATGCTGTGCTTCCTAGTTTTTATCTTCTTTAACAATTTTGTACATCTTCCTTCTTGCTTTGCCCTTAACCATCCAATTTTCCTTTCCCAGCTCTTCACCATCATCTAGGCTTCTTCTTCTTTTACTATGAAGAACCTAGATGCTATAAGGATTCTGCTACAAATAGAGCTAATAAAAAGAAGGTTTCAAAATGACCCAGTTATCTAGACGACTATCAATTGATGAACACGTCAACAGAAAGTTAATACTTCAAAGAATACAACACTCTTTCAACATATTACAAAGGGATAATAACTATCACAAAATAAACATATGCCATCTTGAAACAAAAAGTATAAGTAGATAGATATTACATAGGGGAAGGCAGCGAGGAAAATTCATTGGACTCGTCCTTGTGTTCTTAGGAGCCAACTAGTTGCTCGAAGAACCAGTGAGTTCTTCCTCACATCTTGATTTTTCCCTTACATAAACACACAAACAAACAATATTAGTTAAATAGGATCATTTTGTGTAATTGAAACAAAATCTTAACGAAACGTTCTTTTGATGCATAATTAACAAGTTCAAAGTATTAGAGAGAATTAGAGACTTACATGCATCATCATCTGTGACGAGTTTTTGTAATTTTTCTCTCGAAATTTCCTTTCAGAGTTGTTAGGGTTTGAGTAAGGAGCCACTTAAGCTTTCAAGAGTATTCCTTAGGTTTCTAATTTATAATTCTGTTTTGTATATTAGCATATTGTCCAACGTAGCATTTGTTTTAATCTATTTTGGACTCGAACAGAATTTTGGGTCGATATTTGCCCTAGTTGGATTGATTACGTTGGATTTGGGATTTATTGATTGGTTTGTTATAATAGGCCTTAACAATTGGTGCTCCTTGTTGAATATGGTTGATAATACTAGAGGTTTCTTACGTTTGAATGAAGAAGTCTCTTCTCATTTGAAACAAATTGAGGATTTGACTGAAAAATTTGGCTTCGTCCAACTGCACTTATCAAAGGTAAAGGATCACTTGACTAATGTTGATGATAATCTTAAATTTTTAGTCCAATTTGTTTGGAAACAAATGGAGACACAACAACATGAGAATCAATATGGTGATGATTTTCAACACACTACTTCTGATACATCATATTCTCAGCATTATCCTTGAGTTTCCCATTCATATTTGAAGAGTATTAAGCATGAATTTCCTAAATTTTCCAATCAGGATGTGACTGGTTGGATTTTCAAAGCCACATAATTCTTAGATTTTCATCAAGTTCCTTTGTAGGACATAGTTTGTGTAGCATCTTTTGCCATGGAAGGAGATGCATTGGAGTGGTTCCAGTAGATGTTTAGGAATGATCTAATTTCATCATGGCAATCTTTTCTATTTGCAGTCGAAATTCGATTCAGACCTTCATTATTTGAGGATTTTCAGTGGGAAATTGACCAAATTAACACAATTTGAGTTAGTAATAGAGTACCAACTCCATTTTAAACAACTTTCTAATCAGATTTCTAGTTTATCCGAAAGTTTCTTAATCAATTGTTTTATTTCTAGTCTCAAACATATACTTCAACATGAGGTAATGTCTTTCAAACTTACTTCTTTTTTAGAAGCTATCAGTTTAGCTAAACTTCAAGAGCATAAATTTCAGTGTTTGTTGAATGTTTCTCATACACCTGGTTTGAATTTTGTGGCTAATAAGCCTATTACTTTGGTATAGGGTAATAGTAAGCCTCATTCTTTACATCCTACAGTTTCTACTCCCCATAGTATTTCCATTGCTTTATCATCAAGTGATATTAAACTGACTAAAAAGACATTGCTAGTAAAGAAACTCACTCTAGCATAGCTGGCTTTACGAAGAGAAAAGGGACTTTATTATAATTGTGATGAGAAGTTTCATCCAGGCCATGTGTGTAAATCCAGATTTTTATTGATGATTCATCTTGATGATATTACTACTTTGACTTATAAGTGTCTCACTAATGATATTTTTGAGGATTCCTTGGATGTTACTGCGGAGGTTCAAGCAGTTGAAATCAATTACCATGCTTTATCTAGGGCCTTAGTTCCAAAAACCTTACGTTTCACAGGACAAGTTAAAGGCTCATATGTACATGTTTTGGTGGATTCAGGCAGTACTCATAACTTTATACAAGAGAGTGTTGCTCATCGACTCAAAATTCCAATTGAAGTGATTCCTCACTTTTCGGTTTTAATTGGAAATGGTGAGAAACCGATTTGCACAGGTATATGTAGGAAGACTGCTTTGAGTTTGGAAGGTGTTCTTTTTTCCATAGATTTTTTTGTCCTACCTATACAAGGTGCAAAATTAGTTCTTGGTATTTAGTGGTTAACTACTTTAGATCACGTTACTGTTGATTATACTAAATTGACCATGCAATTTAATTGGCATAACAATTTGGTTTGTTTACATGGATCTACTGCTTTGACTTCTAAAGAAAGCACTCAAAAACAATTGTGCAATATGAAAAGAAGACATAGTAGCTTTGTTTCTTAATATTGTGGCTCAGACAAAGGATTCAATATCTTGTACCACTAAGAATGATGCCTTTAAAGCATTATTGGTTAGATTCAATGATGTATTTGTAGCTCCATCATCATTGCTGCTTCTCTGAGAGATTGAACATCATATACATCTAAAGAATGAGGGACAGTCTGTCAATGTTCGGCCTTATCGATACCCATATTTTCAGGAAGCTGAAATACAGAAGTTAGTTCAAGAAATGCTTGACTCAGGAGTTATCCGCCTAAGCACCAGCCCATTTTCTTCTCTAGTTTTGCTGGTAAAGAAAAAGGATGGCACTTGGCATTTTTGTGTCGATTATTGAGCTTTAAATCAAGCCACAATACAGGATAAATTTCCGATACCAACCATCGATGAATTATTGGATGAGTTAGGGGGAGCCACAACTTTTCAAAGATGGATTTAAGGGTTGGATACCATCAAATTCATATGTACCCTAATGACATTCATAAAACTGCTTTTCATACACATGAGGAGCATTATGAATTTCTTTTGATACCATTTGGATTATCTAATGCATCCTTTACTTTTTAATCTATCAAGAATTCTATTTTTCGGCCATTTTAATGAAAATTTATCATTATTTTTTTTAATGATATTTTAGTCTATAGCAGATCAATGGAGCAATATCTGGAGCATTTGAAGCAGGCTTTACTATGTTTGAGACATCATTTTTTTTTTTATCTCAAATGAGCCAAATGTTTTTTCGGCCAAAATACCATTGAGTATTTAGGCCATATTGTGTCGACCGGCTGTGTTCGACCTGATCTAGAGAAGATCAAATCCATTATTCACTGGCCACAACCTTTTACTATTAAGCAACTTCGGGGTTTTCTTGGCATCATAGGTTACTATAGACATTTTGTCAAAGATTTCGCTAAGATTGCTTTTCCTTTAACGAATTTGCTTCGAAAATATTCTTTTTTTTTAATGATCAGACTCAATCAACTTTTCGACAGTTGAAAGACATATTGGTGTTGGAACCATTTTTGGCATTACCTAATTTTTCTCAACCATTTATAGTTGAGACTAATGCTTTAGGGACTGGGATGGGAGCGGTTTTACATCAGAATCATCATCCCATTGCAGATTTTAGTAAAAAGTTCTCTATTCACCTATAAAAAGCTAATGCTTATGTTTGAGAATTAAACACTATTGTAGAAGCTATTCGAAAGTGCAGACAGTGTCTGTTGGGGCACCACTTTATCATCTGAACTGATCAAAAGAGTTTGACAGAGTTGTTGATTCAGATTATTCAAACTCTAGAGCAACAACACTTTTTAGTCAAGCTTTTAGGCTATGCCTACAAGATACAATACAAGCTAGGGGTGGATAATACAGTGGCAGATTCATTATCCAGGATGTCTTCTAATGACATAATGTTTTTGGCTTTCACTTTACCCTCTTTTGATTTTGTCACTTCTTTGAAACGGGAGCTTTCTCGCGATTCTACATGGACTATGCTGGTTCAACAACTCCAGAATGGAGTTCCGACTAAGTGGCTTTTGATTTTCCAAGATGATTTACTATTTTTAGGAGCTTGAATTTTCATTCCCGAAAATTCTACTATGATTCCATTAATTTTGGTGGAATTCCATTGTACACCTATTGGGGGTCATCTAGGAGTGATGAAAACTTATAAACGGATTTCCTTATTTTTTTTTATTAGCCAAGGTTAAAATCTAACACTGTTGAGTTTGCGAGAAAATGTCATATCTGTCAATAGATCAAATATTTGACTTCATCACCAGCAGGGCTTCTTCAGCCTTTGCTAGTGCCACAACAAGTTTTTTTTTTTAGGATATTTCTATGGATTTTATCACTAGATTACCTACTGCTCAGGGTTTTTCTGTCATTTTTGTAGTGGTCGACCGATCGACCAAGTATTTTCATTTTGGTCCGTTGATAACCAATTATACTGCTATGACAGTGGCTAAGGTTTTTGTTGATATGGTGGTTAAATTACATGGTATTCCTCGATCAATTGTGTGTGATCGAAATAGAGTTTTTTTTTAGTAAATTCTAGACATAAATGTTCAAATTGAGTAGGACTAAAATGCGGATGAGTTCTACCTATCATCCTTAATCTGATGGGCAAACTGAAGTTCTTAATAGATGTTTGGAGCATTACTTGCTCTCTTTTGTTACGGATAAACCCAAATGGCCCAAATTTTTTGCTTAGGCAGAGTACTCATTTAATACAAGTTTTCATCATAGTACTAAGTTTACCCCTTTTTAAGCTATATATGGTAGACTTCCCCCCTATCATTCCAGATTATGTCAAGGGTCTTAGTTTTGTAGAGGCCATTGATAGTGAGCTCTTATCTAGAGATGCACTTTTGCAACAATTGAGACATAATTTGCTCATGGCACAAAATCAAATGCAAACTCAAGTTGATAAACATCATTTGGAAAAAGAGCTATGTGTGGGTTATAAACCCCGGTTTTTCAAGTAGCCAAGATAACCCTAGAACCGAAAACCAAAACCCTAAACTGGAATAGCTTAAGTCTAGAGTGAGAACTAGGAACCCTAATTCCGCTTTTCCTCGGTTTCTAATTAAAAAACTTTTCTAAGAAAATTTAATTTTGAATATAGTTCTTGATTCTATTTCAAACCAAGAAAATATTAAATTTAAAGAAAATTTCAATTCCGGGTCATCCTGAGACCCATTATAGAAAAACGTGCCCCAGAACTAGAATTTCAAAAATTTGCTTATGAGTACTCATTTGAACCGAAATAAAATAAGGATTTCAAAAATATATTTTTCATAAATTTCTGGTTTATGAAAAATACAGTTATAGCCTTTTTATTCGTATTTCCTTACTATTGGAAATCAAATTGTCTTGTCTACTATTCTTCACTATTCACAAGTACCACCTGTACTACCTATTAGCACACTCTATAATTTCAACCCTTTCTATCACTCAAATCAATCTCTTTTCTCAATACTTTTTGTCCCTTAAATTTCATTACAAGTTATGACAAGTTAAACATCAAGTTAAATCAATCAAAACAAAAAAAATTAAAAATCAAACTTCCTCCCCCTTGATGAATAGTGGCCGACGTGAATGGCCCCCCCTCCAGGCTCCATTTGTAATTTTTTTTACTCCATTTAACCTAATCTCATTTCATATATATACTACATTTTCTCTCTCTTTCCTCATTCTTTCACTTTTCAATTTTTACAAAGTGTTAAAGCTCTCAATTCTCTCCCATTTCCCCTCCTTTGCCGTGAGCCAAAGTCTCCCCCACACACACACACAACTTTCCATTTCCTCTTTTCATCTTCTATTTCACTTCAAGTAAGTAAACTTTTACTCCTTCCACTCATAGATCTTTGTTATGGCTAAGTGATTCTTGAATATTTCCAACCAAAGGACCCCATGAGCTTTTGCTAGGGACAAGGAAATGTCAAACAAGAGTACCGAACCATTACAAAGTAGATCTAACATTTAAAGGAGTTTTCATGCCAAAAGCTTTATGTTTATCCATCAAAAAGTATTTTAAACAAAAGATCATTTATAAAAATATAGTTTTTATGTTTTCAAAACTCATTTAAGCATTTGAAATAATAGATCTATCATTTTACTACTCATAATCATGTAGGCATTTAAGATCTCATCATTATTTTGTGTCTATGTGCATTAATAGTCTTTAATGCCTTTTTCTTTAATAAATAACCTTCTTAGTATATAGATCTATGGGTAGATAAGTTAATAAAGTCAAAAACGAAAACACTTTTCAAGAAATGAACTTGTGTAAATTCGGATGACTTTAGAAACCTAGGTTAAAAACACTTTTATCAACTTCTAAACACATATTTTTCAAGAAAAATGAAGCCTATATGTAATAGATAATGTTTGGTAATATCTTTCATGAGTCTAAAGGAGTTTTAGTAAAGAAAATATTTGAAAACAAGGGATGAAGTCTAATAGAAGTTTTGAGTTAAAAGTCTTGAAAACCAAATTCGTAATAATGGATAGATGGCTAGAAAACATTATTTTTCCAACTTCAAAAATAGTATTTTCTTAAGTAAATGAAGTCCTTAGAGTATAAGTATAATAAATACTTAAAGTTTTAAGTATAAAATACATTTTTCCTAAAGGAATCAACTTGAAAATGGAATTTTCTAAATTCGGATTTTTGGAACCACCCTAGTAAAAGACCCACTTAAAAGTTTACAAATGAAGATTTTATTAAAAAAATAAAGGCCTTAGGATATAACTAAAATAAGGGTCAAAATTTTTTTAAATAAAGTGGAGTTTTCCTAAAGAAAATCCTTGTAATATATAGGTGTGACCAAGTGTAGTAAACTCACTTGTTAAACAATGGCATGAAATGATTTTCTAGGAAAAAGTTTATTTAATTTCTTTAAATCTAAAGAGTTATAAGAACTTAAGGCTCATTAGAGTTCATATCATGACATTCATGATAGGGAAAATCATTACCATGACATTTAGTTTCACTTTGTACTTAGGAATCTCAAGTGCATTCATGAAAACCGCATTTTTGGAATCAATATACCCACTGTACAGATCTGATCCCTCATTTCTGAGGCTTAGATATTTTCAAAACTTGATTTAAAATTAATATTTAGGAAGCTCTTCCGAAGTAGATAGAAATCGATATAAAATTTACGAAATTCCGACTTAAAACGACCAAGTTATGGCCATTTTAAAACGGAACTTCGAAAATGATGCGAATTTCGATTTCACTAAGTTTTCTTAGAGTTTTAGTATCCTAAGTTGGTAGAATACTTATTAGGGTATTTCTTATATGAATAGGTGAACCCGAGGACGTTGAATCTTTGCCTCCGGATTATTATTACTAGAAGAAAGGCGAACCAATAGTGGAGTGAGTTTTTCTTCCCGATTCATTTATTGTATGTGCTTGTAAAGTAGTGCACTAGAATGTAGGCCAAATAAATGGAATATGAATGATGGGAAATAATGGGAAATTATATGTTGATGATGATGTGAGAACTCAAATTAATATCGAAACCGGATGATAAATTTTAGTTGTATACTTAGCTATGATGGATTGTTTGAGAAATTGTTTGATTGCCTAAGTAAATGGCTTAATCAACTACTTGGACTAATGCTAAATTGACATGTGCATATCACAAGGGGAAGGAGCATTAGCATTTGTAGGTTAGTCGTGAACCATAAACGACATCGAATAATCGTAGGTTAGTCGTGAACCATAAACGACATAGAATAATCGTAGGTTAACCGTAAACCATAAACGGCATATTGATAGTACCGCAGTAGTAGTTAATCTGCTAACCTGGGATGGAGGACGCAATTCCATCCACATATGATTTCCGGTTGGTCATATGTATGTTGAACTCACGTGTTTGATGCATCCATTTGCTTGATTAATAACTTGATTGAATGGTTGTGACATGAATGTTATTGTGGAAGATTACACTCACTAAGCTAGTTAGCTTACGTCCCTACAGTCCATTCCTTTTGCAGCTATCCCATTTGTGGCTTAGGCGACGTGACCTGGCTGAACAGGTACAGAAGCTAGGAGTTTCCCCTAGAAGTTGGAATTTATGTATTAGACTTCCATAGGAAACTTCTAAGACTTGGATGACTATATAAGACAGTTAATTATTCTTTTGCGGGGGAATGCCCCTTAGAATTTGTAATATTTATTTATGTCTCATGAATTATATCCTACTGCTAATGCATGCCAAATTAAGCTTTTATCTCCATTTGGACTTGTACTCTATTGTGTGTAAAGGTACGCCTTACATCTATATAAGGCTCTCGAAAGACTAAGGCGGTAATTCGGGAATCTTATATGGTATGTGGAGGATTGTTACGTTTAGGGTACCCTATGGGGCGTGACAGTTTAAGTTGGTATCGGAGCACTAGGTTATTAAGCATGACAATAGAGTTTAAAACCGAACCTAGAATTAAGACAATAGAGTTTAAAACCGAACCTAGAATTAAGTAACTAGGATAAAACTGGAGTTAAAGCTAGGCTAATTAATAGTTTTCTTGTTGTAGGTTTCTTTGGGTGAAACCCGTAAAAGAGCTAGAAACTTCACAAAAAGCCTGAATGAGACTATGGTGGAATATCGACTAAGGTTAAGGGTGTTATGCGAAGACTTTGCATTAATGCAATGACCTAGAACTATAAAAGAGATGTATAAATTGTGGAAGGAAGGTCTAAGGTATACAAGATGGATATCAGTTATAGATCAACTAAGATATGATCCGATTAGAAGAAGAAGATGGACCATGATGGAGACTATCTATACTTTGGAAAGAGTAATGGTGGAATATGCTGGAGAACCCATGCTAAGAGAAGCTATGTTTATTTTAAAGAATGAAGGGAACCCCACCCCCCCAGATTTTAGGATGTGGCATGGTATAGGACCTCTCTATGTGCATGCCCATGATGATCTTGATGACCATAGAGAATGGAATCTTGCGGATATCAGAAATCACATATTATGGCAAGCTAGATACCTTGATCTTATACCATTTTTAGGAGGAGCTCCAGCCCCACAAGTAGGAAATGGAGGAGTACATTGATTAATGCCCCGGTTATGGAAGAAGAAGATGCAAATGAAGGAAATAATGTGGAAGAGAATAATAATATGGATGATTCCGAAGAGGAAGAGGATCCTGAGGAGGACCCGAATTGGTAGGAAGAGGAAATACCTAGATCTCCTACCCCACCAGCCATAGCTCCAGAACAACCCAACCAACTACCAGAACCAGTTGTGTGGGATTTTGATAGGGATCTTGACATACCCGATAGTGGGAGGATTGAACCAGATTTTGACCCCACCATGTGGAAGGACATATACCCGGTAGGCGAGCGTCCCCCTGAGGTTGATGCCATAGCCCCCGAGCCAGTAGTTCCGGACCTGGTGGAGAGAATAAATGAGGTTGAGGATATGATGGGTGAATTCAGAGATAGATGGAACAGGATTTGGGAGGAAACTGGAAGAGAAGTGGATAGAGAAATGGGAAATAGGAGTGAAACCAATAATAGAGTTGATAGAGAAGAAATAAATCAAGAGGGAGATCAAGAGATGAGAGAAGAAGAAGAGGAAGAACCGGAGCCCTTAGCCCGACCCGCTAGGAGAAGGAGGTTGACTGTGAGGGCCTACCTAAGTCAGTTCATCCGAAAGGATGATGGAGGATCTTCTAGTCGAGGACGACTCCCTAGCCCCACACCAGACGACTCTGAGTGAACCATGGAGGAATAGAGACGAGTGTCCCATAGAGTCCAATAGTATTTCTTTTGAATAGTAGGCAATGCGGGATGCCAATTTGCCTTAGGATCTCTTTATGGTTTAGTATGTTGTCTTTCCTTTCCTTGTCTTTTTCCTTTCCATGTCCTTAGATGTTGTTAGATAGACGTTATCGGCTAGTATCGGAAGATTTGATTTGTGTTGTCTAATTTTGTACGCTTATTTGAAAAACAACTCTTGTACGGCACATCAAATCAATGAAGTATTATGTTGATTCCAAGAATGAAGTTTCACAAACATCATACTTTTGCACTAGTAGTAGACTACATTCATTATACTTAATTGCATAAACATATTCCCATTCATATCATCACTTAATTCAGAAATCCTTTGTTATTATGATTTCTTGATTTGGAATTCCTTCGATTGCTATGATTTCTTTGCTCTAAGAGCCTTTTTGTGAACAATTTGGAATTTTAACTTTCTTTGAGTCTTTTGTAAATTCTATAGTTCTTTAAATTATTCCTAGAATTTTCGCAAATTCCTTAATCAAAGTTTTATAAACCGCAAAACTTTGAAGAAGAAATAAAACTTATTAAGACATTATGTAACAGTCGAAACCGGAGAAACCGAAATAGGGAGCAAGAACCACTCCCAAGTGAGGCTAGTAGCGCGAACCAGCCAGATCACCCCCAAGCTAACCCACCTGAAGCTGCTCAGCTCGATCCCCAAGTAGCAATGATGAATGCAATTGGGAATTTAACAAACATGTTTGCTGCATTCATCCAAAACCAAAATCAAAACCAATCCCAGAATCTCAAACCAAGTATAAGGGATTCGGCACCTCTGCCACCACCTCCACCACCCCCGCCATATAGGAGAATGCAAGCGGAGATTCCCTTACCACCTGAGGAGCAATCTTATAATGCTCGCTATCCACCCCCTCCACCGCAAAGAGGATACCAAAGGAGTTCCCTCCCCGATTTTATAAAGAGTAATCGCTACTTTGAAGGGGCATTTGGAAAGCCCGACGAGGCAGAGGATTGGTTAGCTCAAATTGAGTGCTCCTTTGCAGCTTACGAGACTCCACCACATCTCCGATTGGAGTACGGCACCTACATGTTAAGGTATAACGCCCGGGTATGGTGGGAATCGAAACGAAGGAGTTTGGCACCCCTGATTAGCTGGGAGATCTTTCGCAAGGAGTTCCTGGAGAACTACTTTCCTGCCAACCTCCGAGTGAGATATAGCACAGATTTCTTGCATGTGAGACAAAGAGGCAGAACGATTGAGCAGTACGAGACGGAATTGAATCACCTGTTGCAGTATGCTCCTGAATCATACAAAAATAGTGAGGAACTGCAAAAACAAGTATTCTTGGAAGGTCTCGATGAAGACCTAAGGGTAAGATACAGGAATCTGGGTTGCCGACCTTACTTGAGGTAATTGAGAAGGCCCGGTTGATTGAAGGGGCCAAGAAGAGGAAGTATGTTGAATCGGACAAAAGTGTTCGGAAAAAGGCACTTTGATGCCTCCAGCTCAAGCTATAAAGGGAAAAGATTCAAGCCTTACCATGGATTTAAGGATAACCATGGTGGAAAGTTCAACCAAACCAAGCCCAACATTTCCTGTTGGAAGTGCAAAGGAAGCCACTACCCAAGACAATGCCCACAGCTGAAGGGCAAGTGCTTTTTCTGTGGCAGGCCATCTAGTCTATGCTTGCCCAAAGAAGATGGCAATAACCTGCTACCTTTGCAAGGAAAAGGGCCACGTAACCTCCGAGTGCCCTCAACGGAAAAGTGTGGCTACCCGGCCTTATGGAAATCCGGGAAATGATAACACCCAAAGATCTGGTAGCAAGGGTGGAAGCCGTGCAGCTTCGGCCATGCATGGGATGCGGCTGTACAACTTTGAAGGCCAATGGATGATCGAGGATGATGAGGAGGAAGGCATGGAGCTGCCTGGACCAAGGCGATGATGTAGATGGCGGCTTGGTGACAGGTCAGTAACAAGTTCCTTCTTAGATAAAAGTTCTTTGTTTCATAGCAAGTTTTAAAAAGGAAAATTTAAAACTGTGAAAGAGGAAAAGTTGAAATCTGGAAACCTTGGAATAGATAGCTGTTGAGTGATTAGGACCAAGTAGTGATAAATGTTTATGGTAACAGGACGCATAGGAGTAAATGGGAATGAAGCTTATGTGTTGTTTGATACGGGAGCAACCCACTCCTTTATCACTACCAGTTGGCTAAGCAGCTTGGACTACCCATAGCCATGACACCACAACTTAAGGATTAAGACACCCACAGGTAGTGTTGTGTCGACCCAGAGATAATAAAGGATTGTTTGCTAGAAATCCAAGGACATATCTCAGCAAGCGATTTGATAGTTTGGAGATGAGTAAATATGAAGTTATCCTTGGGATGAATTGGCTAAGTAAGGTTAAAGCCATTGTGGACTGTCAAAGAAAGATGATAAGTTTTGATGACCACAGGAAGGAGAGAGTAGACTTCCTTGGAGAGACATGGTGCGAAGAGATTACGGGTTAAGCTCCTTTGAGCTAATGATGGAAGATGAGGAAATTGTGCCAATAGAAGATGCTTGGAGAGAGGAGGAGAAAAAGAGACATACCCGTGGTAAGAGTTTGAGGATGTATTTCCCAAGTCTTACCCGGTTTACCACCAAAAAGAGAGATTGATTTTGAAATCACTCTAGCTCCAGGTACAGAACCGATATCAAAGGCACCATACCGGATGGCCCCGGTGGAATTAAAGGAATTAAAACCCAATTGCAAGCTTTTGGATCAAGGATTCATAAGACCCAGCGTGTCGCCATGGGGCGCACCGGTGTTGTTTGTAAAGAAGAAGGACGGGTCTATGAGATTATGTATCGATTACCGGGAGTTGAATAAAGTCACAATCAAAAATCGATACCCCCTTCCAAGAATCGATGACCTCTTTGACAGCTTCAAGGGGCGAGTGTGTTCTCGCGCATTGATTTGCGCTCGGGTTATCACCAGTTAATAAAGCCAAGATGTGCCTAAGACAGCCTTTCGCACGGTACGGGCACTATGAGTTCTTGGTGATGCCATTTGGGTTAACCAATGCACCGGCTGCATTTATGGACCTTATGAACCGAGTTTACAAACCACTCTTGGATAAGTGTGTAATCGTGTTCATAGATGATATTTGATCTATTCCAAAACCAGGAACAACATGAGGAGCACCTAAGGATGGCGTTACAAACCTTAAGAGAAAATAAGTTGTACGCCAAGCTATCTAAGTGCGATTTTTGGTTGGATAGGATATCTTTTCTTGGACATGTAGTGACGGGAGAAGGAATATCGTTGACCCCGAAAAGATTAAGGCTGTGTGGATTGGAAACAGCCCGAAACGGTAACCGAAGTGAGAAGCTTCCTAGGTTTGGCTGGTTATTACCGCAAGTTTGTGAAGGATTTCTCCAAGATTGCCAAACCTCTGACTCAACTGACACAAAAGAATGAGAAATTCGAATGGACAGATAAGAGGGAAAAGTTTCCAAGAGTTGAAACGCGCTTAGTGTCAGCTCCAATTTTGGTATTGCCTGACCCCGAAAAACCTTACACAGTGCATAGTGACGCCTCCAGGAATGGCCTCGGATGTGTACTGATGCAAGAGGGAAAAGTCATTGCCTATGCCTCCAGGCAATTAAGGCCTCATGAACAAAATATCCAACACATGATTTGGAGTTGGCCGCTGTGGTTTTTGCCTTGAAGTTATGGAGACATTATTTGTATGGACAAAGGTGTGAAGTGTACACAGATCATAAGAGTCTCAAATATTGTTCACACAAAAGGAGTTAACATGAGGCAGAGACGGTGGTTGGAACTCATAAAGGACTATGACTTGGGAATCAATTACTGTCCGGGAAAGGTAAATGCTGTGGCTGATGCCTTGAGCAGAAAGAATTATGGAGAAGTAGCAGCCTAATCACAGAGCAAAAAGAGCTGATAAGGAATTCGAAAGGTTAAGAATTGAGTTCGTAGGGCAAGATGTCGAGTGGAGATAGCAAATTTGGTTATGGAACCCACCTTGATCGACAGGATTAAAGAAGCCCAAAGATATGATGAGGCGATAAGAAGATCAAGAAGAAGTGCTCAAAGGGAAGTATAGTGACTTTACCCTAGATGAAGAGGTGGTTAGGATGAAAGGGAGATTGTGTGTACCGGAAGATGAAGAACTGAGGAAGGAAATTATGAGCAAGCTCACAACTCCGGTTACACTGTGCATCCGGGAGGTACAAAAATGTATCAAGACATAAAAAGCCACTATTGGTGGAATGGATTGAAGAGGGATGTGGCGGATTATGTTATGAAGTGCGCCGTGTGTCAGCAAGTTAAAGTAGAACATCAACGGCCAGGAGGATTATTAAAGCCACTACCTATCCCCGAATGGAAGTGGGATCAGATTTCAATGGACTTTGTGTGTGGATTCCCGAGAACCTCCACTGGGTGTGATGCAGTCTGGGTAATAGTGGATCGTTTGACGAAGTCAGCACATTTCCTACCAATTAATATGACCTATTCGTTGGACAAATTGGCTAGGATCTACATCAAGGAGATTGTATGACTCCATGGTATTCCAGCAGGAATCATTTCAGATCGGGATCCAAGGTTTGTATCGAAGTTCTGGACGAGCTTACAAAAGGGCCTAGGCACCAAGTTGCATTTCAGTACTGCCTACCATCTTCAGACAGATGGACAGTCTGAGCGAACCATTCAGACCTTAGAGGATATGTTAAGAGCTTGCATATTGGAATTTAAAGGAAGTTGGGATAATCACATACCTCTAATTGAGTTTGCCTATAACAATAGCTACCACTCAACCATTCAGATGCCACCCTATGAAGCCCTATATGGATGGCGCCGTAGGTCCCCTCTGTTTTGGGATGATGTGGAAAAGCTTGCTATTGGGCCCGAATTGGTTCAGGAAGCAGCTGATAAGGTCCGGATTATTCAACAGAAAATGAAAGAAGCTCAAGACAGACAAAAGAGTTGGGCTGATCTGAAGAGAAGAGAACTGGAATTTCAGGTAGGCGATCATGTCTATTTGAAGATAAACCTAATCAAGAGCATAAAGAGGATGCAGACTCAAGGGAAATTAAGCCCAAGGTATGTTGGACCCTTTGAGATCTTGGAAAGAGTGGGAGATTTGGCCTATCGGCTAGCCTTACCACCAAGCTTGTCAGGAGTTCATAATGTGTTCCATGTATCAGTGTTAAGGAAGTATGTACCTGACCTGAGTGGATAGTGGAATTGGAACCCATTCGATTAAAGGAGAATCTCACATATGAAGAGCATCCAGTAGAAATCTTGGATAAGAAAACTCAGAAGCTTAGGAATAAAGAGATCCGATATGTTAAAGTATTGTGGAGAAACCACGCTTCTGAGGAAGTAACTTGGGAAGCTGAAGAGGAAATCCGAAGGAAATACCCCGAGTTATTTGAGACTCAAGGTACGTCAATTCAGTTTTGAGGACAAAACTCTTTTTAAGGTGGGTAGGTTGTAAACCCCGGTTTTTCAAGTAGCCAAGATAACCCTAGAACCGAAAACCAAAACCCTAAACCGGAATAGCTCAAGTCTAGAGTGAGAACTAGGAACCCTAATTCCGGCTTTTCCTCGGTTTCCAATTAAGAAACTTTTCTAAGAAAATTTAATTTTGAATATAGTTCTTGATTCTATTTCAAACCAAGAAAATATCAGATTTTAAGAAAATTTCAATTCCGGGTCATCCCGAGACCCATTATAGAAAAACGTGCCCCAGAACTAGAATTTCAAAAATTTGCTTATGAGTACTCATTTAAACTGAAATAAAATAAGGATTTCAAAAATATATTTTTCATAAATTTCCGATTTATGAAAAATACAGTTATAGCCTTTTTATTCGTATCTCTTTACTACCGGAAATCAAATTATCTTATCTACTATTCTTCACTATTCACAAGTATCACCTATACTACCTATTAGCACACTCTATAATTTCAACCCTTTCTATCACTCAAATCAATCTCTTTTCTCAATACTTTTTGTCCCATAAATTTCATTACAAGTTATGACAAGTTAAACATCAAGTTAAATCAATCGAAACAAAAAAAATTAAAAATCAAACTTACTCCCCCTTGATGAATAGTGGCTGGCGTGAATGCCTCCCCTTCCCCCCTCCACCCCCCCCCCCCCCCCCCCCCCCCCCCCCCCCCCCCCAAGCTCCATTTGCAATTTTTTTTACTCCATTTAACCTAATCTCATTTCATATATATACTACATTTTCTCTCTCTTTCCTCATTCTTTCACTTTTCAATTTTTACAAAGTGTTAAAGCTCTCAATTCTCTCCCATTTCCCCTCCTTTGCCGTGAGCCAAAGTCCCCACCACACACACACACAACTTTCCATTTCCTCTTTCCATCTTCCATTTCACTTCAAGTAAGTAAACTTTTACTTCTTCCACTCATAGATCTTTGTTATGGCTAAGTGATTCTTGAATATTTCCAACCAAAGGACCCCATGAGCATTTGCTAGGGACAAGGAAATGTCAAACAAGAATACCGAACCATTACAAAGTAGATCTAACATTTAAAGGAGTTTTCATGCCAAAAGCTTTATGTTTATCCATCAAAAAGTATTTTAAACAAAAGATCCTTTATAAAAATATAGTTTTTATGTTTTCAAAACTCATTTAAGCATTTGAAATAATAGATCTATCATTTTACTACTCATAATCATGTAGGCATTTAAGATCTCATCATTATTTTGTGTCTATGTGCATTAATAGTATTTAATGCTTTTGTCTTTAGTAAATAACCTTCTTAGTATATAGATCTATGGGTAGATAAGTTAATAAAGTCAAAAAGGAAAACACTTTTCAAGAAATGAACTTGTGTAAATTCGGATGACTTTAGAAACCTAGGTTAAAAACACTTTTATCAACTTCTAAACACATATTTTTCAAGAAAAATGAAGCCTATAGGTAATAGATAATGTTTGGTAATATCTTTCATGAGTCTAAAGGAGTTTTAGTAAAGAAAATATTTGAAAACAAGGGATGATCTAATAGAAGTTTTGAGTTAAAAGTCTTGAAAACCAAATTCGTAATAATGGATAGATGGCTAGAAAACATTATTTTTCCAACTTCAAAAATAGTATTTTCTTAAATAAATGAAGTCCTTAGAGTATAAGTATAATAAATACTTAAAGTTTTAAGTATAAAATACATTTTTCCTAAAGGAATCAACTTGAAAATGGAATTTTCTAAATTCGGATTTTTGGAACCACCCTAGTAAAAGACCCACTTAAAAGTTTACAAATGAAGATTTTATTAAAGAAATAAAGGCCTTAGGATATAACTAAAATAAGGGTCAAAATTTCTTTAAATAAAGTGGAGTTTTCCTAAAGAAAATCCTTGTAATATATAGGTGTGACCAAGTGTAGTAAACTCACTTGTTAAACAATGGCATGAAATGATTTTCTAGGAAAAATTTTATTTAATTTCTTTAAATCTAAAGAGTTATAAGAACTTAGGCTCATTAGAGTTCATATCATGACATTCACGATAGGGAAAATCATTACAATGGCATTCAGTTTCACTTTGTACTTAGGAATCTCAAGTGCATTCATGAAAACCGCATCTTTGGAATCAATATACCTGTTGTACAGATCTGATCCCTCATTTCTGAGGCTTAGATATTTTCAAAACTTGATTTAAAATTAATATTTACGAAACTCTTCCGAAGTAGATAGAAATCGATATAAAATTTGCGAAATTCCGACTTAAAACGACCAAGTTATGGCCATTTTAAAATGGAACTTCGAAAATGATGCAAATTTCGATTTCACTAAGTTTTCTTAGAGTTTTAGTATCCTAAGTTGGTAGAATACTTATTACGGTATTTCTTATATGAATAGGTGAACCCGAGGACGTTGAATCTTTGCCTCCGGATTATTATTACTAGAAGAAAGGCGAACCAATGGCGGAGTGAGTTTTTCTTCCCGATTCATTTATTGTATGTGCTTGTAAAGTAGTGCACTAGAATGTAGGCCAAATTAATGGAATATGAATGATAGGAAATAATGAGAAATTATATGTTGATGATGATGTGAGAACTCAAATTAAGAATATCGAAACCGGGTGATAAATTTTGGTTGTATACTTAGCTATGATGGATTGTTTGAGAAATTGTTTGATCGCTTAAGTAAATGGCTTAATCAACTACTTGGACTAATGCTAAATTGACATGTGCATATCACAAGGGGAAGGAGCATTAACATTTGTAGGTTAGTCGTGAACCATAAACGACATCGAATAATCGTAGGTTAGTCGTGAACCATAAACGACATCGAATAATCGTAGGTTAGTCGTGAACGATAAACGATATCGAATAATCGTAGGTTAACCATGAACCATAAAGGGCATATTGATAGTACCGCAGTAGTCGTTAATCTACTAACCCGGGATGGAGGGCGCAATTCCATCCACATATGATTTCCGGTTGGTCATATGTATGTTGAACTCACGTGTTTGATGCATCCATTTGCTTGATTAATAACTTGATTGAATTGTTGTGACATGAATGTTATTGTGGAAGATTACACTCACTAAGCTAGTTAGCTTACGTCCCTACAGTCCATTCCTTTTACAGCTATCCCATTTGTGGCTTAGGCGACGTGACCCGGCTGAACAGGTACAGAAGCTAGGAGTTTCCCCTATAAGTTGGAATTTATGTATTAGACTTCCATAGGAAACTTCTAAGACTTGGATGACTGTATAAGATAGTTAATTATTCTTTTGCGGGGGAATGCCCTTTAGAATTTGTAATATTTATTTATGTCTCATGAATTATATCCTACTGCTAATGCATGCCAAATTAAGCTTTTATCTCCATTTGGACTTGTACTCTATTGTGTGTAAAGGTACGCCTTACATCTATATAAGGCTCTCGAAAGACTAAGGCGGTAATTCGGGAATCTTATATGGTATGTGGCAGACTGTTACGTTTAGGGTACTCTATGGGGCGTGACATGGGTGATTATCTTTATGTCAAGTTACAGCCTTATCGCCAGAGTTCAATAGCAAATTGAGTGTCTTAGAAATTAGTCAGGAGATATTTTGGGTCATTTAAGATCATTGACAGGGTTTAACCAGTAGCTTACAAACTTGTGCTACCTTTACACTTAAGGATACATCTGGTTTTTCTTGTATCCTTTCTTAAAAAATCTCAAAGTTAAAGTGATAACATTGTAGCTTTACCAAAAGATATTCTTGGGAATTTTCCCATTATCGAACCTTTAGCTATTTTGAATGAGCGCATTAGTTGGCGTAGATGAGTTCAAGTGCCACAACTATTGGTTGAAAGGGAAACCAATATACCCGAAGACGCTACATGGGTAGATCTTCATGTTTTTCAACATGATTATCCTCAGTTTGACCTTGGGGACAAGATCAATTTTCTAAGGGAGAGTAAATCTATTATAAATAGAGCTAATACAAAAGGGGTTTCAAAGCGACCTAATTATCTAGATGACTATCAACTGATGAATAAGTTAACAAAAAGTTAACACTTCAAAGGATACCGCTCTCTTTTAACATATTACAAAGAGACAGTAGCTATCATAAAATAAACATATGCCATCTTAAACTGAAAAGTATAAATAGATAGATATTGCACAGGAGAAGGCAGCGAGGAAAATTCATTGGACTCATCCTTGAGTTCTTAGGAGCAAATTGGTCGCTCAAAGAACCAGTGAGTTCTTCCTCACATCTTGATTTTTCTCTCACATAAAGACATAAACAAACAATATTAGTTAAACAGGATCATATTGTGTAATTCAAACAAAATCTTAACAAAACGTTCTTTTGATGCAGAGATAACGAGTTCAAAGTATCAGAGAGCATAAGAGACTTACATGCATCATCATATATGAGGAGGTTTTGTAATTTTCTCTCAAAATCTTCTCACAGAGTTGCTAGGGTTTGAGTAAGGAGCCATTTGAGCTTTCGAGAGTATTCCTAGGGTTTCTGATTTCTAATTCTGTTTTGTCTATTAACATATTATCGAAAGTGGCATTTCTTTTAATCTATTTTGGACTCGAACGGAATTTTAGCCTGAGATTTGCCCTAGTTGGATTGATTATGTTGGATTTAGGCTTTTTATTGATTGGCTTGTTATAACAAGCCTTAACAAATTCCAAGACAAGAATTGATACTTATAGGTTGGGTAATGGTAAGACCATATATCTATTGAACTTATATTTAATTACCTCTAGATATTATGCTTATTATGTATCCTTACTTTGTTATCAATTTAAAACTTTAATAACCGTAGATATTCTTTATGGCACAAGCTTACTATTTTCCCAGTTGTTACTTTCAATTTAACATATTTTTCTATAGTAATTAATATATATATATATATATGGAAAATCATAACAATTTGAAATTTTTGCATTAAAATGCTAAAGTTTCAATTATGGTAACTAGATCTAGGAACTTTTAAGGGAAACATTAAAGGAAAGAGAAAAAGAGAATAGAAGAAGAGAACAAGAGAGAGAAAAGAAGAAGAAAATCAATAATTGATTTAGGCTACAACAATCCTAATTCGGCATTTTAATTAGTTTTCATATTACCTAATAATAACGCCCTATTTATTAAAGATTTATTAAAATAAATTTAGGATGAAGTGTATAGTGCCTTCACTCACATCACTTTTTTTTTTCCCAATCATCACTTATACAACATATAGTTTTTTTTCCCTTTAATATTGGGAGCATATATAACCCTCCTTTAATTTTATTCATGTAGCTTATCGTCTAATGCATAGAAATCCCAAAACATCTAAGTCATGTAGCTTATCATCTAATGTCTAGAAATATCAAAACATCCACTTATTGGTATGAGTTTTAGCTACTGAGGCGGTTTCTTTTTTCTTTTTTTTTTTTTTTTGCCTACTAAGTTTCAAAAATCACCTTAGTAGGTCAAAAGAAGTGAGTCCACACCAAATAGACTAACTTCTTATGTTTTTTTTTTTTTTTTTCCGTGGGCAATACTCGGAATTGACATGGCATGCATAAGAAGTGAGTCTTTCCACATAACTTATGTGGCTAAAAACAATCAATACTACAACATTAAGGACACCCACAATAGCAATCGAGAGAAAACGATGAGGGATAGCAAGAGCTGAATGTCAAAGATTTTGGCTTGCCATGGCATTCAATGGAAGAACATAGGCAAGGGTGACTGCATCCGCAACCACAACATCAACATGAACCTGGACCACTTATTTGCTTTAAGATGCAATAAATAATGGAGTGGTTGAACCTAGTCATCTCCTTGCAATGGGAACAATGGAAACACTCAAAACTATCCCTAAGCGCTTGGAGTCTCCCGATTGTTATGTGCACCGAATTTTAGAGATCAACAAGAGTACCTTTGCTAGTAGGCTACCAATCGAGACATCTACCCCCTCCGTGCCATTCCACTAGTGACGCTAGTGGTTAAAGTGGTCATTCCTTGTACTCACTTTTATAGATATAAATATATATATATATATATAAATATATACAAACTAGATATTTTCACTTTGTTTTAAATCCTAATGTAATGTGTTTGTGTATTATTGTCAAGTGATCAATAAAATGATAAATTTACATTTTCTTTCTTCATTTTAGTACTCATTAATATGCATTAAATGTAAGTTGTTTTGCTAGATATTAAAATGTAAATTTTGATTGTGATTTTTTATAACATATATTTTCTTAGCTAATTTTCATATTTTACAATCTAATAACCATAACAAAAAATACACAAGTTGATAAAAAAATAAAAGAAATCCGTATATATTATGTGAAACCAAATCTGAGTCAATTAGATGGATGTGGTGTGGCATAGTATGGCATATAAGGAAAAAAAAAAAAAAGAAAAGCATGCAAAACACAACATTTAAGGCATGCAAACACGAATGGATCGGCTACATGAAAGCACACGACCTACAAAGCAGACAAACTTTGGCATGTGAGCAGCACAATACTGCACGATTATCACGGCTATCCAAAGCTTAACAAGTTGATGCTTCATAAACTATCTAAAATGAAATACCTAATTTTTCTTGTATATACAAACTAATAAAAAAATTGTCACCAACACAGAAGATGGCCACAGATATAATAAAGAACGACGAAAACAAATCAGACTAACAGAGAATTATACAGGATCATATGCTACGATCCTTATTACATCATGTAATTAATTTACGGATTCGAACGCCAAATCAGGACCGGAAAGCTTTTGTCTCCTTCTTAGGATGAGAGAGACATCCTACAACATGGGCAGTGAGAGTTATTATCAAGCCATGGGACTAAACACGTAAAATGAAATCTATGAGCACAAGGTGGGTGCACCAGGGTCTCCCCTTCTTTGAACTTCTCAAGGCAAATAGCACACTCTTCTTCTTCATCCATTGCCTTGGGCCATTTCAGCTTTGCCCAACTTAACAATCTCCTGGATCCATTTTTCTTCAACGTATACACCTTGCTTCTCAATTGCTCTTGAACCATATTTTTATCATTTCTTTCTCTGGTATCACTCCTGCAAAATCTCAATTTTGGGCTTATATCCTTAACGTTTGGTTTTTATAAAATTATAAGAATGTGCCACCGACATTACCCTTAGTAATTACTATGATAAAACAATATATATGACTGATTCAAATGTTTAATATATAAATAAAATTGATATGGCAGTGCTCAATAGTATTGGACCAGTATTAGTTCGGTATCGATCTAGTATCCATATGGAGCATCCATTCTATTATCTAAATGCTTGAATATGATTGATAGAACAACAAACGTTCATCCGGCTTACTATATGATTAACTTTTTGCAAAAATCAAGCTTTTTGTTTATGTGATCTTACTGTTTAAATTACTAAAAATCGACCAATTTATTTCGCACAGCGTGTGGGGGCAAGATAAATATATGAAAAAGGAAATAAAACTCAAGGAATATCAGGCGGAGCATTTACCTTTTGGAATCTAAGAAATTCTTTTTGGTCTTCAACTTCTCATCAAGCCTTTCTTTGGCTTCTCGGGCCACTTCTCCTAGGTCCAAATCTTGAACTGCCTACAAGTCAACAGTTAATATAATTTCCAAATTTGCACAAACATTTAACATGATTTTGTTTTGTTGTGGGGGGAGGTGGGGGGAGGAAGAGGAGGAATTAAGAAAGGGAAAATAAGTACAAGGAAGCGGGATACGTGGGTGGTCGGAAGATCCGACCAGCCTCCGATTTGGTATTGCCGATGTCTTCTTCGACCATGTTCGACCCCGGGAAGCATGCCAGCCATTAGCGATCAAGAAAAAAAGAAAAAAAAATTATGAATTGTTTAATTATTAAAATTGTTATGGACAAAAATCGATATTATTGAAATCCTGTAGAGATGATTATTATGAGAGAGAGAGAGTGTATGTTTTCGACCTCAGTTATGTATGTAGAGTCACCAGGAAGATACGATCGAGAATAGTGAAAAAAAAAAAAAAATGATGGTGACAACGTAGGCAGTGGCCGACAGAGACAAGCAAGACGGGACCAAGATTTATGTGACCAATGTTTTAATAATTTGACTCTCTCTTGCTTTTCCCTTCTCTGAAGGAGCTATCGCGAGCCAAGAGAAAAGGAGCTTGGAGTGTCAGTTTTGGCTTTTACTGCGGTGAAGTGGGCTAAATGCTCAACAAATATTCCCGTTATTCGAGCAAGATAGCACACGCGAATTTTATACTTACCTACGTGTTTGTATTAGGGCGATCCGGGTGACACCTCCGAGCTTCGCTTCTTCTATTTAAAGGCAGAGAAGGTGCTCCCGGCCGGTCCCGTTCCCTGTCTTCTATGTGTGGGTATGATAACTCTTGCGTTCCGTTCCCATATAAAGAATGAAATATTTGTCGAATGATTTCAACAAAACTTGCTCTTTTTTTTGAAAAAGAAAAATCAACTTATTTTAGCGAGTATATGGTATTTGATTTTATAAATATATATTTTTTCATATTTATAGCTTCATACTTCAACTAATTATGATCAATAAAGAACATCAAAAGATCCTGAAAAATTGAAAAAGGTACAAAGAAGCTGATTTGTTTAGCTAGCTTTTTTTAACAGATATAGATATTTTTTTCAAACTTTTTTTAGTAAATTATTTATCAAAAAATAAATACAGATAAAAAAATTGATAATTCTCATAAAAAGATCAAATAGATCAAATATAGATAAAATATATATGTAAATCAGATAAATTTACACATATCGTTTCGATATAAATATAAATACAAATGAAAAACAGATAATCCAAACAATTCTCTTATAAATTATCATTGGGCTATGTGCATAAACAACTTGGAGAAATATTTTATTGTTGTATTAAGATATTATCTAGACCGATGAAAGGTAAATAAATGCATATGATATTTTAATATATGTGGTAATGATGCTGTATTGTATTTTAAGAGCTACTATTTATGTTTTATAGAAATTACTAAATACTAAAATTTTTAATTAATATTTATATCTCATTAATCATTTCAAATATCATATGCCAATGAAGCCTTGTTAATTTTATTTGAAGTGGCTATATATTTTAGAGGCATAATTTTCTATTACTGCCTCCCTTATGAAAATAAACGAAATAACGCATAATGGAATAATTGGAGACATTCATCTTGGGGTTCCATTCATCATTTGATGGACAATTCTGCCGAAAAACTCATATCGTTTTCCTTGTTTATAGCAAACTATTAGTTATGCATTTGTATATTATAATTGTTGGATATCAACATACTAAAATAAAGGGTGAATTGTATCAGAAGGTTTAATATTTGGAAGTAAGTTTATTTAAGATTTCAATATTTAAAGTGGTTAAAAAGAAGTTCTAACGTTTAGAGATAAGTTCATTTAATATCGCAGTATTTGAAGAAGTAGGTCAATTTGAGTCCCAAGATAACATGTCAATAGGAGAAATATCTAATCAAAACTTAGAGGACTCTTCTTCTATTGACACATATCCTTGAGGATCTAAATTATCCCACTTTCTCAAACATTGGGACCTTAAATAAACTTATTTTCAAATTTTAAGATTTTTTTAACCACTTGAAACGTTAGACTTTCTGTTATAATTTAACCCTAAAAGAAATAAATAAAAAAAGTCAAAACTAATGCTAATTAGTATATTTTAGTGACCTGATTGTAGAGGGGAGATCATGATATTAACCAACATTATTTTCCTTATTTTTAGCGAATCATTTTTTTTATGATAAGCTCAGATTATCACAACTCATGATCTGTTATCCATCACCTTAGATTATTGCCCATAACTAAAAGTTGTGCGTGAGCTGGCATAGTGACGAAGTGAATAGGATATAAGATTTTAAACAAATTTGCAAGGCAAGTCATATCCTGAAACATCTGTTTCTTTATTATTATTATTATTATATAGTTCGCCAATCTAATCTCTCTGAGCTAAATTGCTGGCAGCACATTAATTTTTCTTTTTATATTTTTTCAGTATTTCAAAATATTACATTCATTAAGTTGATAATCTCCAAAAATTAGGCACATGTCATTCAATTACGCGTTTTTCATGAGAGTATACAATGTGTCGCTCATAATATATAATTCCAAAACAATTAACCACGAAATGCGATCTATAAGGTTTAAATCACCTTGTTTAAAACCGTTAGTAGCCGTTGTTTAATGTGCTCTAAGATTTAATTTACACCTGCGGTAAATGGCTCTAAACTATGAGTACGTGTTACAGTTTGAAAATACTTTATATTCTTTTTTATTAAATATTATAAAAATGCCCATAAAATAAAGTTAAAAAGGATGACATTTCGGCAATTCTATCTATTATTAAGTTTGTAATTAATGAGGTTATTTTTGAATCGGTGTGTGGTCTCTTGCAATAACTAATGAGGATCAGAAGAAAACCTTGTGACACAACTATAAAATCATAAATAAAAGGAACATTTCCTTTTGTGAACTGAGGTTTATAACAATTCCTAATTTATCTACCTCTTAAAATATAAAAAAATTTCAAAGAAACAAGTTTTAAAATTAGGCAATTTGGGAGATCAAAAAAATTCGAGATAAAGGTAAGCTTGAACTCTTGTTGGGAATTAGTTTTACAATAAATTTAAAATCCAGTTTCATGAGATCATTGAATAGATCTAAAGTTTTAACTAGTTGATATCTCCATTGGTTGTAGTGCAAATGCTAGAGAACAATTCATGCTCCTTCCAATTGTTTAGGTAAGAGTGTATAACATGAAAAGCTTATTATCATGAAAACTTAGAATTTTAATCCTATAAGTACTTGTAAGAAACACGTGGGTTTTCACTTTACTATAATAGAGTCACCTTTCTCACATTCTAGAGTGGGATCTCAAAGTGCGATATGTCAAGGAATTCAAAATTGATCATAAGTGATTGGAGATCTATATCCATGATTGCAGTAACTTGTGTGTTACTTGCTAAGAATAGAACTTGCAGCTAATAAGCCAAATAATAACAATAAACTCAGCTAATAAAGTGTGTTCCTTGTTACTTGGTCATGTTTAGTTGGAGAGCATTACCCTTGAAAGGCTTTTAGACCTTGACACAATAATTTGATGCTTAGCCCACCTAGTTGTGGCATGGCGAATAGTTGATAGGGACAATGGTATTAGGTGTAACGATCACCGGAATAGAAAGAAGCTATATCGAGCGTAGTTTGCGGATTAAGAAAATTTATTCTTCTTTTTTTCCTCTTTAAGTATAGGTGTGGTTTAAAGTTATCATTCAAGGCCTCTAGACTTGTGATGGGATTTGTCATTAGAAATTTGATAATTATAAAAAAAAATTATTCTTATTAAACTTTATCATTTTAGTTTGGTTTGAATTATTAGAAATTGTGGAGATGTAAAATGTTGACATTCAAAATAGAACTTAATATTTTAAATAATTGTGATTTATTCCGTGTGAAATTTAGTTGTTTTGAATCTTAGAATCCACATAATATTGTATGGGAGAATTTTTATGATTTATTTATTATATGACATCGTTCGATTTCAGGGCGTGACAATTGTGATTTAAGAATTTTTATGGAATGTCAATGAAGCATGGATGTTGAAAAATTGGATTCCACCTAAAATTATAAGATAGAATTGAATTGTGGGATCATAAAATTATAGGTTTGATGTAACCTAACTTTTAGAAACAATAAATATATTCACATTAGTCATACAAAAATTAAAATACATGATGAAAATAAATAAAGTCGTTGGAAATTGTAGTCAAAATATTAATTTAGTACAAATGATTACAGGTAAATTATTATGGAAATCCACAAAACTAAACATAAATAGTACTACTGATACAAGATATTATAGTATATATCAATATAAAAAATACAATACTAAGTGAGTCATCAAATGCCTTGTTATTATCACCATCATAATCACAATCATCCACAACATCATCATTATCAATGTTGTTATTGATACTATGATGATTTACATATTGTCTAGCTCTAATTCTTTTAAAATATCTATTTGTACTTCATCTTTAACAATATAATGTCATGCTTTTACAAATCATCTAGACTCTTAAAATTCATATATATTGACTTTCTCCATAATATCACTTTGGTGTCGTATGCAACACATATTATGTATGACAAGTTACTAGAATGGTTAATCCTTAACTTTACTTAGTTAAGTTAAGAGTGATTAAGCAATTACGATGGAAAAGTAGCAAGCAAGTAGCTTCTTTATCTCCTCTTCCTTTATTAAGTACACAACCAAAATATCCACAAAGCACATGCATTCAACCATTAATATCCCCCATACTCAATGCATTTTAATGTCATCAAAACTAACTAACCAAACACAATAGTACGTACAAATAACATGCTGATTAATTTAAAAAATCCACTCACCTAGCTTTCTTGTAGCGAGAGTAATCCTTAAAGTGGAAATTGACAAAAAGCAATAATTCCGTTATTAGAGATTAACAAGAGTGAAAGTACCACCTAATATGTAGTTTACACATTATCCATTACAATAATAACGAATTGAGTTATGCTATAGGAGCTTATCCAATCCTATATAATTTTGTATCATTCTAAATCCTTAGTTTATCACTTATAGGTGTTAAATAGTTTTACCATTAGTCTTTCTTGACTTGATCTCTTAGCTCTTTTGGAGTTTAGGGAATGCTCATTTTTTATGTCGACTCTTACTTGAATTGTTGTGTTTTAAGTGAGGTTTGTAATATACCCTTAGCAAGGAAGGAGGTAGGATTATATGATAGGAGGGGAACGAGCTTTTAATTAAGTTAATTTTAAAATTTTAGTTATAATCACTCGCTATTATAACTATATTACATCTTATATTAATAGGAATTTCATTAATGATTTCGTTATGGTATATTTCTAAAACTTCATAAGGAAAACATTCAAACAATAATAAAGAGTATTTACTACATTTTATAAAAGCTTGTAGACATGTCACTTGAAAATTAAGCAGTAATAAAAAATATAGAGTTGATATTTGTATAATTGTTGCTCTTATAAACAATAAAATATATCAAGATATGATATCTGTTTAATAATTCATGTTCATTTTCTGAACAAAAATTATAGAAAAAATGTTAGTAAATTAAATTATATAATTAATATGCAATATAATTGCTTTTAGCATAAATAGATCATAAAATATATTTAGATATGATAGTTATTTAAGAATACATGTACATTTTAATAAAATAATTATACAAGAAAAAAAAGTTACTAATCAAATTATGCGATTAGTGTGCAATAAGATCTATTGTAGTATAGATAATATAATTATTATTTATGGTATACTTTAAATGAAAAATAGTTATTCACAAGAGTTTATTTAACTAGATATAATTTTATGATAAAAGAATTTAATGTTTCAAAAAAAAATATGAAATGAAAATGAGAGAGAGAAGGAGTGGTTAGTGTAATAAATGCATGTTGAAAAAATAACAAATGTAACCCATGGGATCTAAACCCATGACCTCATAAATGTAAAAATAAACACTTAACTACTATATCATACTTATTTTTATGTCTTAATTCGCTCTTTAAAATATACATATAATATATAATTTTTTTCTTTTCTAAAAATTTCAAAAAATTAATTTTTCCTCGGTTTGGGAGTGCTAGTGCGTCCGTCGGCCCCTTTACACCCACACCTGATCCTTATCAGGTAGTTATCCTACATACTATATGACTTGATTACTCACAAAGTTGGATCCACTTTTTAATATCACTAAAGGCTAAACAAAGAATTTATTAAGTGTCGTCTATTATATTTAAAGCTGGGAAGAGTAATCATTTCCACATTTATAAATTATAGTTTTTTTTTTTTTTTCAATGGACTATTTTCACAATTTATCATCATCTATTATACACACACACATTTAATCAACTCGCTCTTTCCACCATTCATCGTCATCTATTATATTTGAGGCATAAAGGAGTAATTCTCTACACAGTTATAACATATATATATATATATATATATTCTCAATCAGCGTATTCTTTCCTCCATTCATCATTTATTATATTTAGGGTAAATTATATTAAAAGGTCACAACATTTGAAAAAAGTGTTTTATGAAATTTAATTAAGTATTTTTCCTATTGATACATGTCAATAGGACCTTAAAAGAAAGGTTTTTTGAGTTTTAATTAAATATTTATCCTATCCACATTAGTGACCTTAATTGATCAACTTCTCTAAATATTGTGACTTAAAATGAATTTACTCTAAAATGTTATGACCTAAAATGAACTTACTCACTAAATATTATAACCTCTTTTAAACTTTTCAAAACTTTGTGACTTAAAATGAACTTATCCCTAAAAGTTGTGACCTTATGGTGCAACTTACTCTATATATTTATGCTAGAAATGAATATTTGCTTCATATTTATAACCTATGGGTCTATTTTTTTGATGATGTATTATAGATACAGACATTTTTTTTTTAATTTTTTTCTAATAAATTATTTATAAAGAATTAGATATAGATTAAAAAAAAGTTGGCAATTTTGATTGAAAGATCAAATAGGTCAAATATAGATAAAATATTAATGTAAATTGAACATATTTTCACATATCATTTTGAAAAAGATACAAATACAGATGAAAAATAAATAATCGAAACAGACATACCCATTTGCAATATAGGGATAACTGTAAAAACCCTCTCTAACTTTTATCTAGATGCAGGTTTACCCCTTGAACTTTCAAAGTACATCTTTTAATCCTTTGAACTTTCAACATTTGAAATAGTTAAGAACAATATGTTCCATGTGCACTTTGAAAGTTTAGACATAAATCTATACACAGATGAAAATTTAGGGATGAATCCACTTGTAGATAAAATTTTGAGAGGATAATTTGTAGTTCCCTACATTTTGTTTTAGCGAAAAATTTTGGATTGATTTAGATTATCTAATTTTCATCTGTATCTTATTTGTATCTGATCTATTTGATCTGTATATAAGTAAAAATGTTTATTTATCATTTGTATCTGTTTCTTAATAAACATTTGTTTGTAAACAATAAAAATAAGATGTCAAAACGATCAGAAACAAATGAAACAAATAGACCTTTTATTTGTCTTTATCTATCTAAATTTTTAAAAGTTTAAGGGGTTAAAAAGGCACTTTAAAAGTTTTGGGGTAAGTTTGCATTGAGATGAAAGTTCAGGGGGATAATTTGTTTTCTACTTTATTATATTTATTTATCCATCTATCAATATTATTTAAAAAAAAAATTCTACGATTTCGTGCTTTTCTTTTACAAGACTACTCTCATATCATAATTGAATAGATCATGTATATTCCAATCGTAAGCATCTGATTAGAACTCTTAACTATTATTCCGCCTCTATTCCTTATAAGAAGGTTATTTTTATATTTGGTTAAACTTAAAATATTCCTTATATCATCACTATTCCTTAAAGTGCTTCATAACCATTCCTCTCATAATAGTCCATAATAGCCATTCTTAACTTCCTTACCTTTTTCTCTTTCTTCCAAAATAACCCTTCTATAATAATACTATTCTTATGTTATCCTTAAAAGAAAGGAAAAAACCAAAGAGACATCATAATTTTCATCTTCATTCATTCAACACATTGTTACACACACACACACGCACGCACGCACATACACATGCACGTACATACTTTGTGTGTGTATATATATATATATATATATATGTATAACCATATATACACATATATAGTATTATAATGAATACACCTACATACTATATACAAAATATATAGAGTATTATAACATTATGTTTATATAGTAGTTTTTCATTTTTTTTTTTATGTAGCATTTTATATAGAGAATATTGTAACAATATATATGTGATATGTTAAATATGTATATAATTATATATGCATGTATATAATATGTTATATATATAATATATATATATGTAGTATTACAATTTATACCACTATCGTATTATCATAACTTGTAAATATATACATATATATACATTACAACTTTATATTTGTAACATTATATATAGAAAGTGTAATAAAAATATATGTAATATGTTAAATATGTATAAAATTATATATGTCATATATTATTTATTATATCAACTAGTAATGCATTGATAAGTAAAACGTGTTAACTTAATTTTAATGTTTGATATGTTGAATTAGCAATGTTTATAGAAATGATACAATTTTGTAACTGTAAATATGTTTTTATATGTTGATGAAAATATATTTTTGTTACAATTTATTAATATATATGCATACACTTTGCATATTAAGTATTATTTACAAAACAAGATAAATTTTATGATAAATTCCACCGAATACTCAGTCACTCCTCCTCATTTTCAACTTTTGGGAAAAAAAAGATAAAAAAATACTCTATAGAGGAGGCTATGTTCAGAAAGATTAAACAAGGCAACTCAAGTGATTTCTACCTCAACCGCCTAAGAATTATAAGGTCGACGTGTGAGGTCTAGTTAAACTCCTTTATCTGTCATGTGTGCATTCAAGATATTGAGATTGCCCATTCTTCCTCCTCGTCATACTCTCCAAGCCATCATGTTATCAAGTATAATCTCCTTAAAAGAACTTTGAAGGTACGTGCCAGACTCGAGACCCAAGCAACGTGTGCATGACTACCTCAGGAAAGAACCTTGCATCTACATTTTGGCTGAAGCTCACTCTAGAGATAGTGGCGAGCATCAATGAGGAAGAAAGTTGTACTATCACTTGTTGGATTTAGGATACTATTGGCCTACCATGGAGAATGACACCTTCAACTTTATGAAGAAGTGCATTGCTTGTTAGAAACATAGCCATGCAATCCATGCTCCCACAATCTCATTGCACAGCTTAACTACTCCATAGTCATTCCACACTTGAGCATTTGATTTGATTAGTCCAATCCATCCACTATCGAAGGGATAATTTTAGATTTTAGCAGAGATAGGGTGTTTCACCAAATGGGTAGAGGCAATCTTATTGAAGAAAGCTACTAGACCAATGTAGTGAGTTTAATGAAAGAGCATACCATCTGCCACTTTGGAATCCCAAAACGCATTCTCTCGGATAATGGGACACCTTTTATCAACTCACATGTCCAACAACTATTGACTTCTTATGATATTGATCATGTGAAGTATGCACCCTATTATTATAAAGGAAATGGACAAGCAAAAGCTACCAACAAGACGCTCTTGAAGGTACTCAGTCGTATGGTGCATAACAATCATAAGTAATGGCATGACAAGCTTCCACTAACACTATGGACCTACAGGACATTCAAGCGTAGTCCTACACAAGCAACACCGTTCTCCTTTATATATAGGTCAGAGACAATGATGCCTATAGAGATCTTGGTTCCCTCTATACGATAGCTATCAATGCAAAGCTAGAACTAGATACTCTATGTATGTTGGACATAGAAGCATTAAAAGAAAAACCAGACACTACCAAGCGCAACCTCACCAATTATTAACAACAACTCAGCACTACTTATGACTGCCTGGTTAGGAAGCCATGATTCCAACAAGGCGATATTGCACTTTGTGCAGCAGAGCATGTACGGTAAGGCATTCTAGTGCCCAAATTCATGCTAAAGTGGGAAGCCCCCTTCGTCATTCTGAAGTTCATGACAATGGCTACTGCAAGCTTCTAAATCCAACTAATTACAAAGTTATAGCACATATTAACTTCCAGTATATTAAGAAATTTCATATGTAAATGCAATAGATGTACTTTTTAGTATGGTTTGAATGAAATTATGGCTTGCATTATCAAAGCCTTATCAATATTATTTCTCTCTTTCTCCCATCTTATTACTTCATAAATTTCTTTTGTTGCTACAAAGTTAGAGATCTATCTCCTTAACGCACAAAAAGATAGTTAACACGACAAAAATAAAGCATTAATTATATACATTGCTACTACTTAGTAAGAGTATAGTCTCTTAAGTGAACAATGACACGACTGTGATATGCTGACTAGTGGAAACAGTGTCTCCTAAGCACATGATAATACACTGTCACACCTAACATGGTGAAAATGAATACTCTAAAAAAAATTGATTGACGGTTAAGTATTGAAAATACCCTCTTAACCAACTAAATTTCATTAGTAAGGCAACAAGCCTATGAAACATACGATATTATCACTGCTTAAAGCACAATTGATCTATTGCTCTAAGTCATAATCATGTTGTTGCTAGCAAGCAAGAGCACTACTTCGATGCACGACACAAGAATCATATAGCTATTATTACTTTATGAATCGTTGTCGTTAAGTGAAAGCATTGCTTCCTAAGTGCAAGCATACGCCGCTAATGACCTAAGTAAAATTTTGACATTCACAGATAAAAATAATAATAATAATAATTGTGACAAATTCAAATCTATTCATTCAAGTAAAGAGGAGTGCTGACATATTGTTCAAAATGGAAAAAAATAATAAGCAGATCTAAACTGAGGCTGGCAATCCAAGCTTACTACAAATTCCAAGTCATCATCTCTTAAAGAAGCCTCCATCTTCGTCTTTGCTGCTACAATCTCTGCTTGAATTTCCTGCAAATTCACCATCAACTTGTCATGATGTCCCTTGGCATCCTAGTATTTCAACAACCTCTTGCCCTTATTAGCAATAGCCACAAGCTATCAACTTTTAACTGCAACATACGAGCCCCCTCAACACATTTGACAAGTTGCTTTAGTGTTGCCATTGATAAAGAACAACGTCTATCCATCAGTAGCATGGCTTCGCCAATCATCTTTACCATTGTAGTGGCTACTTCTATCCCCAACATAGGAGAGTTGGCACATAATTCTCTATCCATGGCATTAAGATTCTCTAAGGGTGCTATTACATGAGATGGCACAATAAAGCCATGAAACGAGGTCATCGTCACTAATGCAGCATATTCTTCTGAAGTTTCTACCATGTCTTCAAAAGACATGCCAGCAATTAGGGAGGATGGAGCTTAATAGGTGCATTGACATCAATTGCGCTCTTGTTTTCTTTATCAAGAGTATGCTCATCATCTTCATAATTAAGCTCCTCAGTGTTGTTTACATTACTTTCATTGTCACCATAGGGGTTTGGAGATGATTCATAATCAATCTTATCCGGGCCATAATCCTCATCTTCTTATACTAACACGGGCATAATAGCACCACTTGAGTGATGTGAAATTAGAATAGAATTTGTATTAACCTAAAAAGGCATATAAAGAAAGCTTTAGACAATAAAGAAGAGTAACAAAAACAAGTTATACACAAGAAGATTTATTACCTCCTCAATGAATACATGCTTTGCTAGCCTAGAATCCATTAACAAGATGGTGGATGATTACTCTTTGATTATGAAGGAAGCACATCGATAAAAGATTCTAATTTGTCTGATGTAAGCCCTTTAGCCACTTGAATATTACCAGTCGATGTGTGGTACCTGTTCCTTGGTAGTCTAAGAAAGAAGTCATGACGATATGTGAGTGGGTCTTGCAATGTAACATCTACAAATGCAAAGGTATAGTCACAGAAGATAGCTATAGAATTGAACAAGTATGTTAGCCAACCAACAAAGGCAACTCCATGATGTCCATGGAAAGAAAGAATAGCTACCGCACTGTAGGATGAATATGCTTAAAGTCATTTGGCGAGATTGACTAGCAACAAGAATCGAAGCTCTGCGTAATGTTGAGAAGATGTGGCACTCCTTAATCAAAGCCAAACTAGCGCGCTACTCTTTGTGGAGAATATGCCATGACTCTCTGCTCTAAGAAGCACCCATTCAAATCTCCATTATCAAGAAAGATGGCAAGCTCCTTGGGATGCATTAAAACATGAACCTAGCTTGACTTTTGTCCAACCTCTTGTGGTTATCGACTAAGATAACCTCACCTTCAAAACATGGAGGATAAAGCCCGTCGCTTTCTTCATAACCTTCAAGAGGCTTCACATAAGGGTGAAACATGAATCCCTTTTCAACGTCGATAAGTTGAAGAAGTAGCTGCTTGACCTCTACTCCGATCCATGCCTATGCTCAAGGAAGAATAAGATTTGAATCCCTGTCAAAGCTAGGTAGTGCAGATAGTACTGAAACTGCTCACAAAAGAACATCTGCAAGCAAAGTAAGTCTATACATGACGCGTTTACATATTGACCTTTGGAATGAAAAGAAGCTTGGTGGTACAAGTTGAGGCATTGATATAAAGACCCCAAGTAAAATGAAGCTAGCACAAAGCATTGAACTTGTGCAATGCGTACAGCTAAAGGAAAAAAGCCAAGGACTTACGCCTTTTTCTGGTCTACCAAGGAACATAAATAATGACAACCAAAATGTAATGAAAATAGTAAGTTCATATCTATATACTAAAGAACCAAAAGACAAGTGTGTCAGTTAGAAGGTTTAAATAAAAGACAACCACATAAACGTAAAAGAAAAGACTCACTCTTTTCCTCAAGCCGATCCATGAGTTGAGACATGTTTTTTCTTTGCTCTTTAAAGAACTGTGTCATCCAAGTGAAGAAATATGGTCTCTTCTTGTCATCACGAGTAATATTTAAGGCAACTAATAAAGATGCTTCAAGGTCATGCTCTTTATGTGAAGTCACAACTGTAGCAGCACTAGTTAGCCTAGAATAGTGTAGGTTCAAAAGAATGACTACATCTTCAAGAGTTGGTGACATCTCCCCCTATGCGGTGATGAATGTATGAGTTTGGGTCCTCTAGTAGGAGATGATGGCAAGCCATAATTCCATCTTGCTCGTGCTGACAAGCTATAAGCCGATGGAGTAATGATGGTGCTATAAACTCTAGTTTTCTCTAGGAAGTGTACATACTTCGAATGATCGTGATGTAGTCTACCCAATCACTCCATCCAGGTGGTGATTCCTTGAGGAATTCAAAGTGTGTGCTAGAAAGTGATAGCTACCTTCGATCGTTCCTGAAGCGTAGCATTGAGTCCCTCTTGATGGTACTCTTAGAATTAGTGCACTGCTCGGGCTCGATTAATTGGAAGTCATCATCAATGGGGGGAGATGCACATAACTTGGAGCGAGAGGCTTTCTCCCAAAATGTATTTTCAAAAATAGTGTCGTCCATCCACTGGTGTCACAGAAGCTAAATTTGTAGTGGATTACCATCTTGGTGCATTAGCAAGTCCCTTTGCTTAATGACTTTAACACTTGGTGTTTGCTTATCTTTAGTGTCATTCTACTTGAAAGCTTCATCCTTTCGAAATTGATCATGCTTCATCTCCTTTTGCTTGATGGTTTCTACACCTCGAGTTGGATCACCTTTAGCAATTAGAGTACTGGCAGTTTGGCTACTCTTTGTCTCCTTTAGCTTCACAACTCTTGTGCATTGAACTTGACTATTTTTTTGCTTCCTTCACCATTTGTATGTGATGCCGTTTTGCTACTTTAGTGAATGGATGAGTTTATCGAAATTAATTATCTCAATTTGGAAAAATCACTATGAAAGAATAAAGAAAGGAGATAAGTAAATTTAAAGAAAAAACAAAAAAGGAAAAAAAAAATATGATTGCGAGCCGAGTACACAAGGTACTCCAAAACAGTTGGATAAATCATATGAGCAAGGTAAAGGAGAAGAGTTCAACTACGTGTGGATACATATGAAATGAAATAACAATATCTAAGGCATACATGTCACACATCAGCATCATCCTAAAATTTCATAATAGTTTCCATGATCATATCTTATTCTAAGTGGATGTTATCTTATTCCATGTACGTGTTGTATGATAAAGTTAGAGGCTATGTGAGTTTCTTTTTTTTTTTTAGAACTAAAAGACGAGTTTATTCCTACATTTTTCCTCAAATAATGGGAAGTTGTGGATAAATATACTTATATGTATATATATATATATATATATATGCATAAAGGTTCTGAGTATGAATGTCAACAAAGCAGGATATGGAGGAACTGACCTTGTATTGCCATTATAAACTATTACACTGTCATTTTGTTACTATTACTCCACCAATTCCAAACCGTTGATCACCATCTCTGCTAATTCCTAGTCAAACCCGATCGTGTTGTGGTGAGAGAATTTTTTTCATATAATATATGGAGAAAAGAATCGCATAAGTATGTTAAGACATAGATGGAGACATCAATGTGATTGACACAAAAGAATAAGAGATTAAAAGAGACAAACAATAAGCTATTTTTTCTGAGGACGACCATGAGATACACATTAGCAAGAGCAAGGCGTGAATGGGGATAAAGGATATCTATATATCCAAATATGAAGCAAAGATTAAAAAAAAATTAAAGACTTTTTGTGGTGTACACCTTGATTCAAAACATGTTTTATTATAATTATCTCTATTGTCTTTGGCATGGTTTGTAGAGGATTACATAATTGAAGGACGTCCACGTGATGTTGATGATGCCATATAAATCAAGTTTCGACCAACTGTCAAAGCAGCTGCATGATTTATGAAGGATTTATGTTTAATAAAAAAAAGTAAGAAAAAGATGAATGATGAACCACACCTTTGTTTTTTATTTGAGGTTGCTTGATGAAAGCAAGAAGAAAAGACAAGTGTATGTGCATATAAATAGCTAACATGATGAACCAAAAAGATAGATATCAAAAGGTTTGAAAGCTAAATTGAAGTGATTTTCTTGATATGATGATAAGATATTGTGAAGACTATCCAATATAGAGAAGTTATGCATTAAGATAATGTGAAGATTTGATAAGATAATGTGGAGGTTTGACAAGACATTTGAAGATTTGACAAGATATTGTGAAGGTTTGCAAGTATGATTGACACTGTCATTGCAAATTTACAATGCATATATCTAACTAGACACTTATGGATGGAATCATCGAATCATTTGCACATGTGAAAGAAATTGAGGACTTAATATAAATATCAAATGGCTTCATGGGGTTAATATCATTTATAAACATAAGGTGACATACACAATTAAAGCGACAACAAGTTCAAGCATTGTAATACATCTATATATAATAAATTGGGTTGCAACGCTAGCGATTGACTCTTACTCAATGATTTATCGATGAAAAATAAAGTCTTCAACTCTATAAGAGCTCTTGATAGCATCATGCACCAAGTATTGATCAAGCTACATAAATATAAGCAATGCCCAAAACGCTTGAACTCTATCTAAGGAATTTTGGTCAGGGGTGAAATGTAATGAGGCTTTAAAATATAAATATTATTATTTATATTTATTTGAGTTTGGCTTGTAGCTTAAGTGATAGGGCCCAATGAGTTCGATTCAATTATTGGGATGGCTTAATGAAATTTGAATTAGTGGGCTGCCATATCTAACCTTTCTTGGCTGGTTTATGCATACAGGAGATGACTATTGGCTTTAACTCATGAGAAGATCATTCGGATAACCATGAATCGAGCTTGCTTCATCTTATTCATCAATCACTAAGGTGATTTGATGATCGTCATCCATATCAAGTGCCTATAAATATTTAATCATTGCCCCTTATTTTCAACTTTTGAAGAAAGAAGACCAAAAACATTCTATAGAGGAGGCTCTGTTTAGAAAGATCAAACAAGACAACTCAAGTGATTTGCTTCAACTACTCAAGAATTGTAAGGTCGACACATAAGGTCTACTCAAGCTCCCTTACCTATCACTTATGCATTCAAGACATTGAGACTGCATGTTCCTCTTTCCTGTTATACTCTCTAAGTTATCCTATCATCAAGTGTCATCTCCTTAGTAGTACTTCAAAGTCACATGCTAAATGCGAGACCTAATCGACATATGCATGACTACCTCAAGAAAGAGCTCTACATCTATAAAAGATATTTTTGTACTTTTATAAGCTATTTAAACCTTGTTCTTAAAAATATTTTGCTAACTAAATTAAACAACAACATTTTATTTTTTAAATCAAATAAAAGAATAATTATTCATCCGTAATGGCAATCCTATTTAAATATCATGGAATTGCTATTTTATTCTACCTCTATTCTTTGGAGGGAAGCAAATACTCATAAAGAGGTGACTTTTTTGTTATGCAAATTATGAACAAGACATATTATGGCTTTTCCAACCTAATTAATTACGCTCTCATATATTACTATATTTCACGTATATAAATTTACAAGCTTTTATTATCACGTTCATATATGGGTCTGTTTGGTTAATACTTTATGGCATATACAACACTTTATTCAAACTTTTTTCTAACAAATTGTTTAACAAGAAATATATATAAATAAAAAAGTTGGCAGTTCTAATGAAAAGAACACATTAAATAGATAAAATATAAATACAAATTGGACATATTTACATATATCGTTTTGATACAGATACATACAGTTACAAACGAAAAACAGACCATCCAAACAGACCCTATATATATAGATTATAATAATTTCTAGAGTTGACAATGTTATCATATATTGTAACTATTAATAATTTCTAATGGCAAGTGAGCGTCAGAGGCAAATATGACACCTTATGATCAGTGATGGAAATTAATAATCATGGAATACTCATACCACTCCTCTTCCTCTAAAACCACTAATATTTGTGATCAACTGGAAAACTATAATGAATTTTAACAATTGAAAAATTATGATTATAGAAAAGAGTGGAAAAAATTCTCAAAAAATTGGTTTTGATTAGGGTTATAAAAGAGTTGATTTGAGCTTTTTTAGGACTTGGGCTTTGCCGCTTTAATAATTATCGAGTTCGAGCTCAAGTCGAACTTTTGATCAAGTATAAATTTTAGATTGAGTTTAACTCGTTTAGCTAAACGAGTATTTCAAACTTGAGTTTAGCTCGTTTACAAGTTAATTGAGCAAAGTCAAGTTTTTAATTGAGCTTACCAAGCTTTATTGAGCCTGAAATTTAAGTTTAATCTCAACTTGTTTGGATGGCTTATTTTTCATTTTTTTCAAATCTAAAAATAATATATAAAACTCACAAAATATATATGTACATATTAAATATAAATTATTTTTTGTTATTTTAGTTATATATTTATATATAATGTATCGTAAATATAAAACTTATAAATCTACTAATGAGTTCGTTCATGAGCCTGTTTATACCTATGTAGGAGCATGAATGAGTTTGTTTACAAATTGACTTGCAAACTTAAATTGAAACTCGAATGTGACTTGTTTAAATAAATGAGCTTTATTTTACTTAAGCTTGATTCATGTACTAATTGAGTTGGAACTAAATCGAGCTTGAGGTGAATCCAATTTGAACAGCTCGGCTCAAGTCCTAATATTGATAAAACAAAGAGAAGAGTTACTATATTTGATGCTCAAGAAAGTGTTTTCATTTTTTGATGAGCAGTCTAGAAAGTTACTTGTTATAAATAAACTTAATTATAAATTCAAAAAGTAAACACAAATTATCCTAAAAATATTTTATAGGATTTCGCTTAGATATTGAAGAAATTTTAAATTGCACTTTAAAGATGGGAAAAAGAAAATTTGAACATTTTACACAATGTTCGGCCCAAAAAACATTTACACAATGGAAGCAGGCCCGGTTTCTTGAATTTCAAGAATGAAGACTGGCGAATGTAATAACATCCCGGGCATGGAAACAACCCAATATGAGTGCCTGCGAAACAAGCCTATTGAAGCCTGGCCCAATACAAGGACATCTGGCATTTTTCTAATGCTGCCAATCTTAGCCGAATACACATAAAGAACCCAACATTTCAATTACTTCCATGAAATACTCACACAAACTCGACATGGCCGACGATTTCCAACAGTTTCAATTTTTTCTTTTTTCCGTGTGATCGAGTATGAGAATTGAGGGCAGGTTGACAGACCTGAAATTTTTGATGGGTTAAATTGAACAAAGTCCTTCAGTTGCTGCACTATAAAATCGTGATATTATCCAATGTTTAGCATTTGGCTACTTCTTCCTGACCAACCATATATCTGATAAATTATAATGTAAGGGAACTTTTTACATACTTCTGCATATTACACTTTTCAACACATAAGGCAAAGTGCAAATAGAACCCTTTGTATCTGCTACATTATTGGTTCAAGAACAATGAGGAGGTTTTGATGAAAAAACCTATAGGAATTGCTTGAGAGAGTACATCTTTTGGAGTTAAAAAGCTGGAAAGATCTCCCCAACAATGTCTTCTATAGATAATCGAGGAACATCCATCTCGGATTTGATGTCCTTAAGAATGTTTTTATGGTCCAATCTTAGATGATTTACTATGGTATCAGCAATCTCCATTTTCCCTCGCAACCCTTTTTGAAACCCTCTTATAGCCAACTTAATAGCTTGCATTTAAAGAACAATTGCGTCCATCTTTTGCTGATTCTCGAATTTCGATATTATCTTCCTAGATTCCAAAGTAAGCACAAAACAGAACCATAAGCCAATCAGGCTTCGGTTGCCAATAATACATATGTTCAGTGTTGCTTGTGGTTCTTTCTAGTTTTCCATGTAAAAATTCTGAGTTGATTTCTCTTTCCTTTACTTGTTTATCCTTTTGCTTTTGTGTCTTATCTATCTGTAACGAAATCTCAAATTCGGTCCTAACAGCAAAATTAAGCTAACTACCTATTCTAGAGTCTAGACATAGAGCCATTACCTGTACAGATGTGAGCATCATACGAATTTCAATAATATAGAGCAACAAAAATTCAAGAGTGTTTTCCACAGCCACTCTCTGAATACAATCTGGGAGAATTGATCAAGGGTGAAGTATATACGAGTTCATGGTAAACTAGGAGATAGTGTTGGTTTTGATACTTTTAGCTCACCACAATCACTGATATAGACAGTTTTTTGAGGCCTATTCCATGTAGCGCGAGCAGTCCGTGCTCTCTCATCTCCAAGGAACTCTGCCAAATCATTTAATAAACGAATCCTTTCGGCTGGCTTGTATGTGGGGATGGAAGCAATTGCTGCCACTACATCCAAGCCTGCAATATCAGTCCATAAGTTGTAATTACACACAGGAATTATTTTATAGAAGAACACCTAATCAGTCGTGTTCTCTAACAAGATTGAGCATCTAGTACATGATTAAAGATGAAATGAGGAAGAGGCAACCATATGAAAGACAGCAGAAATGATATTTGGTTTATCATTCCGGTTGATACCCTATAAAGGCATTTGTATGATATTGTAAAGAAATCTGGGGTTTCATTCTTTTCTAAACGAACAGCAGAAGCTTACGCATTGTTGAATTTAGCTTGGATTTAAAGAGACATCAATGTGAGCGGTTGGATTATTATGTAAACACTCGATGTAATATGTGGGCTGGGTAAACTTTTATCAAAATCCATCAAGTGACTTAATAAATTAGGGACCAAACCTTCAGTAATGAATCAAACCATCAGAAATTACTGCTATTCAAAAAGTTATTAGGCAATTGGGCTGGAAACAAAAAATGAAAGGCTAAGTATCCAATTCCACATATCATTGGTTGCAAATTATTAGCATATTTCTTCAGTTGTGTATTGATTAGGGTCTATTTGGTTAGTTATTCTGGTGTCGTTTTGACATCGTTTTTCATGCCGAACAGACACTGAACTGATACTGATATGATACCGATGAAAAACTAATTTTTACTCATAAACTAACCAAACTGAACCAATATTGACCTAAATCGATTTGATACAAATAACAGTACTATCTAGCTGTTTAAGTCAGATCATCTCTTCCAAGACAGCCCATCAGATTGCAACCATACAGGTTTCGAAATCTAGAACAATATAACAGGGTATCAACAAACAATTTTTTTTCTTCTCTGCCATGAGGAATCAGCCAAATGGATTTAACATCTCAATTAACAAACCCCCAAATGGCGAAAATATTTACATCCTAATCAACATGGAGTGCAAAAAATAGTTTCTATGAGTTTACGAATCACAACTTATATCCAACTGTGCTAATTGCAGCAAAAAAGATGTGGCGCTAACCTTCAAGAACCGTCCCAAACACAATGTTTTTGTTGTCCAACTGAGGACATGGCCCAGGGCCTGTAGTGATCAAGAACTCAACATTCCTGTAATTAGGATCCAGCTGGATGTTCTCATCATCATCATTCTCCGAAAGGCACAGCGAAACAACACCTGCTCTTGAATGCTTCAGCAGAAAGGCCCTGAAATCAACTGTCTCGGTGTTTCGCACCAAGTCCGGTGGCAGTTTAACTTCTCCCTTGTCCCTCCTCCCCTGGTGTCCAGCTAGAAAGTATTGTCCAGGAAATACTTTATTAACGAGTGTGTATTTATATGACGAGGTAGTGCTGGTGCACATGGACAGGAAGTTGGATACTGTTAAAGGGACAAGGTGGCCATAAAGTCCAAGGACGAGGCGACCTAGTGGAAGGGAGTCATCGCACAGAGTGGAGAGATCATCGGAGAGCGTGCGGTCGGGGCGGAAGTAGTTTGGACAGATGGAGAAGTCTAGAAATACACGGTGTGTGATGGTGGTGTCCAGGTTGGGTGTAGAAGCAGTGGCAGGGAGGGAGAGAGACGTGGTGGAGGAGAGGAGGAAGGTGCGGCGGGTGATGGGAGGGAGGTGAAGGGAAAGGGCGTCATGGTGGCGGTGATAATGGGGGAGGGAGGCGGGGAGGACGGTGGAGAGACAGTGGATCATGGGAGGGAGCTTAGGGAGGTGGTTGGCATTTTATCCTATTTTTGTGTGGACAAAGTTGGGGTGCTCAAGAGGCTGAGTGTGAAATGTTAGGAGAAATGAGAGAGAGGATAATCGGAACAATAAGCTTCACTGATGCTTCCTAAATTTCAATCTCTTGAAATTACAAAATTTTGTATAGAGCTTGCATCAATCTCTTAATAATCATTCCAATCATTATGAATCAATGTTATGGATGCAACTTAGCCTTTTTTATTTAAATAGGAAAAAATAAAAAAGAAAACTGTTTGAAAGTTGCATGTTTGGGTGTGTGTGTGTGTGTTTTTTTTTTTTTTTTTTTTGTTTTATAAATCTAGTAATCGGTACTCGACGGAAGAAGAAAAAAATATTTAATCAAAATTATCAAAAGTACTATCAAATGAAAAATAATATGAATAATACATGTTAAGCTCACCTTTTCAAAAAATAAGTTTAAAAAGTTTTTTTATTAGCCAAAAAAACTTTTTTTTTTTTTAAAAGATGAGCTTAACGCACTTATAAAAAACTGGCTTTTTTTGTTCTTGGAATGATTTATCACCTAATAACGTTTTTGTAATTTTCTTTTTTCAGAAAATACATTTTTTTCCTTTTTCCTCATGTAACCCATCATCTTATTTAAATAAATTACTATCAACAAATTATGAGAACTTTATTATGTCAATACATTTATATTAAAATAAAAATATAGATGATAGATAATTTTTTATGTTCATGATTACAGCCTTTTGACCTTACACTTATATATTTTTAACAATTATTTTAATTTTTTTTGTTGAGTGAAAAATGGCCTATTTAAAATATAATTTACAAGTTAATTACAATGAAAGTCAAATAAAAGCTATATGCTATAAATTAAAAAGAAGTTAATTCAGAATATAAATTCCTGTTTCAAAAACTATTAGATGATTTTTTCAAGAAAGGTTTGGTTTTTAAGGAAAAATATTTTTTAATTATGAGAAATAGAAAAATTTCCAAAATCTTTTTTTGAAACAAATGGGGCTTAACATTAATGACTAATAATTTGGTGCCAAATAATTCTATTTTGCACCTTTTATGAGAGCTTTTTTCTTTTTTGTTTTTATCAATATAAGGATTTTAATAGTTCACTAAACTCAATCGATATTTTATATATAGGATAAGTGGAATTGTGAATTAAAAAATGTGATCCATTATTGAGTCTCACAAAAAAATAAAACAGCAAGGTACAAGGGGCCGGCAAAAGACATAAAAAACCATGAAAGTTTCTCCTGCCTTCATTACAAAGTTCATGCTAAACAAATTATAGCCAGAAAGTCGGTCAGATACAGCCTCTGAACAGAAATAAATTATAGTTCTAAGAATTGTTTCTAGATATAAATTCTTGATTTTGAAGTTCTCGATAGTTTATAATGTCAACAAGATACAATATTAGAGTTAATCACATGTAGCAATTTTTGGAACTTAATTCGTTGATCCAATTCATGGTTTAGTTGACAACTTGACAATGGTTTAGTGCCCAGAGTAAGATTCAATCGTTAAACCATAAGTATATTGATTAATAATATAAAATAAAAATTGGGACGAGAGAATCAATTGGTTTTTCACAACTTTATACTTTTTTAGGATCTATAATGTATTTTCTCTACTGATGATCATTATTTCAAATGATTGTATCGAGCAGATTGATTTTGATATAAACCATGAGAGAATAGATGAGCAAAATTAGGATTGGATTACTTTGAAAACACTTGCCACCCTTTTGGTATCCATAACATACTTGGCCGAACGCATGTCATGAATCATGCTTTGATTAGTTGCTGTAGCAGGAGAGTAGATAGAATATTTCCGTAGTTTACCACTAGACATCATTAGGTCTTGAGATCGGAACCGGTGGTTTCTGGTTTCGATTTTGGAACTGCAGAATCGTTTCTTTTTTAAGTAAAAAAAATAAATTTTATATTTTCATAAAATAAAATTTAAATTTAAAATAATTAATTATTGAGTCTAAAAGTATTAAATTATTTAATTAAAATTTCTAATTTTTTTTAGAATGCGTATTTATTTATATATAAACACAATTAATATCAATTATAATTAGTAATATGAGACCGTGAAATACTCTAGAGAATAACAAGAAAATTGTAATACAAAAAAAGTCCTACGTTATTAAAGAATGAATTTTGCTTTTACAAGAAAATTGTTGGACCTCTTTGACCATGCTTAAAACTTTCTAACATATTACCAACCAAATTAGCTGACATGCTACTGATGCTACAGTAATGTACTTTGCTTCTATTGTTGAGAAAGCCACCACTTGTTGCTTTTTTTAAGAACATGAAACAACTCAATTTCCCAGGTAAAATGCATACCTAATGTGCTTTTGCATACCTCAATATCACTTGCCCAATCACAGTTTATATATCCCACTAAATTAAAAGTTCTAGAATGATTATAGATAATTCCTTGATTCTGAGTACCATATAGATAATGTGGAATCCTTTTAGCTGCTTACAAGTGTGACTGGTATGATTTCTCCATTAAACAACTACTAAGCCCAACTCCATAAATAATATCAAATCTAGTGGATGTTAAATAATGTAGACTACCCACTATGCTTTCAAAGTAAGTTGGATTTATCAATTCTTTGCTACCTTCTTTCTTTATTTCCACGTGTTTTGTGACTAGAGTTTAGATTAGTGTAGCAAAATCTATTTCACATTTCTTCAAGAAATTAATAGCATATTTCTTTTATGTAACAAATATGCTACCATTAGTTTGTTGTACTTCGATTCTTGGAAAATATAACATTAATCCATTGTCGATCATCTCAAATAGTTTAATCTTGGTATCCTTAAATTTAATATACATTCACTACAAGAATTTTGATAATCGGCTACGTTTGTAAATTTTGCAAACGTTGCCAATCTTTTATAATTTTGTCAAGTTTGTTAAACATCAAATAAGATATACTATTAGCAACGTTTATGAAGCAATTTTATCTTATGTTAAACATATATTTGATTGGTAACACTTTTATTATATCAAACGTTACTAATTTTTATTTAATAATACATCCTAACTTTTAAAAAATAAAAATAAAAATTCCTCAAAATTAAATCTAATGAAAAGGAAGGCCCGCCTTTTCTCCAAGATTGCTATTTACCTTTTTTGAAAAATTTCATTTAAGTTAAATTATACAAAACATATCTCTTTATTGGCTGGTTATCTGGTTATCTCTTTGTCTCTACCTCTACTCCTCACCCCTTTCTCTCATTCACTTGTTCATTAAAAATGGAAACCCTAAAATCCCACGAATCAAACCAAAAAGGATCCTTCCCTTACAAGGCATAAGGCTAAATATATCGAGAGGATTTGGGATTACCATAGACATTGAAACCTTAAATGTCTTATCTTCTATAGAATCAGGGTTTTAGAAGGTAAGGAAAATGTGACCTGTAACATTCTCTCTCTCGACGATTGATAATTTGCAAAATAGTAAGTTCTCTATATGAATGGTAGAAGGTTGTCTCTCTGCAAAACCCACTTCCAATACCATAACGCTAGCGTCCATCTTAGGAATGGGTCGTTATCATTGTCGTGCAATCCTAAAAAACCTCCAGCCAAAATCCATGCAGCTTCTTCGAATGAAGCTAAACCACAAGAATAGGCCCTAGCAGAGCAAGATATCAAAGAAGAAGTAACAACTTCTCTACCTAATGAAACGAGGAGCTCAGCTGCGAATACTTCCTCTTCTTCCCCTGTTGCTCTCGAGAAAGACCTTGACAAGGTACTTTGCTTTTAACATCCTCTTATAATATGGATGATGGTATCCCAACTTTGTATGTTTGTTTTAATCTTCTTTGAATTTGACATCTGAATTTAGTACGATATTTAGCAATTTTTAAACCTGCAGTTAGTTAATTTGGTGAGTAAATGATTCTATTGTGTATGAAATTAAGTGTGGAATTGGAAAAAAAAATACTCATATTCAATTTCGGAAGCACGGTTCTCACATTATTTACAAAGAGTTATGTCTAATTCATGAAAAGGGAGGTAATTTTTGATTAAATTTGGATAAAAGAGGCGAATGCATTGAGGCGTGATTGGTTTATTTTCATTTATTGCATTTCTGCGAGCTTATTGAGACTATAGGGTCAAGGATAATAAAATACATGTAGTTCCATTAATCCTATAGATTGGTGGGAGAGAAAAATCAAATTCCAAGGAATGCGCTTCACTGTTGTATCACTAAGAATGAAATAAATGGGATTTTATGGAATCCTATTACGTGGAATAACTGAAAGTGCAAACATAATCTCATATGTCAGGTCTACTCACTGTCACAATACAAGGATGATGTTAATTTATCTATCATTATGCTACGTAGTAATTAAGGATATGTTTTATTCCGTTGTTGCCTTGAGCTGGATTCCAAATTTCAAATCCATGATTATCTTTCAAAGAATGAGAAGATACTGCTCAAAACACCAATTCTATATAACTTGCTATTTTGCAAATGGATGCTTTAGTGATGACTGTTGTTTTGTGTTAGTGCATGGCAATGCTGAAAGTAGTCATGGTGAGTCAACAAATGAAGTGGAAGATGGTACTCCATATGAATTCACATGTTGATCTTTGGTGGTCTTCTACAACAAAAAGAAAAACTGCATAAAAAAAGTTTGTTGTGTTTGTAGTCATCATAGGTTTGTTCTTTTAAGTTAATTTGGTCCGATTATTATATCTTACTATTTATGATATAATTGTAACATTAGTTCAATTAAATAGAAGTTACAGCTGCAATGTTTACATATTTCCAATTGATTCTTTAGAAAAATTGACACAGCTACAATTTATTTTTCTAACTTTTACCTTAAAATAGTTCTTTAACAAATATTTTTTTTTAAAAAAATAATAGATACCAAACAAGCTTGGGAAATATCAATGCCTTACGCACATTAGAATGCATTTTGGTTTGATCTTAGTTGTATCGTATATGGTTAATGATTTGGGATTGATGGCAACTAAGTTACTATATAGTTGGTGACAAGTAGTATTATGTGATACTATGTTCATATAGTTACTCAGTTTGTGGTGTATGCTATTGGGTTAGCAGGAGTGATACTTGGAACACAACTTTGCAGTGAGATGATTCTTGACATCCCGGCTCATAGGGGCATTGGGATTTTTGTTCTCACCATTTCTGTCCTTTAAGTTGGGTCCAATTTCGAGAATCCTTCTCTTGACAATCTTTGTTTCCCTTTTCTGATCTTTGTTGGTGAAGGTGGATCATTCATCCATTAAAAATATATATGCATTTGTTGCATAAGATGGTTGATTGTAGTATCTCTCCTTCACTTGTTGACAATTTAAGCATTTGCTCTGACTTATATATCTGTATAAAAAAAATAAACTGCTTTTCTTGAGGCGTTTCACTAATGTGCATTTTATACTTGTGGGTTTAAACCTAAAAAAAGAGATTATTGTCAATTGGATAAGTTAGTGCTTATCATTTGAGTATGTACTCCTTGTACAAATTCTTTTAGTAGTAGGTCTTCCACCTGGGTTGTGTAAGTACATCCAATGAATCATGATAATAATTAACATTTTAGGTTGTTTATAATAGTCTGGAAGGCTGAGTTGCAAAAGATTTTACCACATTTCCCGTTCAACCATGAAGTTATTTGATTGGAAGTTAGTTTCATATGAGAATCTCTAAAATATTAATCCAAATGCTATATGTTTGTTTTAAATGGCTCAATGAGGTTCACAGGCATGAGTGCTAACGTCTAGATCAATGTAGCTCCATGTCAAGATGTTTGATTTATAGCTATATTTTATCCATATGTTATTTATTTGATGTTTTCATGAGAACTATCATATGTTTTTCATCTATATGTCTTTTTTGATAAATAATTTTTTAGAAAGAGTTTGAAAAATGTGTCCGTCATTTTCGTATACCAAAAACCCTTTATTTGCATTTGTTGAATAATGTTAGTCAAATTTCACTTCAGATATTTGAAATATGAAAATGTATATATTTCTTGTTATGTTCACAGGATGTCGTTTTTCCTTCCCTTTTTTTTTTTTTTCAAAAACATTGTGTCTGATTTCGGTGTCCTTGTATGCTCGTGCAGCATTTTTATCTTATTTATTTATATTATTTTCAAGCACTGTTTCCACAATTATATCCTCGATTATATATTATAAATCATGTAACTTCTCCATCTACTTTGTTTTTTTTTGCTGAAAAGGAATCAGATGGTGGTTCATATTCTGATTGTGGACTGGGTCATCGTATATGTGATTGGTATATATTTTATAATATATTTTGAAGTCTACCTTATTTTACGTCAATAGATAAATCAAACATCAATGCAACTACTCTGTGTGATTCTAAAGAATTTAAACTATATGTAAAGCTACTCAGTTTCATGCCATTTTATGGTCTATGTAAATTCACTTAAGTGCTTCTAACTTTGAACTTGCTGTATTTTAAAAAAGGGAAAAGTATTTGTATTTTCTATAAGTATTGTTTAGTCTGGATGGATGGAGCTTTGAATCTAGAAATCCTTGTAAATGTTTGTACTCCTGTTCATGTGAACTTGTTGCTTTCTCCTACGATGTGATCAGAATATGTCAATGCTATTGTGATATTGAGGCTACATATTCATATGCACAATTGTTGCGTGGGAGAAGAAATGCTTGAATTCAGAATATGGCATGCTTGTGCAGGTCTACTTGTATCACTACCCCCCATTGGGAGCCAGGTAGTCTATTTTCCTCAAAGGCATAATGACAGGTTAGTTTAAAGAATTCAAGTTCCTTTTATGACATTACAATTTGATATGCAGTACAATCTCTTATAAATGGATGCATAAAGGTGTGGACATAATTATAAGCATCATGGGGAAATAAATATTTCTATGGAATTGTTATGAGAGAAAGTGCATTTTTCATCATTATTGATGAAATGTTTTCACATCGATTGGGGTTTTCCATTTTCATCAAAACTTTGGCATGGGATTCTTGTTCACATCTACATGTCTTTCAGTTTACAAGTGCTCTATATGTTTCTCCTTTATTTAGAGTTTTGTAGATTTATTTTTTTTTAATAGCTTATCCAAGCTACTTTAGTTATTTATATATTTTTGGGAAAATATTTTACTCCTTGCTTGATCTTGGTCTACTCTGTTCTGCTATGATCTCCTTTCAATTAAAGCTTTTTGTGCTTGCCCTCCCCATTGCTAGTGGTTGTTTGTTTGAGAGTATGAGGAAATAGCAAAATCTTTAACCATGAGGATTAAGTTGCGTAGGTTTAAGCCCAGTTTGTACAGAAAACCTTATATGCTAGGATTTTTGAATAAATAGTTGCTTTTAACTCTTCAGGTTGCTGCTAGTTTATTTATTGTGCATATGATGGGGAAGTTAGCAGCTAGTGATGTAGTAGGCTTATCTTCATCCTTAATTGAAAGGATTCATGCAATCTATAAGCAGGTCTGCTTCTCTCTATGTTAATTCTATGGTGAAGTTTAAATAGCTCATGGAAATACAAATTTCCATTCCTTCTCCACCCATGTTTTGACTGCCAATTTAAATTTTTGAGAATCCATGCTAAAGTGATGATTCTCTCTTTTGCATATTATATAGCTTAGGAAAATGACACTAATATATTTCCGCACATATGATGTATATTACAGATGTGCAGTCACCCTGCATCTCGTGAGTTGGTGACCCTATACTCAAAACATGGTTCCAAGTAAGAATCAAGAGGATAGCATGTCAATGCTTAATTATGAGTCATTGGGGAAAAGTATGGGCTCATCTCTGGGCACTTTTCTATCTCTTGCGCCCCTTTTTTTATGATAATTAATTTTCACTGTAATGAATTTCACCTCTTTACAAGCAAAGAGTACTTAACCAAGTAAGTATGAATATTTATAACATGGACTTGCTGATATAAGCTTTTCATCTAAGGAAAGCATGAATAATTGTATGGAAAATTAACTGAGTTTGATTATGCACCCAAACATTGCAATTCATTCTTGCTGATCAGCAATCAGCATAAAATTTTACTGCAGACTTTTCTATAGAAAATGAAAGAATTTACAACAAGTCATTATAAGTGCTCTTGGTCTTGGAAATCTAAACTTGTGATCCTGTTTTTAAGTTAAATTTCTGTTAGATTTCTTTCTCAATGAAGGATGAAATAATGTTGTGCTACAGTTGCTTATATGAGATTATACTTGCTAAATCATTGTTGAAAGTATTGAAGCATATGATCTAATGCTCTTTGTATCTATTACTTTGGGAATACCTTCTAGCTTTGGTTTTAATGGCACATGACTTGTGTACTTTGCTTTAATTCCTCACACAATTGTCTTAACTTGTAATTTTCTAAATATATCTATTGTGAAGGAAGCTAAGAAGCGTGGCTTGGAAGCGGCAGTTGCTGGAATCCCCAAGACCATAGATAATGATATCGCTGTAAGTATTACTAACTATATGTTCCACTATCCTGAGACGATGGTTGTGAGGTTATTAAGAAAAGAGCAAAGAGAAAGCCCAAGTTTACTAATTTGCTTTCTAGCATCAGGACATTCATATTTGATAGGAGATTGATGGGAAATAGTTGGTACTGTAACTTAGGGGCAGAAAGGTTTTTACTTACTGAAAATATTGAAGTATGTTAAGAAGAGATAGTGTGAGAAGCATGTGAAAGGGATCTGTGGTAGAAAAAAGGAGTTTGTCTTCCTAATCTATTCACAGATGTTGCAAAAGAAGAATGCCTTTTTTTTTTTTTTTTTTATACTAAGTATGGATTCATAGCATATAAAGTTACTAGACATAAGTCATTATAGGCATTTATGAATAGCAACTAAGGAATAGTGTCTAATACCTGCCGAACAAAATGGAAATCTAGATTTTCCCAAATATGTGCTTTCCAAAATATCATCTTCAACTTTTGTCATAGTGGAATTACTTAATTGTTTTAGAAATGTGAGTTTCTATGTCCTTTTGTTTTCCATTCTTTTACTTCTTCTTTCAAAATCCAAAATTATTATATAAGACAACTAATGGTGGATCTTGGAAATTACAGCTATGCTGTCTTTCATACATTCCAAGGGACATGTTAGTCTTTTCAGAACTTTTAAGTGCCTTCCACCTAATGGCAACATCAAATAGTATTATCATGAGTTTGCAACCACAACCATTGCCTAGAACCATAAAATATCTATTACATTCTTGGAGAATGCTTTGGAGATGGGTATGCCAATCTTTTTTTTTTTTTTTTCCCTTTAAGCTGTATCTTGAATGAATTTCAGTTTATTGACTTTTTTTTTTTTTTTTTGCTTCACACAATGTGTTCTTTCTCTTTTATGATGGCCTATGTGTGCCTTCTAACTATATAATCACTTATAAATTTGGCATGTAAAACTCTTCAAAATGTGGGACTAAAGGGGAAAAAGCTTCAGTTGGGATTTAGCAATGAAGTGCTCTAAATTTTTGTAGAAGAGTTGGATTTTGTGCTGGGAAGCTTTTGAAGCAGAAATGAGATTTTGAAAAAGCTAAAAGTTGTGAGAAGAGAAAAGTGAGATAATTTGCTATACTCCACGTCTTTTGTGTTCATACAGTCACTACATACTTGGACTCATAAAACTTGGTATTTCTATGATGAAAAAAATAAGATTTTGTACACATACCTTGAAAATAGTACATCTATTTCCAATTCACTGGATGAACTAGCCTGCTCTGTGTTACCAAAGGTTCGTGATTTTCAGTTTATTATAATTTCTATATGTTGTGAATATGGGAGTGAACTAGCATTGTGATTACACTATTAATTTGGTTTTCTTCTTTTATTATAGGTTTCTTGAGCAGAACAACAAAAGAAGACAATGATCATGGCTTTGCCACATTATGCTCTACAACATTTGATCATATCTTTTTTTCTATTATGCACTACTTGATGGTATCATCATCAAAGGGTTTCTTATGGTATGGTGCTCTTGCAGCATGAGGTAAACCTTACTCTATTTGGTGATTCGTTGACTCTATCTGTCACTGTAAACTCTTTGCTTGCTTAAATGCTTTTGTATGATTAATGACTTCCGTAGTCCTTGCAAAATTCTAGGTGAAAGATGTTGTGGCATATAAAAATGTAGTTGGTCAAGACAAAAGTGAAGAAAATCTGAGTAGGTTGTTAAAGTGTGAAGTCTGTGAATGTGGTTATATCACTGGTTATACGTGCAAGATCCATGACAAGGTAATATGACTGAAGGGAAGGTGATAATGCCACAAATTAGGAATTTACCCCTATTTTGTCTCATTAAAATGCTAATATACTTTCTCAATTTTCTTCTAATCGTAGGTTATTATGCATGCCATGGCTATTAAGTATGTCATCTTCCATTTGAGCCGTTATGGTTTATACTTGTTTAACATCTTTGTGTATTTTTCTTTTTCCACATACACACATATATATCAAGGGTATGAAATTAATAGCCATCACTAGCAAAGTTCCTGCTACTAAAAGACTATTGGAATGTTTTTTGTTTTGCTTTCAGGGTCTACTCGGCAATACACCACCAGGGTGTACATTCTAGATAGGTATGTCCCATTTTGATATAACTTATAATTGACATATTTTGTTATATTTTCACACAATATTACATTACCTTTTGTCATATATGTTCCACAACAGGTTATTAAATTTTATAAAACTGGAATTATTCTTTTTTACAGTGAGTTTTTTAGCTCTTATTTTTTCTTTATTTTTTTTCTATTTTTTATATTTTATTTTTGGGTTTTTTGATGGGTAGAAGGATTAATGAATTTTCAAGCATTGTCATACAGATTTTGCTCTTTTAAATACTTAACTTTTCGTAAGTAACATTAGTTCTAGAAAATGATGACACTGTTAAATATGGTTCCATAAGTACTCAATTAATAATGATTTTTTAATTATCTTCCTTAGTTTTTGCTCGTTATTTTAATTCTTACCTCTTATCTATTTTACTTTCAATAGTCCATTTTCTTTGTTTCCATTGAAGATCAATATAAAGTTGATCTATATCAATTGGTAGTCAATTTTTAGGCTTCATATAAAAATAAAATAAAGAATAGGTACAAGATATGCATCTGCTAATAGAAAAAAGAAAAAATTATTAATTTTTATTTGAACTTATTTTTTGTTTAATAACTTGTACTCTGTTTATTTTTACGATTTACTATTTCACCCAAATATTGTAGATACCTTCAAAAGTTTGTAAAAGTAATCAATTTTAAAATTTATGAAGTTTTTATATCAAATAAACATTCACCATTTAATCTTTAATAAGTGCTCAGATTTCCGAGAAACTCATAGGTTTGGATACCAGACTTAGAATTAGACATGTGAATTGTCCTTGCAATGTAATTGAAGAATTTGTACTTGGAATCAATATTATTTCTTTTGGACATTAGGATTGTTGTGGTTGTCGCTCTATAAAATTTTAATGTTGACAGGGTGCTCTTCTTGCTATGCCATGTGTTGTGTTTGTAGTTTCCATAATTAAAAAAAGCATAGTCCATCTAAATTCTGCATGCTTTAATTCATTTTATGATTCATTTTTTTTGTTTTTCACATTTTTTGGTCTTTTTTGTTGGTTTGATCCTTTAAACCTAGAAGTGTGAGATATATGTAGGATCAATAACAACTTGTCTCAAGTTTTCCCAGTATCGGGTTAGTTTACATGATCTTTCTCATAATCTCATTAATGTTTTTAATATTGTAATAATTGTATCTAATATAATGTTTGACAGCAAATCTAAATGAAGTAGATCCTTCGCCAAATCTGTTGCACGTGATGATAGTGACGATAGGAGGAAGAAAATTATAAGCCTCATTTTTTTCCCTTTTTTTTTTTTTGTTATTGATCTAATTGACATGATTGAGATCAATGTGGTGAATTTTAGACATGCTCATTTTGAAATAATTTAGAAGTTATGTTTGTGTTTCTTTTAAAGTATACTAAAACAATATTGTTTTATGTTTTTTCCTCTACTGTAAGGATGTAGTGAAGTTTAAAATATCGTTTGTGTTACTAGATTTTATTTTATATAAAGTGTGTTGTATGCTCCAAAATTCAATGTGTAGAAGCAATAGTAGTTTCTGAATTGTATGTGATGAAACAGGTTTATATTACTAGTTATGCATAAAATACAATAAACAAGTACATATTGACTAAACTGAGTTAAAATAACACCTATGTTACACATCCAATGTTTTTAATAGTTAGGTTTTAAAGGTAGGATATAGTAGAACTGCCACATTTATATAATAATGGTTATCAAATTTTGCAATTAAAATAATTTTAATCATGTTTAAACATCGCTAATTCTATCTACTATATTTCACCTTTAACTTATAATGGCCACAGCTAAACATTGCTAATTCGATAGCTAGTAAAAGGATTTAGTCACGTTTAAACTTTGCTATGCAAAATTTTAGCCACGTTTAAATTTAACAGGATAAGGATTAGTGCATTTAACAACGCAAAGTGTGGCCTAATAAAGTTTATTTGGCGCCTAAATATTGTTTGGAATAGCCACGATTTAGAATACCTATATGTAGATGTCGCCAATAGTATTAGAATAGCCACGTTTAAATTGTGGTAAATATGAGATTTTCACGTTTATAAATCGCTATTGTTGTCCAACAAACATATAAAGCTTATTCAACCTGTGCATGGCCACGGTTAAACATCGTCATTACATAATTTACTTACGTTTATACGTTACTAATAAAAAATATTTCCCACGTTTAAACGTCGCTGATCACAAGTTTCTCTCCTTTTATATTTAGCGGGATGAAGATTAGTCATATCTAGTACCACATATAAATGTGACCAAAACATGATAATAGGTCATTGTTTAACGTGGCCTAACAAAGTGTATTTAGCTGCCAAACTAACATTAGCGACGTTTCAATTTTTAACGTTACTTATCAAATCTACGACGGACCTTTTGCGACGTCTATAGCCACGTGTAAAAAAACGTGACTAAAAATGTTTGGTCACGTTAATTAATGTTTAGCCACGTTTATTAGACGTAGCCAAAGTTTCATTTTGTTGTAGTGATTGCCTCACAATTTCGAGTAAAGATTAAGTTATCAACATATAACATAAGGTTAAGAGATCACCATTGGTCCTTGGCTTGACATATAGAGTATGCTCTTGAGGGCATTTATGAAACCCATCTTGGAGTATGTACACATTAATGCATGGGTACCTGTATTAGACCATACAAGACTTTCTTAAGACAATAGACTTTATTCTCTTCTTCTTTCATCACAAAGCCTTGTGGTTGCTTAACATAACCTTCTTCTTATAATACACCATTTATAAATGCTGATTTCGCATCCATTTAATGAATTTTCCACTTTTTAGAGTTGCAAGGGACAAAATCATGCATACTTTATCCATTCTTGAAAGTGGGGTAAATACCTCAAAGTAGTCAAATCCTATCTTTTGCTTATAGCTTTCCATAGCCAATCTTTCTTTGTAATGATCTACCTAACCATCATGTCTATATTTTGTCTTATATACCCACTTAACTCCAAGTAGAGAGATTAGCTCTCATGTCTCATATTTTCTTGATTGAGTGAATCTCCTCATTTACGGCTTTGATCCATTTTCCATTTGCTACTACATCTTCACATGAAATAGAATCATAATTTGTGAATAACCAAAAATTCAGTAAAGATTCATCCATTAATTCAACATCTTCATTTCTTATGACCACATTATCTTGAAGTTGTGTTGACAATTTATGAGTTCTTTGAAAACGTCTTAATGGTATAGAATCTGTTATCACTGTGGAAGTGTCAACTTCTTATGTTGGGTTATTAGCTAAAGGAGAGGTTCTTGAAGTTGTGTTGACAATTTATAAGTTCTTTGCAAACATCTTAATGGTATAGAATCTATCATCACTATAGAAGTGTCAACTGCTAATGTTGGGCTATTAACTGAACGAGAGGTTCTTGAACTTGTCTCATAACAATGGCACTACTAGTTGTGTCACTATTTTTTATTCCGCTATCGTAATTTATCTTTAGCAAACTAAACATCTCTACTTATGATTTCCTCTCTATTGTTTAAATTATATAGCTTATAGCCTGTTGTTGTAATACTATAGTCAATAAACACACATTTTTTACTTTTGTCATCTAACTTCTTCCTCTTTTCATTTAGTATATGGCCAGATGCAATACATCTAAAAACTTATAGACGTGATACATCAACTTTGATCCCACTTTAGGTTTCTTCTTATGTCTTTCCATGAACACTCGTAATGAGATACTTATGTTTAAATATACATCACAAGAGATAACCTTTCATCCAAAAAGGCTTTGAGAAATATTTGATTTCAATATGCTTCTAGCCATATCAAATATTTTCTATTCTTATATTTAGTTATATCATTTTGTTGAGGTATATAGCTGGCAGCCAATTAAGGATGAATTCCCTCTTCTTTACAACACTCATAAAATTCATTATATGTGAATTCTTCTCCTTTGTCTGATCTCAAAATCTTTATACAATAACCATGTTGTTTCTCAACAAGTATTTTGAATTCTTTAAACTTGTTGAATGCTTCAAATTTTTCTTTCAGAAAGTAAACTCATAACTTTCTAGTAAAATCATTCAAAAAGAAGAAACTACCTTTTTGTGTCTAACTAGTTCTACCATAGGAAGTCCACATGTATATAGGTGAGCCAACTCTAGTGATTACTTTTCTTATCTCAACTTTCCCATTGGAAAATGAGTCTTGACGATGCTTTCCAAGAATACAACCTTCACATGGGTTGGAAGGAGCAACAATTGATTGTAGGTCCACCAGCATTTGTTTTCAAACTAATAAATTTAAACCTTTGAAATTCAAATGCTTAAATTGAAAATGCCATAGCCAACTGTTATCTTTCACCATTGCTAGTAAATTTACTGAAGTTCTCGTTTGAAGAGAGAAAGGAAACATGTGGTTCTTTGTCATTTTCACTTAGACAATGGTTTTGTTGTGTTTGGCTCTAATCTCACAAATTCTAGTTTCAATGTGAACTTTGTGCCCATTTTCTAAAAGGTGGCCCATGCTTAACGAATTCTAGAATAATACTGAAGCATAAATATATCTATAATTATAACATTAGAACCATTCTTTGATTGAATACTAATATTACCTTTACCCATCAAAGGAAATTTGGACTCATGTCTAAAATATATCTTTCTTCATCGAATAAGCAAAGAAGGTGAACAACTCCCTTTCTTATCATATGGTTGTAGTAGGGATCAAGATGAATTTGGTCAAGATTTGAGGAAAAATCTTCATGAGCCTGGGGGAAATAATAGGAATCAAATTCTAGAACAGATTAACCCCAATGCTACAGCTGTGACGCCAACTGTGATGAAGAAAATGCCTACTGTGCCGCTTATGATGAAGCATGTGAGCATGTTACTATTGGAGAATTGTGGGCATAGTAGAGATCATAAGCATTGTCATGCCCATGATTCCGATTGTGACATGCCCAACCACGACCCCAATTTGCTTGAAGAGTGGATAGAAAATTTGGTGATGAAAAGATCATAGCTCGAGTCATAACCTTGATCCACAACATGATTGAATTCTTTTTTTCAAAGTTTAATTTTACTTTCCGATTTTATTTGTTTGATTTTTTATATTCCGTATTTGCCCTTATTTGACTCATGGGAGTATATAAGGGTCCTTAGGTTCCATAGTAATAGCAGCTTAAACCTTTCTTTTTATCATTGATTGAGATCAATTGTCTTGATGACTTTCTTAGAATTGTTCCAAATCCTTTTGAGTAATATTGAGTTTTTCCTCAATATTATTTTTTGTTGTTTCTTTTGATTGTGTGTCATATCGATTGAGCAAAATAACTAGTTCGATTCTCTTCTTCATGCATCATATCCAAGGATAGATCGTTCATATCCTTTACATTCTTATTTATATAAACAAAAACCTAAAAACATATATTAAATCTTGATAATTCCACTATATAATTCTAGCACGGATCGTATCTGTACCATCTTGGTATCAAAACTTTGGTTTATCATACCGATAGTTATGAATTTGTAAGATTTGATTCTCAGATCCTATTGGGTTCAAAATGGGTGTATTGTGAGTTTTAACTATTTGTGACATTTTTAAACTCTAAGGTTTTGTTTGAAATTATAATGATTGTGGAGATTTACATTATTATTAATTGTTGAATTTATACTCTTGTAAGATGAAGGATTTATGGAATAATATCTCAAGAGCTAAGGTAATGTGATTTCCTGTCGGTACTAATCCATCTATTGGATATGAGGATGTAGAGGATTTATTTAAATTGAAAGTCTATGTTAATGGTGTAATTGGCGTTGTTATTATTGATCATGATTTTCAAGTTAATATCGCACCAAAGGGTATGGTGGATAAATTGAAGTTACCAATTTTGGCTCATCTACAACCCTACAATATTAAGTGAAGTGATAGTGGGGAATTAAACACATTATTGAACAAGTTCAAGTGCCTATTTCTCTTCTAAATAAATATTTTGATGAAGTTTTGTGTGATGTAGTACCTACTACTTTCTCTCATGTTTTGCTCAGTAATTCTTGGGTAAGTGATAAAGGAGTAATGTATAATGAGTAGCATAATTGATATTCTTTTAAGATAACTATGAAGAAAAGGTTAGTTACATCACCTTTGAGTTTTGATCAAGTTAGGATTGCTAGGTTGTAGATGAATCCTCCTAAATAAGAGTAAAACGAAGACAATGTTACAGAGGATGTCAATACGGAGGAGACATGTGTTATAGGGGATGTGCACTATTACAATAAAGAAGAGTCTTCTACTTTTTTACTTGATTTGGAGCCACTTCTACTTATTCCAAGAATTAATGAGGTTCATATTCCTAAGGTTCATCTACTATTTTTTGATGCATTGGTGGAGTTACCTAGAATTGAGATTGGTATCATATTATTGTTCCTATGGAGTCATATGAGTTAATTGTTATTATCCATTAGAGTCTTACATATGGTTTTACATATTAGCAAAGCATTTGATTTTTGTGTAGTAATATAATAGTGCGAGTAGTACATGTGTGGCCTGTTAGTAAATTGGCCATATGAGGAAGGAGTGTTGTTACACCATTGAATAGTTGTGTTCCATCTTGTTTCATGGTTTCAAACTAATGGTGTTGTGTTTTCTTACTATCGAATTATATGATGGAAGTTCTATAACTAAAGATAAGGTGTTTGCTATTGGTTACTTTCAATATGGCAAGTGTTTAAGGTGAATGCTATTGATTCAACAAGAGTTATGTTTGTTGAATACTTGTCACCGTGTTCATAAGACTTGGATTGATCGAATCCTTGATGAGTGGTATGAATTTTTTGGAAGGCCTTTGATTATGGTATTGTATGGTTGAGGGTACTTGTTGTTGATGTTGAGATGCTTTGGGAGATACTATTTCAAAGGGATTTTGGAACAAGTATTGGAGGATGTCCATGGGCTAAACATGGTTGAGAATTTTTATTTAACTACTTATGAGTTTTTCTAGTTTGTCTTTGATCCATGCATATGCAATTTCAAAGATTTGAGGACAAATCATCTTGAGCCCAAGGGTTATGGTAAGGATAAAGATGGGTTTGATCAAGATTTAAGGAAAATTCTTTATGAGCCTAAGGGAAATGATAGAAATCAAGCTCTAAAACAGATCACTCTCACTATAACCATGATGCTGGTCCTAATGGAGAAATAACCCCCATGCTCCTTGTGATTAAGCATATGAGCACGTCGTTGTCGGAGAATTGTGGGCGTAGTGGAGATCCCAGCATTGTCTTACCTGTGATGTCGGTCGTGACATGCCCAACCACAAATGCAATTTGCATGAAGAAAAGAGAGAAAATTTGAGGCCGAAGAGATCATGGTCATGATCCACAACATGATTGTATGCTCTATTTCCAAAGTTTAATTTCACTTTGCTATTTTATTTGTTTGATTTTTTATATTTCATATTTGCTCTTACCCCAGTTGTGAGAGTATATAAAGGTCCTTAGAATTATGTTAGCAGTAGCTTGAACCTTTTTTTTTTTTTTTTGTTATTGATTAGGATCAATTGCCTTGTTGGTTTCCCTAGAATTCTTTCCAAAACCATTTGAGTAATATTAAGTTTTTCTTAAAATTATTCTTTGTTGTTTCTTTTGATTATGTGTCACATCAATTGAGTGAAATAACTAGTTCAATGTTTTCATGGTGCGTCATATCCAAGGATGGATCGTTCCTATCTTTACTTTCTTATTTTATATAAATCAAAAACCCAAAAACATATATTAAATCCTGATAATTCTACTGTATAATTCTTACACGGATCTCATCTGTATTAGGTTGCTACATCTTGTATCAAGATACCGAATATTATCATCGGGTAAATTATACTAGAAGCTCATAATATTTTAAGATAAGTTCAATTAAGGTCTCAACGTTTTGAGTGGCTGATTTGAGGTCATAATGGTTAGGGAAGTAAGTCAATTGAGGTCATCATTGACATGCATCACAACATAGCATGTCCTTTGAGTTTTAATTAAATTTTTCTCCTAATGATATGTGTTGTAATATACAGAAAAATATTTTATAAAGAAGGCCAAAGGAATGCCATTTGTTAATTAAGAAGAGGGAAATTTTGGTCATTCCTAATAAATGAAGTATATAATAATCATCCCTCACATTGATGATGGTCAACAAATCCTTAAAGATAGTGCAAAAGTTGTCATATGTTGAAAAATAAGAGGGTTTTATGGTCCATCTTAGTATTAAGTTGATGGTTTTGTCTATCACTTAGAGATGTTTGAAGAATAGCTTTTGACAAAGAAAAATTGATCTCTAGGCCATTGGACTATATGTGAAAGCCACCGGCATAAAGGTCTTAGACTTTTATGAAATTTGTGAAAGCCGGTAAGAGGGCCACTAGCGTTGAAGAAAAGGCTGCTGGCATAGGTACCAGCTTTCCTACTTGAAATGTTTATTATAAATAGAATTTTAAGGTTCGTATTTCTCATAAGTTCTTCCTTTCTTTCCGACCAGAGAGTGTCTGTTAGGGTTTTGAGAGCGCTTGAGAGGGAAATCTGAAGGAAAATAAGATTTTTGATCCGAGTAAGTCGATCTAATCAAGATTTGTGCAGATTTATATGGAAACAACATCTTTCTCATAGATTTTTGTGCTTTTAAAGGAGTTCTTTGGAGAAACCCTAGTATTCAATTAAGATCTATTCTTCGGGGAATTGATCAAGGAGTAAGATTTGAATCAAGTAAGTTACATCTTTTTTATCATAGATTTGAAATGAAAAGATTATTTTCAACGAATCATATCTGTTCTTATTAATTTCTCAAATCTAGGGTTTTGAAGGAAGTTGTTCTTTTTGGAGTTTTTGTCTAATGATAATTAAAGAAAACCTAGGGTTTAGGTTTCAGAAAGAATTAAAGGTAAGTTCTTATCCTATAAATCAAAAATTCTATAAAAGTTCGATTTTATGGAGTAATTTATCTGTTCTTGTTGATTTCCATATTAGGATTTTAAAGAAAGATATGTTCTTTTGGGATTTTGAGCAGTTTGATAGAAGAAGAAGAAATTACTGTTGTAGTTTCCATAAAAGGAGATTTGGAGATTTTCTGTTGTTATCCATAAGAGATTTTGGATTTGGAGAATTTTCCTGAAATTGAAAAGGTACGACCTTTCCTTGTTTGATGTATTTGCTTGCAGGTTTAGTTTTCTGATTGTTGTCTGTAGGAACAGATATATAAATGAGCTTAATTCTATTTGGCTTAATTTGTTTTTCTGGATGTCTTTAGCTTTGACCAGTGAAGACCTGTCAGATAGTGATACCGATGAGGTACCCTAATGATCCTTGTGTGTCATTATCCCTAGTAGAGTTGCACTCGGAGATGATTCCGGTAGATTTAGGTGATTTGGCAATATGACCGCGGGTGTTTGGAGAGTACCATTCACCAGTATATGTATATAATTATCTATTTTCAAAGAGTTAGTTGATTTTCTCATGAGGTTTGAGTTACTTCAGGTTTGGGACTAATGTATAGTAGTTCTGAACTATGTTGATTTGCTGGCTTAATAAAGATAATAATTTGGTTGTTTGCATTAGATTAAGTTGCATTTGATATATATGTTGCGTGTGCATATGCATTTGTTTTGTGGATTGGCGTACTGGGTAATTTCGCTCATTCATTACATTTTTTAAGTATAGGTGATGAGGACGTAGTATTTGATTTATCTGGTTATGATCTGTACATAGATCATGGGGATGACAATAGCGGTCTAGATTACCCTATTGAGGGATAGATTCAAATATAGATTTATATGAGAAGAATTTTGAGATCATATACAATATTTGGAACTATATTAAGAATTTATATATTAAAAAGGATTTTTGAAATTTTATATATTTTGGATTTGTTGGCTTTAGTATTGCTAACATTGTCTAGATCAATAGGATGTTTGGAAAGATTGTTATTTACAAGTTTTACAGGATTTGAACTCTCCGTTGTATCCTTTGAGAGAGTAATAGAGATTATACTTTATATGTTTTAAATTGTGGTGTTAGAATGTTAGAGCCTTTACGTGTCCTATTTAAGAAAGGACACGTAGCGAGTTGTAATTGCCAACAGGTTAGGGCGTTACAGTTTATTTGGTATTAGAGCAATAGGTTTTGATCTTGATGGATATAGGTTATGAACTCCTTAGGACGGTGAGTACTGATGAGCGGGGTAGCAATAATAGGTGTTTTCTTCTAGCTTAGTTTATTTTTACCTAGTAAGTATATAAGAGTTCAACCTTTAAGTTGGATTTAGCTTTATCTTTTATGATGTGTTGATCTATGTTAGAAGGCCACCTAGAAGGAGAATACCTTATGTTGGTTCTTCCATAGATGGTTAAGAGGAAGTTAATAGAGAACAATCACGTGAGGACCAGCCATCCTAGAATCCATTACCACATGAATTACCACCACCACCAGCCCTACATGTAGGTCAATAGGCACCAGTGAATGCTGCACAGCTCATGTAGGTGGTGAATACTCTATTGGGAGTAGTTACTCAACAGCAGTAGAATATGAGACAGAAGACTCAAAGAAACAATGGGAATGGTGGATATGGACCTAGGTGTATTGATGTCTTGAGTTTGAATAAGTTTATGGATTTAGTTTATAAGTTTGAATCAATGCTTAGGAGGCCACTATGGATGGAAGAGGTTAAGGAAAATTTTGTTGCCCTAGATATTCTTGAAAATAAGAAGATGGAGTATGTCTCCTATTTTTCTTATTGGGAGATCAAATAATTAGTAGATGAATATCAAGAAACATATGGTTAGAGTGATCACCTAGGATAATTCCATTAATGGAGATGGAATTTTAGAGATTTAGTTTTCAAATATAGTAAGAAGTGTGGTATACATGATATAAAGACAATGAAGGAAAAAGAAGTTGGTTTAGATTTTGAACAAAAAGTTTTGATTGGAGATAAAATATGGATATTTGGAGTGGAATAAAAGGATTTAGTGACATGATTAAGATATATGAGAATTTAGATACACGATGGTAGAGTAAAATGTGATTTGTGGCTTAACGGAAATAAATCTATGGACAATAAATGAGAAGAATCATTATTGAAGAATAGATGAAAAGAATTTGAGAATGACTAATATAGATAAGAGAATCATTAAATCTTATGAAAGGTATGAAGATTCATGTGGAATAATAATTATAAGGAAATGATGTGAACTTGGTAAACAGGTTTGTTACAGGGTTAGAACATGAGATTCAGCATCCAGTGAATTTAATGGATATGACCAACTACTTAGTTGTGGTCAATAAAGCAAAGATAGTTTAGCAGGGTTTGAATAAGATTATAAGTAGTGAAATTCATAGGAATCAAGTTTATTTGGGAAAGAGACCAGCCTCTAATATTCTTACCCAAGAGAGCGCAAAGAGGCCTATCACTCATCAAGTTGGATCAGTAGTTCAAGATAATGAGTGGAAGTGTATCAGATGTTGTGGACCATATGATATTAAGGATTGCAAGTGGCTTGAAAATGCTTGTTTTTCATATGGCAAGGTTGGGCACAACCACAAGCTTTGTACCTTGAGAGTTATTCCACGGATGTTTTGTTTTAAGTATGGACAATGAGGACACAGAGCCATATATTGCAAGGAGCCTGGTATGCTAGAGGTTTCAGGAATTCAGATAGGATAACCTCGAAGTCAAGGACAGAGGACATTAGCTTAAGTTTATGCTCTTCAGCACAGAGATATATCTAAGGTGAATACTGTTGCAGGTAAGATCTCTATACTCATGTATGGTGTTTAAGTAATCTTTGATATTGGTGTAAAATTTTATGAATTTTTGGATCATTGTATCTTTATGTTGTAAGTGTGTTGAATGTATACTAGGATGGTTTTGAGAATCGAAGTTTAATATGCTAGATGGAGATTAGTTTATAAATAAGCTTGAAGTGCATCGTACTATCTGTAAGGAAAGTAAAGAAGAATTAAATTGCTAAATTGAAAATTTGAGTAAGAATAGAGGAAATTCTCAGTTGTGGTTAAAAGTGTAATTAAGAGGAAAAATCAATAAAAATGAATATAACCTATATTAGTATGATGATGAAGAGTTAGATAATATGACCAATGAAATAAGAGAAAAGTAAAGGATATTATTGACTTAAGATGACAATATTAAAGGTACCGAGCAGGCAAAGACGTAAAAAGATGAATGACTAGAGTTGACTAGAAGGAACTAGTGGTGTAAGAAGCAGGAAATCCTTATAGATGGTTAACAAATGGATTATTAGCTTGGCAAATATAGTATGCAGATAATTGAGAAAGGTCATGTTGAAGAATAGAGAAAAGTATTAAGATAATCAATATAAATTAGAGAATAGTCAAATTCTATGAAGATATGAATGAACAAGTGGAACAGCAGTTGCAAGAAGGAAATGTGATCTTTGTGATTATAAGATATGAGAAATCTAAGGATGGTGAATAGTAATAATATCTGAACTACTATATGATGGCGAGTTTTAGGATGGATCTTAGAAAAGTATATACGGGACTACATATATAAATCATTATATAAAGTAGTTATACAAGTTTGGAAGACAATTGGAATGGCATAAATGGTAAACAAAATTGTGGATTAACTATGGTGTCTGACAATTGGAAAAAAAAAAAAATTGATTAACCAATAGAGACATAGATGTTATGATCATTTGAAATAACAAAGTAATGTAAGGTTTGATCATTAGAGTTAGGGTTGAAAAATCTTAAATTTCATGATTTTAGTTTTCTGATTGTTATTTTAAGAATTAAAAGATGAATATGTCTTAAAGAAGTTTCAATGGAAATGGTGGTAATTAGAGATAAAGTATAATGATCAAATAATGTTAATGAGTTGGATAGAATTTTCTATAGTGCAATATACAATTGTATACAAGATGTAATGATTGATTTACGAATTTAGAGATTAAAGTATATAATTCAAGAAGAAATTTTGTTGAGTAGTAGATTTGATAATTAGAGAAGGATACTGAATACGAGTGAAGAACAATCACTTAATCTTGGGGCAAAGAATGGAATTGTATGGTAAAATTTTTAGAGATAAAGTGCAAGTTAGTAATCTAGATATCGAGAAATATTAGAACGTTAGGAGTATTGATGTCAAAGGACAAGTTAGAAGTTATTTGGTGATTTTAAAGGTTTGCTTAAGAACATAAGTGTTAATTTTTAAGCTTTATATATATATTGATGGAAAATATAAGAAAATATATATTGGAGATTGAGAAAATATATTGGAAGTGATACGGTTAGTTAATGAGTATATTGAGACTAGATGAATGATATGCATGTGATGTGAATTATTTTTTTGATATGAAACAATAAGGATAAAAACTAATTCGAATCAATAGAAGTACAAGTAACACAGTGACATTTGGAGCTCCAAGTTAATGTAAGATTTGACCTTTGGAATTTAAAACTATAGTTAAGATTTTAAGCTTTCTTAACATCGCTCGAGGAATTGGAATGAAGATTTAATACAATGAAGTCGATGCAAGATTTCTTGATGAATATTGTTAATAAGTTTAAGTTATAGTCAAGAGGTGTGTTGTGAAGTAACGGAGGAAGTGAATCCGAATTGAGCGGTAAAAGTTAAGAATTAAAGAGACATCGATGGAATTATATTATAGCTAGAAGATATAAGCATGAAGATAAGTCAATATGGTGTAAAGAATAAAAAATAAGAAGAAAATGAGTAATAGAGAACTGATGGATGCATGGATAAAAAGGAGATAGTGATTCAGATAACTTTTGGGGACGAAAGTTTCTTTTAGGATGGGAGAGATGTAATATATAGAAAAATATTTTATAAAGAAGGGCAAAGGAATGTCATTTGTTAATTAAGGAGAGGGAAATTTTGGTCATTCCTAATAAATGAGATATATAATAATCATCCCTCACATTGATGATGGTCAACAAATCCTTAAAGATAGTAAATCTTCAATAAATTATGATAAAGGGCAAAAGTTGTCATATGTTGAAAAATAAGACGGTTTTATGGTCCACCTTAGTATTAAGTTGATGGTTTTGTTTATGACCTTGAGATTTTTGAAGAATAGCTTTTGATAAAGGAAAATTGGTCTCTAGGCCGCTGACTTATATGTGAAAGCCGCCGGCGTAAAGCTCTCAAACTTTTATAAAGTTTGTGAAAGCTGGCAAGAAGGCTGCCGGCATAAAGACATAGGCCACTGATGTTGAAGGAAAGGCTGTCGGCATAGGTGCCAGCTTTCCTGCCCGAAATGTTCATTATAAATAGAATTTTACGGTTCGTATTTCTCATAAGTTCATCCTTTCTTGTTTGTTAGCGTTTTGAGAGTGCTTGAGAGGGAAATCTAAAGAAAAACAAGATTTTTTATCCAGGTAAGTCGATCTAATCAAGATTCGTGTAGATTTATATGAAAACAACATCTTTCTCATAGATTTTTGTGTTTTTGCAGGAGTTCTTTGGAGAAAACCTAGTATTCAATTAGGATCTATTCTTCAGAGAATCGATCAAGGAGTAAGATTTGAATCAAGTAAGTTTCATCTTCTTTATCGTAGATTTGAAATGAAAAGATTATTTTCAACGAATCATATCTGTTCTTATTAATTTCTCAAATCTAGGGTTTTGGAGGAAGTTGTTCTTTTTGGAGTTTTTGTCTAATAATAATTGAAGAAAACCTAGGGTTTAGGTTTCAGAAAGAATTAAAGGTAAGTTCTTATCTTATAAATCAAAGATTCTATAAAAGTTCGATTTTATGGAGAAATTTATCTGTTTTTGTTGATTTCCGTATTAGAATTTTGGAGAAAGATATGTTCTTTTGGGATTTTGAGGAGTTTGATAGAAGAAGAAGAAATTGCTGTTGTAGTTTCCACAAAAGGAGATTTGGAGATTTTCTATTATTGTTCATGAGGGATTTTAGATTTGGAGAATTTTCCTGAAATTGAAAAAGTACGACCTTTCCTTGTTTACTGTATTTGCTTGCAGGTTTAGTTTTCTGATTGTTGTTTGTAGGAACAGATATATAAATGAACTTAATTCTATTTGGCTTAATTTGTTTTTCTGGATGTCTTTGGCTTTGACTAGTAAAGACCTGACAGACAATGATACTGGTGAGGCACCCTAATGATCCTTATGTGTCATTGTCCCTAGTGGAGTTGCACTTGGAGATGATTCCGGTAGATTTAGGTGATTTGGCAGTATGACCGCTGGTGTTGGGGAGTACCTATTCACCAACATATGTATATAATTGCCTATTTTTAAAAAGTTAGTTGATTTTCTCATGGGGTTTGCGTTACTCCAGGTTCAGGACTAATGTATAGTAGTTCTGAACTGTGTTGATTTGCTGGTGTAGACACCTCATTTAGACAATTTATTTTGTCAATTTGTTAATAATTAAATGTTAATATTAGTGTAAATATGGCTAAATTGAAGGATTTTTTGCATTTTTTTAGCATTATAGTTAGAAATAAAAATTAGGAAAAATAAATCAAATTAAAGAAAATAAATATAATGAATGCAATATACATGAATATTATATAGTTTTATAATTTGAAAAAAAAACAATAAGTTATTGTTCATCTTCTTCTTCGTTTTGCAGCCCGATCAGCCTACTTTGAGCTCGTTTTCGGCCCACTTCCGGAACTTTTTTTTTCTTCGAACCGAAGGTAGATTTAGAAACTGGGCATGGAATAGTTTGTTTTGGTATAAAAATCACATGTTTTTCAATAATTACTCTTTCAAATCCGGACTTCAAATTTGGGTAAAACTTGTTTTTTGTACATTCCTAAAAAATTTTAAAATGTGTGAAAGTTGTTTTTTAGGCAATTTAATGATTTGGAGCGTTACGATATGGGAGGTACACGTCATTTATTGCATTTAATTAGAAAGTTACATCGGTTTTGACTCGGATTATTCAAATTTTGCCCAAAACATGTATTACAAGCCTTAGATTTGAGATTGATTGATTATAAGGTTTTAGTCGAATTAGAGCTTATAAATACCCTCCTCATCTTCTGTTTTGGAAGGAGGAAGGGAAAATTAGAACAATTAATTTACATTGATTTGTTCGGAATCGTGAGGACTTCAAAAGCCCTCAATCAATTATCTCCCATCCTTGCCGATCTGCCTTCGTTGGTTGTCTGCTGCCATGTCATTGTCGACCCTCCGCCGTTGCTGCTGCCATCGCCGGACTGCTCCTTGTCATCATCGTCGTCGATCCTAATCGTCGCGAGTCGTCCTTCGTTCATCCGCTCGTCGATCCTCTGCACGCTGTCGCGGTGTTCATCCTTGGTCGCCTTAAATTCCTGCACGCTGAGCCATCTTCATCCTGGTAGGTTTTCCTTACCATATATGTGTATATGTATACATTATATATAATATATATAATAGATTATATATAATTAGTAATAAAATATATGTTTCGAGAAATAGATTAATAAGTGAAATTAGTTGAAGTTTTAATAATATTAATCATAGTAATATTTGTTTGATGTTAATATATGATAATAGTTTGAAGTTTGTATTTATAAATAATTGTGATAGTTTTATATGAGTTTTTGTGATGATTGATATTATAATGATTTGTTTATTTGTTTTTTTTTTAAATCGGTTTTGACACCTAGAAAAATTTGATTTGTATAAATTTGTTCAACATTAATTTGATAGATTTAAGAATCACATAAAATTAGATAATTTTTATTAAATCATAAAACTTAATGAACTTAAAGTGATAAGATTTCAAAATACTAAAATTAACCAACAAACTAAATTTTTCTTAAAGAACTACGTATGGTCTGATCCCAATTAGTGCGTATATAGGTATCTAAATGGGCGACTTAAAATATGTAAAAAAATTATTTTGTGATTTTGTTTGTTTCTCATAGTTTAAGTAAATTTGTACATATTTATAAATAGTTAGAGCCTTGTAAATAGTTTAGATTTTGAATCTAAGGTTTAAAAGAAAGCAATTGAAAATTGGAAAGCTAAAGTGGTAACTGTTTAGGTTTTAATAGGTTAGCTCTCGGACTCAAGTTAATTTCTTTTTCTCCTTTTCAAACGATTTTTTTTTGCGGATTAGTTGCAAAACCGAAATCACCTACCAATTGGTTTTGATCTATTTTTTTTCTCTCCAGTTTAGTCGAGTGGCGACTCCAAAATATTTTCAAAATTAAAAAAATTTCCTTTAATTCTTAGTCGAGGATTCATATTGAATGGGTTAGGGTTTAGTACGAATTGAATTAAAGGAAATCGAACAAAAAATCAAAACCCATACTCAACAACTTGCTTAATAAAGATAATAATCTGGTTGTTTGCATTAGATTAAGTTGCATTTGATATATATGTTGCGTGTACATATGCATTTGTTTTGTGGATTGACGTACTGGGTGATTTCGCTCATTCCTTTCATTTTTCAGGTACAGGTGATGAGGACGTAGTATTTGATTTATTTGGTTATGATCTGTACATAGATCATGGGAATGACGATAGCAGTCCAGATTACCCTGTTGAGGGATATATTCAGATATAGATTTATATGAGAAGAATTTTGAGATCATTTACAATATTTGGAACTTTTTAAGAAATTATATATTAAAAAGAATTTTTGAAATTTTATGTATTTTGGATTTGTTAGCTTTGGTTTTGCCAGCATTGTTTGGATCAAAAGGATGTTTGGAAAGATTGTTATTTACAAGTTTTATAGGATTTGAACTCTCTGTTGTATCCTCTGAGAGAGTTATGGAGATTATATTTTATATGTTTTAAATTGTGGTGTTAGAATATTATAGCCTTTGCGTGTCCTATTTAAGAGAGGACACGTAGCGGGTTGTAATTGAAACAGGTTAGGGCATTACATGTATTGGTGATCTCAATTGACTTATCTCTTTAAATCCTGTAACTTTAAATGAACTACTTGAAACATTATGATCTCAAATAAACTTCGCAAATGTGTAACATTTTGGTGTAATTTACCTATTATCATCTTTTTCTTTTAGTCCTTGTTTGCAAGTAAGAGCCAAATTTTCTTTACTATGTACACTTTGTATCTTGTTTCCCTTTGATGTATAATGACTGAATCGATTACACTTGTGATGTTGAATCTTGGATTTGCCATATCCGAAAGATGCTTTCCCATTTGAAGAATTATTTTCTCCAGTTTTGTTTGTATTAAACATGGAAAAATTTGCTCCTTTTTCTCAACCACGACTATGACCACGCTTTAACCTCTTCGGTATCCAAGTAATGCAGTAGTTATACTGGCTTTGCTTTGTAAAAAATGCTTTGATCTAGACATGTTGCCTCATTGGGTAATTCGTTATTCATGTGAGGACAATGAACCGACAATCTTTTCAAGGACAACGTTAATATATAATGTCTAATGGCCACCATAACTGGACAATCTTGATATACAATATTGATATTATTTTTCCTACGATCTAATGATCACTCGTATTCTCACTATTAACATGTATTTGGTTATCAATGGATTAAACATGATCAATGTAAGTAGTAATGGATTCTAAATCATCCATTTGTCAATTCTTGAAGCTACCATAAAGGGTTTGTAGGCGGACTTGCCGAGCCCCATCATCACCTTTATAAGACTTCTATAGAATGTCCCTTGCAACATGTGACATTTCTACCAATGATAATTTTTGAAATACCATCTTTTGCTCCATTGCTAAACAAATAGAAAACAATGCTTTCTCGTATTTCTTGTGATTTTCTAATAATAAATCTTTCTCCTCCTTCTTGAATGACTCAAATGCAATTGAGTCAATATAACATTCTTAAACTCCTCATCCACCAAATCCCACAACTTGAGGGAATAGAAATATACTTTTGTTTGGAATTCCATTCATCATAATTTTCTCTAGTCAAATTTAGAAAGGGTAAATTACATAAAAAATTAATCACCGTATGGAAATAAATTTCTTAAGGTATCAACATTTTGAGTGGTTAAAAAGGTAGTAATGTTTGATAAAGTGAGTCAAATAGGTATCAATAATTGACCAATGATGGAAGATTGAAGTGATTTAATTGAAAACTAATTTAAATGTTGATACATAAAATAAATTTTGCAAAACATTGATACTTCATTTGATACATTTTGTGAAATGTTTATATCTGTTGGTCCAAAAAGAATAACTAAGAGGGGGTGAATTGGTTATTAATAAAAATTTTACTTTTTAAAATCTCAAACAAATTCACACCACTTAGTTACTCAACTTTAATGGCTTTAAAACTTTCTTCAAAACAATAAACTTAATAAGTAAAATCATTAAACAAAATTCGGATTAATCAAAATCACTTAAATCTACGAAAGATTTAGAATTAAATTCCCAGTTTTACTTTCTGATCTACTCTCTGATTAAGAAAATATATTCCAGTTACTCTTTGATCTACTTTCTGAGTATTAAGCACAACTAAGCAAAATAAGTAAATAAGCACGAATTAAAGAGAGATGAGAGAGAAGGAGTGCAAAATCGGTTTATAGAGGTTTCGTCTTGAGTGTTAGTCCTCTCTTCCAGCACCAAGCCGTGGACCCAATATTTCACACCGGTATGGTCAACTATATCTAAGAATCAATCAAGTTACAAGTTATCTTTGCCAATGCACTCAGCTTGATTCTCCAAGCTTCCTCTTAAGCTAACAATCAATCTACTGAGCCTACTTATAACTCTTAATCTCACATAAGGTGAATAAATTTAGATAAGAGGAAAAAGAGTGTGAATCCTCAAAAATTTTGAGCAAAATAAGAACAAGTAATTTGCGCAAAAATGAAGAAAAAAATTCTGATTCTCTGTTTGCTTTTTGTTCTTCACAAAAGTATACTTATCCTTATTTCTTCCAACGGCTAGGACTTTAAGTGGATAAGCTTGGTTCCTAATATTGTGCGTGATTTTAGAATAGGATCAGCTCGTTTTAGTCTTCTTCAACTGCAACATTTGAATGAGTTATTATCTTATTGTTGATATCTCGTGTTTTGCTCCAATGGATAAGGTTAAGTATCCAACAGTTGAGATGATAATCTTAATCTTGAATTTTTGAATTTGATTTGAGACGTTGTTGATGAATTGTAACTTATGTTACTGTTCACATGAAAATAGGATCACATCTTCTATAATTTTTGAATTCCTTGTTCACGAATTGTAACTTCTGGTACTGTTCACATGAAAATAGGATCGTATCTTCTATAATTTTTGAATTCCTTATTTGGAAAAATATTCATCGAACAATTTCCTTGCATATCTGAATCGTGTCTTCTATATTCCAAAGAAAAACTTGAATAATTTGTAGATAAGTCTTTCTTGTAGATCACATAATTTTCCTTGCTGTCAAAAACATTATTTTCCCAAAAATAAACTTTAACCCAATAAAACTTGAATCCCCATGGATATTTGAACTGACTTAGTGGAAAAAAATTAAATGTATTACCAAAATACACTCAACTTTGGAGCTGGGTATTCAAAATGACGAATCCATAAAAAAAAAATAGATCTAGAACTTGCTGTTCTTATTTTGCAGCTTTTACAAGTTTGCAAGTGTAGTCTCTGATATACCTTCTGACTATTTAAAAAACTTGTAAACGAGTGGAGTACCTTCTGACTGTTCATTTGTTCTTAAAAAAGAAAAACTTTCCAAACTTTCTAATATACGTTCTGAATTGAGTCTCTTTTGAAAACACTTTTATAAACCAACTTTTATCATATTCAAATACTGCACACTTTTAATAAATTTGTTAGTAAATACTTAATCCTTTTTATTATCATCAAAATCATTATTTGAGAGAAACCAACAATATCTCTTTTTAATTACTCAAAATATTGGTATATTAATGAACTAATTCCCAAATATTGATATTTCTCGTATAAATTACCCAACTTTGGAAGTGGCATTTGAATTGTGTTAATTGATGCTATGATTTCTCTTAATGTTATTGAAACTTAGGTTCTATACCAAATGAAGGAATCAAAATTTTCTAAATCCAAATATCCTTAAAAAGAATAGGAGGAAATATGTAACAAATTCGTTTGCTAAAGAAAATTTATACAAAAAAACTCTTCCACTCTCTGTCATTGTTTACATGAATTGCCACTCCTTTTATAATATTCTAATACTATGGAATCAAATAATACAATTATTCCTGATTACGGCCATTGAATAACTGTTAATTTATTTATAGCTTAAAAACTTGCTATTTTTAGTTATTTTTAATTCAAGTTTGCTAATTCCAACAGCTTGTCTTTGGCTTTTTCCAGCGATCATACTAGATGTTTGGCATTTTTTCCATTCTCATTACCTTGCTACCAAAAGCATTTGACTGATGTGCACAAAACCGGGCATAAATAGTTTACCTCATAGACGTACCATAATAGGAGTATCGTTAACAATCAGGACACCAAATTTTTATATCTGCAGCAACTCACATTAAAATTTATCAATCTTTTATATTAGATTACTTCAAATTTAATACGAAAGGAGAATCAAAACATATATAAATAAACTATTATAGCCTAGCTATGTCCGTGCACTAACCATAGACATATATTCAATCCTTTACTCTGAGCACGACAAAAAAAATAAAAATCCTCTACTTTGAGCTATTATCAATATAAATAAAGGATAAATTATATTAAAAGATATTAACATTTAGGATAGGTTTATTTAAATTATCAATGTTTTAAGTAGTTAAAATGAGGAATTTCATTTAACGTATCAATATATCGAGTAATTAAAGAGGAATAAATATTTCACAAATAAGTTAAATAATGTATTAATAATTGATCATTAAGAAAAATTAAAAAAATTAATTGGAAATTAATCAAATGTTGATTCTCAAATAAACTTTGCAAAATATTGATATATCATTTGATTCACTTTGTGAAATGTTCATACCTCCCTTCAATCACTCAAAATATTAATATCTTAAATTAATTTATCCATGAAGATACTTTCTATATAATTTATTTTATAAATACACTCTTTCCTTTTCCATAAATGCACACCCTAGTCATTTTTCATTTTCTCTCGTTACTTATTTAATAACTCAAATTCATATCCAATCACATCACTAAAATAATCAATAAGTATAATTACTATATTTATATTAGTAGTCAAATAATTGACTAAACAGATGTATTATTAACTCAAATAATTAATATACACATATGATTACATTATTTTAATAATATTGACAGGTGTACAGAAGTTCCTTGAAGAAAAGGCTTCCTCCATTAAATTAGTTTGAGTGAATTAAATAGGAAATGGGTATGGGTGAATTTAATAGAAATAGTTAGTGTCCTTAGGGCAGTTGCGAGAAAAAATATTTCTTCTTTTTTATTTTTTTCGTTAGGCTAAAAATAATCTTTTAAGTAGAAAGTAATTTTATTTGTCATAAAAACATTTTTCTATCAATAGAAAAATTTTAGCATAATCGAAACAGTCTGATATTGAAAAATCATTTTTAGAATTATTCCCCACCAGTGTTTTAACTCATAAAAATGAAACGAATATTTCTCACATTCTTTACAAAAATAAATTAGAGAGAGATTAATGCAATTATGAATAGTAAAATTTTGTTTATATGTATACTTTTACTTTTATATGAAAGGTTTATAATATATACATGAAATATTTCCATATTACTTTATTTAGGTACTGTTGTATTTTACTCAAAATCTATGATGTATACTAGAAATGTACATATTTCAGGACACAGTTACAAACACAACAAATATTACAAAATGTCATTTTTTAGGGGGGGGAAAAAAAGAATTTTCCTTCAAACAAACATAATTTTAGAAAATTGAGACAATTTGAAATATATACATATTATTATAATAATATCCCTAGAATTTGACAGCTTGAAATTTGAGATACAATCTCGAATTATTTAGTAAATCTATAAAATTGTGGTCCCTATGTTATGCGAGATAAAGTCTGCATGCTAGGACTTTTATCTAAAATTATAGATTTTAACGGCTAGATGGTTGATTGCATGATACCACGACGGGAATATAAAAGCTCCATTAAAACATATATATACATTAAAACAAACTGAAACAGAAAAATGAATATTTATAAATCTTTTAGAATAACAAATAAGACTAAACTAAGGGAAATTCTGTGGTCTCATCATTAATTTTGAATTACTGATCTCGTAACCATTCAAGAGCTCACATAAGACGTGATAAAATCACTAAAATAGTTAATATTTCAATTATTATATTTATTTTTACGGTTAGATGGTTGATTGGACGGTCCTATTGATGGGATTATAGAAACTCTCCTAAGCTATATATCTAACTATATATGCCTAATAAATTTAATTATTCATTCAATCATTATTAAAAAAAAAACCAAGCATTTATCGTCGGCTAACCTGGAGATCCTGCAAATAATTCCTAATCAATTTCTATGTGCTTAATTCTCACACTTAGCTAAACATATCATTGGAGAGTTTCTATGTTTTTTTTTATGGTACCATCCCCTATGATAAATTCCTTGTAGAAATAAAACATCAGTTCCAACGTCGGTGTTAGTAAGGATAACGCATCGTTGACCACCCAAGGTAGATGAATAATTGGTTTTTAGAAGAACACTAGTAGAGATGTTGGTAGAGGAGGCGAAAATTAAGAGGCGAATTTCGCCTCTTAAAGTATCTGAGGCGAATTTCGCCTCATCCTAGTCAGCATTTGAGGCGAAATTCGCCGCTGACTAGGATGATGAGGTGAAATTCGCCTCACTAGCCTAGTCAGCTGCTAATTTCGCCTCACTAGCTGACTAGGATGAGGCGAATTTCGCCTCTGTTTTATGAGGCGAAATTCGCCTCATCTTCGCCCTATATATAGCCTCCCCTCCCTTTCTTTCACTCGCACCTCTCACATTCTCTCTCTCGCACATCTCTCCCTCGCACTCCCTCGCTCGCGCACACGCACACACACACACACGGCCCACACACACACCGACCCACACACACTCACGCACACACTCACTGCCCACACACACACACACTAGCTCACTGACGTGCACACACACACCACCCACAAACACACATACACTCACGCACACACATCAGAAAAAAAAATATTTTCGATTACGTAAATTTAATTATACGGTAAGTTTTTATTTTTTATTTAATTCTTATAGTATTTTATTTTATAGTAAAATATATTTTTGATTGATATTTTAATTTTAATGCAGGTATCTGATAATTTGGGTGGATTTGATCGGATATTTATTGTACTACAATTACTACAAGGTTAGTTCAATTTGTTATGAAATTTTTAATTCATTTATTTAAATAGTAGTAGTAATATATTTATGTAGTAATATGTATTTAATTTATAGTTATGTATATTAGTGTGTAGTTGAAAAAATTATAGATTTTTAGGATATGTGATTACATGTTATTATTCAATCTATGTTTATTATGTTTAATATCATGTCACATAGATTAAATATAAATACTGAGATGTTAATATTTTCATGTATATTGATTAATGAATGTTCAATATATAGTTATGTATTTATTGTTAGAAATTGAAAAAACTATGTATACTTAGGATCAAGTATTTATATATTATTCAAAGCTTGTTTTATATGTTTAGATTAATAAGACATAAAATAAGTGTAAGTATTGAAATAATACTACTTATATATGTAGTATTTCCTGTATATTATATGTATACTTATATATTTATTATAAGTAAGGTAAAAATATTATATGTATTTAGGATTTAGTGATGGCATATAATTGTCTAATATATGTGTATTGTGTTTTCTTTTATGATACATAGTGTAAATACAATTATTTAAATATTATTAATTGTATGTGAACAAAAATCATATATAGTTACAATATAACAATTATATATTAATGTTTAATACATGTAATATGTTTAACTTCATAAATGTATGTATGTATGTGTACAGTAGTAAATGCTCCTATTTATGTTTATGAATTAATTTATGTTAAATTTGTAGTAATGTATTTCTTCTTAGAGATTCAATAAAACTATACATATTATCTGTAATTGCATGACACATATAGGGTTAAATAATAAGTAAATTAAACATATGGTGTTTCAATATTAGATGCTTGCATAGTTATAGGAGAGTTATCCGATGTGACTTAAATGTGGTAATTAATTAAGTGTCAATTTAGGATGTCTGAACGAAGTTGGCATATGACACGTGATTTGACAACAACGCAATATAGAAATGGGGTTAGAGAGTTTTTAGAAGCTGCTGTAAACCATAAGCGGGCAGATGGACTGATTAGATGCCCTTGTAGAGATTGCCTCAATGGTTCATGGCAATCTATTCAGATTATTGAGTATCACCTCCTCAAGGGGAATGGCTTGGACCTACTCCCCTTGGATTTATCATGGTGAGGATGTAGATGAATACGAGGTACATGATAATGTTGTTATGGATGAAGGGAGCAATCCACTTGAAGACACGCACTTTGAAGATGAGGCAGATCAAAAACTTTTGGAAGATATTGCTGTTAATATAAGTGATGGCGATGGCGATGATACTGACAGCGAAGATGAAAGTAGTGGGTTTAATGGAGATGGGTGGACTGGAATGTTTGAAAAAGCAAAGAGTCCAGTGTATCCGGGATGTACAAAGTTTTCATTATTATCAGCAGTAGTGCAAATGATAAATCTAAAGATTGATGGTAAGCAGTCTGTGAAGTCATTTAACAATTGGCTTGACTTAATAAAAAGTTTGTTACCTGCCGACAATTTGTTACCTACATCATATTACGAAGCACGGAAGTTTTTGAAGCAGTTAGGCATGGATGCAAACATGATTCATGCTTGTAAAAATGATTGCGTTTTGTTTCGAAAAGAATTCAAAAATCTTGATACATGCCCAGTGTGTGGGGAAGGAAGATGGAAGCTTCATACAAGAAAACAAAAAACAGTACCGGTTAAGGTGTTGCGACATTTCCCATTAGTTCCAAGATTACAAAGGCTATTTATGTGCGGAAGACGGCTCCAGAGATGAGATGGCACAAGGAAAAGTATATATCGTAGATGGTGTGTTGAGGCATCCGGTGGATTCCGAACAGTGGAAGGGATTGGATAACAAATATCCTTTGTTCGCATCGGACCCCCGAAGTGTACGATTAGGACTTGCCACTGATGGGTTTAATCCATATGCAAACATGAGCACGACATACAGTGTGTGGCCAGTTATTATGTTTGTATACAATGTTCCACCATGGAGATGTATGAAGGAGCCATATATGATGATGTCTCTTTTAATACCGGGGCCGAAATCACCAGGTAAAGATATTGATGTGTACTTACAACCATTGATAGATGAGCTACAAGAACTTTGGACAAGTGGGGTCAAAACACTAGATGTGGTCGAAGGACGGGTATTTCGACTGCATGCTGCGTTATTATGGACTATTAACGATTTCCCGGCATACGGTGACATTTCAGGTGGACGACGAAGGGTTATAAAGCATGTCCAATATGTAACATTGACTGCACAAGTGGCCATTCAAATAGTAAGTTCCACTATATGGGCCATAGACGGTTTTTGCCTTTGAGACATAGGTGGCGCCATGACAGGGTAAGTTTTGACGGCACCACGGAAACACGGGCACGACCAAGGGATTTCTCTGGTTCAGACATCATCGATCAATTGAGTCGATACGAGCATGTCATTTTAGGAAAATTGCAAGAGCGCCTATGCCGTCGGAGGAATGAAGACGGGACAAATTGGTGTAAGAAGAGTTTGCTATTCCGATTGCCATATTGGAGTGAATTGCACATACGACATAATCTTGACGTGATGCATATCGAAAAGAATATATGCGATAACCTAGTGGGAACTATTTTTGGTCTTAAGGGCAAGTCAAAAGACACAGAGAAGGCGAGACTCACACTCCAAGAAATGGGTATTCGTTCCGAGCTACACCTGCAGCAACGTGGTGGACGCATTTTCAAACCACCAGCTGCATATACACTATCGACTAGGCAAATGAGAGAGGTATGTAATTCAATAGGGATGTGAAGATGCCTAATGGATATGCTTCAAATATATCATCTTGCTTAGGCGCTGATGAAGTTAGTTTGAGAGGTCTTAAGAGTCACGATTGTCATGTCTTGCTGCAACGTATTCTCCCGGTTGTCATTCGTGGGGTCTTGGATAATCGCATTTACGATGTTGTATGTGATGTATGTCGTTTTTTCAGGGAATTGACTGCTAAAGAACTCCGTGTAAATTTTTGGAGTCTTTGGAAAAAACAATAATCCTAACTCTTTGCAAGTTAGAGATGATATTTCCTCCTGCTTTTTTTGATATTATGATACATTTAGCCGTCCACCTTCCACATGAAGCACGCATATGTGGTCCGGTCCAGTACCGGTGGATGTATCCTGTTGAGAGGTACATGGGAGTTCTAAAAGCAGATTTGCGGAATAGGGCAAGACCGGAAGGTTCAATTACGAGTCGTATGTTGTGCGGGAGAGCACTCAATTTTGCTCACTATATTTTGATAACATGGACTCAAGAATAAATAGACCCCACCGACAGTGGGACGAACCGCTGGATGAATGTCCATCATCATCGTTTCGAGTATTCACACAGCCCATACGTTCAATAGGTGCATGCACTATAACAGGCTCGGATGCAGAACTCAACAGGTTGCATTGGACAGTGTTGAATAATTGCGAGGAAGTGCAACCCTTTATAAGGTATCATGTCTTTTCATTCATTTATGACCTGATAACAAGATATGTTCACCAAGATTGAAGATCCACTTCTAATGAAATATCTTACAGGGAGTTCGAGAACGAACTAACTGCACGTGGAGCATGCAATGTGGGAGGAATAGTATGTAAACATTTTGCCGAGTGGTTTAGAAATAAGGTTAAAACTTGTTGAAGCCTTCAATTCCATTAATTCATCAATATCTTGACATGTAACTTTAATTGTTGACATGGTATGTAGATTATGGAGCAAACGGCTGTCCATGGACATCAGATGCCAGAAGATCTTGAAGCGTTAGCTTGGGGCCCTGAAATTCATCGATATAGCTTCAATGCTTGTATCGTGAATGGTATCCGATACAACACAAGGCCAAGGAGGTTGGCTAAGATCACAGAATAGCGGTGTATATGTCATCGGTGCGGATGGAGGGCAACAACTTACATTTTACGGCGTTCTCACCGAAGTTATACAACTAAATTATGTGGGGTCGAAGAAAGTGTTTTTATTCAAATGCAGGTGGTTTGATACGGAGAAGGATAAACCGGAAATTATCGACGGAGACCTCATCTCCATCAACACCGCAAGGTCATGGTACGATAACGACCCGTACATCCTTGCCGACCAAGCACAACAAGTATTTTACCTAAAGGACCCAAGCAAGCGATACGGCAATTGGAAGATTGTCCAGAAAGTTGTACACCGTCATATGTTCACACGTGCTCTCTTCCAAACTGAGAGTATAGAAGATGTTGAATCGATCGAGCCACCTCCAATAGAGGAGGCAATGCAACAGACAGTGCAAAGGCCATGGACAATTCCAATCAATCGCATATTTGTTGATCTAGGAAACCTTACACGCTTACCCGACCCGAGTGCGGGATGCAGTAGCATAGGCGATTACAATTTGGACGAATAGATTGTACGGATACGTTTATTTATTATTATCTATCACATGTACTTTGTTTGCGTAATGATCTCCACGAAATGTTTAAGTAACCGGTGTTATTTTTTAACTTACAGGATGAGTAGCTCCGATTTCATGGATCAGCTTTGGGCTTTAAAGCTTCATTTGTAAAGGTTTTATCTGTCATAGCAATATTATATCAACTTTGGACTCATGCGTTTCATTTTCTTATTTTGTTATACAGGAGGATCGTTTACTGCCTTACTTACTGATCGGCAGGTCCGACATCCCGATGACCAGTCGGGTCAGGCGGCTGAGCCACAGCAGGATGGGTAAATGAGCTCGGGATCGGGGAAGAGGTGTTGTACGACCTCCCGGATGATATGCCTGCTCAGGTTAACCCAGATGACCCACAGGCCACAGCAGTGGAGCAGGAGGAGGCCGTTGTGGCAGCTCAGCATGAGGAGGCAAACATCATGGTGACAGACAGGCGCCGGGGTATGTATAGAGGTTACCGGGCGGAGGAGGAGTATAGGCGGACAGGCCGTAGACCGACTATCACTATGCCTGATGGGTTTATGGGTCTCATATGCTCATCTCCGGGGATGGTTAGGTTGGAGTTCTTACTCCATCACAGAGCATCGACGAAGTTGTTTGTCCCTGGAGGTCGAGGAAAGGCATGGTCAGCATTTCCCGAGGCATATCGACATGGCATCATCCGCCGTGTAATGGTAAGTTAATTTTAAATCTAAAGATATACGAAAAACCAATTTTTGGCTCCTGATACCTTCCTTTAACACTAATTTTTTTTTTCAAATTTGCAGAACAAGTTCGAACTACCTGAAAATTGGCGGCAATTCATAAATGGTGGGTGGCACTGGACTTTCTGCAAGCAAGTCGTATAGTCAGCTTCGATACAGGCTTAAGCGTTATGTCATAGCCAAGGTGGAGGCGATGCAGCTGCTAGTAAGCCACCACCGGGTTTCGAGCACAGGATAGATGAATGGAGGGCATTCGTCCACTTCCTTGAGACAGATCAAGATTATAAGGTACGCTTCTCCATGTGGTAAATTACATATGCATAAGATATAGTTCACTTGTTCACTTCTTCTCGAAACGTGTAGTTGCGATCCACGGTGAATGCGGAGAACAGGAAGAAGCAACTGTCAGTTCATACAGGTGGTACAAAGTCCATGCTCCAGCATGCACTCACAAATGTAGGTATTCCAATACAATAAATGTGGGTTTATATGCTATGTTCTTGTACTGACTTTTTTTAATAATGTATTACAGGATCTCACGCCGATACAAAACTACCGACATACCCACCTAAGGAGACAGAAAGGGCAGTTAACGGATCGATGGGAGTCGGAGGTCTCCATGCAGAATTATGTTAGTATTTTCGATTCTTAATTTTTTTTTGTAGTAGTAGTTCATATCCATCTGTTTGTACGATTATATTCACCTTGTGCTCATGTTGTTTCAATTAGGAACGAATGGTGGAAAAAAGAAAGCATGAGGATGATATTGCTGCTGCGTCAGGTCAGCGACCTAAGGAGGATAAGGTCATTATGGAGGAGGTTTTGGGCCACCGATCTGCCTACCGACGTGGCTTCGGTTACGGCATGCCGATAGATCAACATAGGGTTGATTACTATGAGCAGCCACGGGAGGAGAATTTGGTCCACTCTGAGTATGATAGGACCAGCCAGGAGGCCAAGATTGAGAAGATGCAAGAGAAGATTGATTTGCTGATGAACTACGTCCGTCCCCCTACTACATCTTCCTCCGGGCAGTACCCTCCATACCATCACGCAGCACCACAGATGGGGACTTCCACTTATGGCCCTGATCCTAGTCAGCCTGGCTTTACGCCATTCACACCAGTCCCACCTCCTCCGTATCCTTACCATGGGTTTTATGGGATGCCGAGCCATCCATCCATGTTCACGCATCCTCCACACGATCCACACATGAGTCACCAGGCAGCTCCGCACAGCAGAGAGGACCACATCCTCAGGGGTTCATCCCATGGGCAGGGGGTCCCGGTTTTTCACAGTTTGCGTCACAGCCGTCCGCGTTTGGATCGTACGCTTTTCCTGGGGCTCCTTCGTCTTCACATCCTCCTGCCTCTCAGCAGCCTCCACATACTCCGACTCAGCCGGCAGCTGTTCAGTCGACACCGGCTTCGACTCCCCCCCATACAGTATCACAGAGGACATCCGTGAGAGGATCTGGTCGTGCTCGACTCCGACAGGAGCAGCGACAGTAGCTGCTACGTGTTTTTTCATTTCCTCATCGTTTTTTATTATTCGGACATGATGTTCACGTTTTATTGCATTACTTGTTTCGCACCTTGTTTGTCATGCTATTGATTATGATTACCGTCATATTTTGTCCCTTAGTACTGTAATTTCTTACGACGAGTACCATGCACAGCTAATTTATATAAAAGCATTCAACAAACCCGCAGTATATCTCTATTCACCATGATCAAACATATATTAAATAAATTGGAAAGGACAAATTTATTATTTAATGTGTTAACACTGAACGAAATTTTCAAAAAATTACAGGAAAATAAACACAAATTACTAAACAGGGCAATGGTAATTACTTTTAGCTAATTCAAGCTCATTTCGTCTATTTGGTTACGTAACTATACATTACAATTTAACGTTTTCAGATTGGAAAAATGAAGGAATGGTTAACTATAAGTATTTGAAACATTATATTGCTCATGTAATTGAAAGATCATCCTAATTCATTCATCTAAGTTAATTACTTTTAGCTAATTCAAGCTCACTTAGTCAAGTTGAACTTAGATTCACTACAAATTCATTATACATGTAGGATTTATGTTAACTTGAACTACCTTAACTTAAACTAAGTCAAAGATGGTTAACTTAACCTTAATCATTTAATTCAAAATATAAGTCAAAGATGGTTAAACTAACTCAATCTAATTCATTTTAACTCATTGAAGTCTATTTAATCAAGTTGAACCTCGGTTTGTTAACTAAATTCATTTTTTAATTAACTTTTACATTTAATCTAATTATTTGTTAAATCTATAAATGTACTGAACTCATGTTTAATTATATGAACCAGTCAACATAACACATCAAACATCACTTATCCATCTCATTATAGCTAAAAAATATCCAATTTGTAAGCAAAAAACACATAAAACAAATAAAAACAAGTTGTTAACTTTGCATGGAAAATGTATCAGTTGAAAAGAAATGAAATTTAAGCACTGTTAATTTTAGCATTTGCAAAAGCTCAATACATGAAAGTTGTATATCTCTTTCTTATCTTTCCATCGTAACTTCAATCGCCTCAATCAGAGATCAGATTAAAAAATTATGGCCAAAATACGAAGAGGCTGAGAAACTGGGATTTAATTTGGGAATTGAAGATCTTAAAATACGATAGGTTATAAATTAACATCTTAAAATAAGGACTTAATTTAGGAATTTAATTTGAATACAAACATATTTAATGTGAGTTCGGGTTTAAGAACCAATATTTTTATTCAAACAAATGAACTCAAATTTTAGTAAGATTTCGGAATTAGTGTTTAGGTTAAAAATCAAGAGTTAATGAATCCTCTAAACTATTTTAGGATTTTTAGAGATTATATCCTATAATTCATTTTATTCATTTATCTATCTAAACTCAATTTATAATCTAGGTGAACATTTGGGGTATTTCAGTAACAACACCAACGTAGATAATTTCCTCAACAAACTAGCTTACTAAAATCTACTTTTATCAAGATCTTATTTACATATTAAATATCAAGTAATCTATAAGACTATAAATCACAGATTTTAATTGTAAAAATTTATGTTCGTACGAACAATTTCATAATGAATACGATAAATATATTATTATCACAATCCATATGAAATAATTAACGGTATTGTAATTAATATATGTTAATTTTATATTTTTGTACAAAGTCGAAATCTTTTTTATATGTTTAATATTATTAAAAATATTCTCAATATACAAAATGTCGAACAAATAAATATTTTATAAAAATAAATATCCAACTGAATAAGATTAATTTTTAATCTCATGTACTAGTAAATCAATTGATTAACAAATAAATATTTTTATAATTATTATTAAATCTATGAAAATACTTCTTTATAATTATAACTCTCCAGTCTTATCTACTAGTAAATAAATTGATTAGTATATATATTTTATAAAAAATTAATATATATAAATATTTTTGTAATTAATTTTTAATGAATAAGAGTACATTACCTATTGAATAAGTTTTACCTTTAATCTTATCTACTAATAAATATATGGATTAATAAATATATATATTTTTATTATTAAATATTTAATCTATATAAATAATTTTGGTATTTAATTTTTAATAAATAAAAGTATACCACCCTATTGAATAAGATTAATTTTTAATCTTATCTACTAGTGAATAAATTGATTAATTAATATATAATTTAAATATGAAATATTTAATCTATATAAATATTAATGTATGTACATATTATTTATAATTAACTTTTAATAAATAAAAGTACATTACCCAATGAATAACAAACTTAATTCTTATTTACTATAAGTAAATTCATTAATAAATATATTTTTTTTATAATAAATATTTAATCTATATGAATATTTTTTTATTTAAATTTCATAAATATAAGTACATTACTCAATTGAATAAGATTTATTTTTAATCTTATATATTAGTAAATAAATTGATTAATAAATATGTAATTTCAATATATTAAATATTTAATTTATATAAATATTTTTTATGATTCATTTTTAATCAAAATAAGCACATGACACAATTGAATAAGATTAATTTTTAATCTTATTTACTATAAATAAATTGATTAATAAAAATATAATTTTAATAATTAATATTTAATATATATAATTTTTTATAATTAACTTTTTAATAAATAAAAGTACATCACTTAATTAAATAAGATTAATTTTTAATCTTATTTAATAATAAATATGTTGATAAATAAATAAATATTTTCAATAATAATTTAAAAATTATACAAAATTTTGTAAAAATTTTTAGCGGGACGACGCGGGAGAAGAAAAGCGGGGGCGGGAAATTGGAATTTATTATTATGAGGCGAAATTCCCCTCATTTTATCATATGAGGCGAATTTCGCCTCACTGTCAACTTATGAGGCGAAATTCCCCTCAGATTTCAACATATGAGGCGAATTTCGCCTCATCAGCCCAGTCACCCCTATAAATACACCCACTTCTCTCCTCTGCTCGCACAATTTCCCTCCCCTCTCTCTCGTCGCTGCTCCATCGGTTAATTTCATCCTCTATTTTTATTTCATTTACTTAGTTTTTATATTTATTTTTTATTTATAATTATTTATTTGAATTTATTTTTGCAGGATTTTACCATTTCTCATTACAAGTTCAACAATATTAAAATCAAATATAATATAAGGTATAATATTTTTATTTATATTTACAAAGTTTTTGTAATTTTTTCAAATTTTAGATATATTCTACTTTTTATTTTTACATTTATCAATATAAATATATTTATAATATCATAATACTCTTATTATTTCAAATGTTTAGAATAACAAACTTACATACAATATTTTAAGTAAAATATAAATATATTTGTAATATTAATTATACGTTTTTTTTAAATTATTGCAATAGGTGTTGTATTTTTTATTTATTAATTCTGCAAAAATATATTAATTAATAAATTTTAAGGCAAATATTAATAGTAATAAATTCGTAATATTAATTATATAATTTTTATAATATGTGTTGCATTTTTTAAAATTCTAAATAATATATTAATATTAAATTTTAATAATAATAATTTAAATTCTAAATAATATTAATAATTATAAATTTAACTAAAATTATTCGTTGTGAGTGGAATATGTTTGGTAGATGAGGCGAAACTCGCCTCCCTCTTTCTATATGAGGCGAATTTCGCCTCATGCACGTCATAGTGATGCGAAATTCAATGAGCGAATTTCCCTCATTAGTACTATATGAGGCGAAATTCGCCTCATGCCACGTCGGCTAGTGAGAGTTTCGCCTCACTAGCCGACCTGGCACTCCCATCCTACGATGAGGCGAAATTCGCCTCACTTTTTAAAACGTGAGGCGAAATTCGCCCCTTTTCCCTAAGTGGCCGCCTACACAGGCGAATTTTTGAGGCGAATTTTTCGCCTCAATAGCATTACTGAGGCGAAATTCTAAGCTACTGAGGCGAAAAATTCGCCTCTTAATGTCATTTTTTTACTAGTGGAACTTCCACAGTTTATGAGTAATTTAAATTCTTGAACGAAATAAAGCAGACGATCTAATATATTTTTCAAAATTATTAGTAAAATTTGTCATACAAAGACAATGATTTGCGCATAGAGATTAATTCTTATTTACCTATTAATTTGAAAAAAAAAGATTATACAAATATAATTTAGATAAAATTAATTATATAAATATTATTGTTGTATCCCATGTTTAATATGCAATACTGTAATTTTCTTTATATTATGATACACAAATAAATAATATATGTATATTGCATATCCAACATATAATTTACACTTGTATTACTCATGCAAGATGGATAGACGATGAAGTACTTTTTCGGTACATTATTGTATCATATTTCCATAAAATAGTGTATCACATTTTCAATATACGATACATGTATCGTATTTTCAATAGACGATATACTAATATTTATATAATTTATATTATCTAAATTGTATTTATGTAGTTCATTTTGGGGATGAGAGACACTTGTTTAATGCTTCCACATTCACTTAAAAATAATCTAATGTAGATAAATGATGATTCAGTTATAAAGTAGTTTAAGCTTATGTTCTTGTGAACACCATCATAGTACATCAAATAATTGATGATCAATGAATTTATACACTGAGATTTTTTCAC